>JARK01001439.1:484801-496728 GCA_000688135.1 Ancylostoma ceylanicum | reverse complement strand
CTGCCCCCCCCCCCATCCCCCGATTGCCCATTCCCCCCTACTTTTTTCACGGTTAGCCCACCGCTCTTATCAGCAGCGGTTGGTTAGTGAATAATTAAACCAGAGGGATAAAATCCCATGAAATAAACAGTTTCATTCCCGAGTGAGGTCACACTTCACAATTGGGCGCTCAAGGAACGGTCGCTATTGAATCGTTCGATTCGGGCGACGGCGTATTCTATATCATATATGCTGCCCAGTATTAACGTAGCACTAGTGGTGAGTTCAACGTCTTCTGATTTCATCTGACATCATCCGAGACCATCCGTCATCTCTTTCAGAAATTATCGATATTCGTTATACACATACATATTCTTACATGGACTATTAAAGCTTGTTCTTGTTTGAAACGGAAGCCTCCAGCAAAGAAAGTCGAAGTGGTAGATCGATTATTGCTTGGTTTCAGATTGAGCAGTTTGCTCAAAGTTGAATGTATAGGCATGGAAAGTTGCCCAAGAATTTGGTGCGAAAATAGTGAAAAAGCGCTAAATTTATCAATAGCTATACATTTCTTTGTAATTCTTTCCATCGCGGAAGTTCGCCATCGTTTCAGAAACACGAGAAAAAACGTTTAAATAAAGAAATCCCACCGAAACAACCGCCAACTTCATCAGGATCAATAACCACCCCTTCGGCTCCAGCGGATGTGTGGGCCTATCCACTGGCACCCACACCCCCGGACGAACCACCTCCGGTATGCTTTGAGATAGTGGGCATACGAGGGACTTGTGCTATTCTCGAATCCATGAATTCTTAGTGTTTTTTAGTCCAAAGAAGGCAAGTCAGCTGAAACTGGGCCAAAGAAGCGAAGTAAGGAGAAGCACACTAGGGACAAGGATGCGGACAGTCGCAAGTTGCTGCCGTATCCAGAGGTGAAGCCACCCACTATAAGTCAGAAAAAGAGGCGAGAACGCGAGCTGGAAAGAGAGAAGAAGGAGAAGATCGCAAGCGGTTTCTACCAGGTGAGTGTCGCAACCCTTCGTTGAACTTGGACATTACGATATGTGAATGTTTAGTCGCGCTCCGACGAAGACGACACGCTGGAAAAAGTGAACAGTCTGAAGGAGGAACTGACGGAGCACAGCCGAAAGCTGCGATCGATGAAGCTGAAACCAGGAAAAGGAGACAAGAAGGGCGAGAAGAAAGAGGGCTCCGCTCAACTCCCACCACCTCCACCTCCACCGCCACCGCCGAAACCTTGAAATTCGTCCTGCCTATTTACGCAAATATGTTATGTCATTTAGATGTACAAAAGATAAAACGCGAGTACAGCGCATTTATAGTTAGAAAATAAAATTGCTACTGGTTTTGTACATTTGTTCAGTAACTCCTTCTGGATCTTCGACTTGAGGCGATCTGGGACAAGAACATCCTAGATCGCCTCCGTCAAAAATCTACCGAACTGTGGTACATCCTGTCACGCTCTATGGTGCCGAATATTGGCCTGTCACCAAGGAAATGGAACGCCGAATTAGCATCAGATATGAGGTTGCTGCGGTGGATGGGTAACATCACACAACTCGATCACATTTGCAACCAAGATATGCTGCAGCGATCTGAAGTTGTAGCGATAGTCGACAATCACCGCGAGGCACATCCGCGATGGATTGGTCACGTTCTTCTTGCCGAAGGTGATGAAATCTGTAGGACTGGCCCCGATCTATTAGATTGAGGCATTATAAAGGTCCGTTTGAGAAGCAACATTTTTATCAGGACAAATATTCGATAGCCCAGTACAAGAGATACCTTTTTCCTTAAACAGTGACTCTTCTCCTTCTTCCACACAAGAAACCAAAGCCCTAATTGGAGAGTTAGGTTCGCTGTGGGTCAGATTGCTGACCCATCCAAATTCTGGTTTCCTCAAACCTCTTGAAGTTTTTCTCCTCCAAGGAACGATTGGTCCACGGATGCAAGCAACATTTTGGTGTGTCAAACCTTGCCTATGAGCGATATTTGGACGAGACCAGAATCCATATTTGGAGATGAATGCCGTTGAATTTCGGTTCAGTTGCCCAAGTTCGAGGGTATTTTCAAGGAGTATATTTCTATATGGATGTGGCCGACGGACAAAGCAAACCTCCTCTCATGGCAATACATGAAGTTTGGTGCAGTTCTCTAGTGATATCTCTTGTCCAATTTTGTACATCATGCAGAGAAAGCCTCCACATTTCAAATCTTTCAACTTCTGAACTTATTTAAAATTCGGGAGCTGAAGGAATCTAAGCCGTTCCTATATCAGTAGACGCGAAATCGATTGCTCTTCAAAATGAACACAGACTCACCTTCAAAAGTTTCAAAGCGGTCGAGAAATGTGAATACGAAACGACGATGGGTTGACACTGTGCACGCCGATCTCAAGCTGGCTAGGATCCATTCCGACCAGGCGCACGACAGTCCAATTTGTCGTCAAAGAATCAGCAAAGCGGACTCCGCTATGAAACGAAAAAAAAACGTATTGAATCGATTGTCACTTAATTTCCTTGTCATCTCATCAGCCTTCGACGGTCCAACTATTGCAGTATTGACACTAATGCTCAGACCCCGAAGCACTCGAAACCTTAGACCTGAGAATTACTGTGGGTGTTTGTTCAAGAGACGCTGAACCAATGTTCGGAAAATCGAAACATTTAAGAAATTAAAAAAAAATAGAGAGAGAGTTTATTACTGGTACATTTGAAAGCACGGACGGAATTGAGCACGCAGTCACTCGTGAGTCCCACCACGCTCGGAGTCGATACTTACGCGTTGTCAAAAGTGGCTGAGAGCCAGAAAGTGACGTGTCATTCAATGATTTCCCTACCTAGGCCCACCTTTGTTTTCTCGATTTCTCCACAATTAGTCGTGTCCTGCCTCTGATTCACAAAAAGCGGTTCACTAGACATATGACCTGGGAATAGTCAACAAGATGAGAAGTTAAACGAAGTCCAAGTTGTCGTACAGTGCGTAGCTGTCCATGCCCTTCTAACCTCTACGAGCTAACAAACCATTTTAACACTCCATTTAAGAATAAAGACCGAGAACGGATCACATCAGCATCAACGAAATAAGTCGCAGTAGTTTATTTTGAAGTCTGTTTCACGAAACAATTTTAACGACTTCAAACTACGTATTCTTGAAAGACTGTGAATTTATTGACCGATGACTAATTCCTCATTTCTGATGCTTCTTTTCTTTTAGAGATTCATCTGCTGTAACATAGGTTCGGGATATCATGCTATGCTTTCGTTCAGAAGGGGAGGGAGGTGGATGATCTGCGCCTTTGTCAGCATCTTTTTTATCATCTTTTTCATCAGCGCCTTTTACTTTTTTCGTAGATTCTTTTGATTTCGATTTCGATCTCGATGAACTGTCTTCCTTGTTATATTCTTTTGAATGTTGAGTCTTTTTTAAGTGACGCTTCGAAGAAGAAGGCGAACGGGCTGGTTTGGCGTGCCTATCTGACTCTTTACCATATTTACTATCTACCTTATCAACGACTTTTTGAGCATCTTCAGGATGTATGGCCTCGGAAGAAAGTCGCTTGTGGGTTTTATCGTCTTTTTTGGGGGTATTCTCCACTTCTTTTGGGCTTCCGTCTTTTCTTTCCACTTTGCCCGACTCTTTTGGACTTTCATCTTTTCTTTCCACTTTGTCTGATCGAGAGTAGGTGCGAGATGGATCGTGCTCTTTACGCCTACGGGGAGAACGTTTCTTGACTCCGCCAGGAGCTTCATCGATAGCCTTCGGCTTATCAGGCTTTGCTCTTTGATGGCCCTTATAGGCTGAGATAAACGACAATTTCTGGGTTATCTTCGAACGTGACTTTTCCTTTGCCCGCTTCTTAAAGGTGAATATATCCCTTAAAGACATTAGAGATTTCCTCTTTTTCGACCGCTTTCCTTCTTGCTGCCGATCAACTTCGCCAGGTCTTTCTTCTCGTGTTCTATCAACTGATTCAGGAACTTCTGATGTACCTAGAACGAGCAATAGGAACGACTTTTTATATTTGTAAACATCTTCAACAAGGGCGCTCAAACCCCCTTACCGCCTTCCTTAGCTGTCTTTTCCTTCCCATCCTTGGACTCTGTGATCTCAACTGGAACTTCTTCCCGATCATCCTTAAGGGGGATTTACTATTGTTATTATATTAACAGTAATGTGATGGGTTGTAAAAATCCTGTTGTGCTTCAGCGCTTATTGAAAGAGCCCAGTTCTCGAATGAATGAATGAATGAATGAATGAATGAATGAATGAATGAATGAATGAATGAATGAATGAATGACTGAATGAATGAATGAATGAACGAATGGATGGATGAATGAATGAATGAATGGATGAATGAATGAATGAATGAATGAATGAATGGATGAATGAATGAATGAATGAATGAATGGATGGATGGATGGATGAATGAATGAATGGATGAATGAATGAATGAATGAATGAATGAATGAATGAACAATGAAGTTTTTCTACAGTCTCTTACTTTTCTTTCAGCAGAAAGCGTCGACGGCATTTGTTGTATCTTGCCATTCCGAGCTACTTGCCAGGATTCCTGAGCACAGTGGTATTGTTCCGGTTTAGAAATATTGAAAGAAAAACGTCACGCTGCACTCACTGATGCTATGGATGCACCATTTTGGGACCATGCTACCTGCAAACAATAAACGACAAACATTCACCCTTCAGGAAGAGAGTTAGATAGGAGACTCTCTTCTACGTCTCAGCTCGTCAGTACTCACCCCCACTATTGGAGTTCTTGAGCCGGTCCGTTGTGGCATCTAAAAAGTAACTTGCTGTTAGATAATATCTGTTATCCGTGGTCTTTGAGTTGTTTGCAGGCTAAGTAAAGAAATCTCTGCTCTTAAAGGCAGCACACGGAAATTTTCGACATCGAGATTTGAGCATATTTCGGAGCTGTTGGGGTTATAAAAGAGTAACGTGTTGTTAGATTGAAAAATACTGTTTCTAGAAGTTCGTAGGTAGTTTGCATTCAACAGGAGTGGTCGAGTTGCGAGGACCACTGGTTGAGGGCGGATAGCCAACGATCGATAAGGCAGTCTTTTCTCTAGGCGGATCTTCGTAAAATGAGTTATTTTCCCTGAAATATAGCCTCCCCGCACCGCAGCAAAAGAAAGAATCATTGGTGATTTAGCAAGAATTAACAAAGACATCAAGTGAAAATCAAAACATCACGGAATTCTCAAACGAGGAAGAAATGAGAGAAAATTGAAGTTTTGTCAAAAACTAGGTCGAATATTAGTCAATCAGCCATAAAAACCGTAGAGCACCAGTGCTAGAGGATTGTATTTATCGGAAAAAGAAAAAATTGGAGATTGGGAGAGATCGGAGTAATTCTCAGGGCATAACCTGGAAATTCATTTGAGAAGGACGATGGTTAGCGAATAGATCAGCTGATAATCGGTCTTGCCCGCTCCCCAGAAAGATTTCGGTGCTCTGAAGCAACCGAATGCAACCGCGAAAACCCGTACAATCAGCTGAGAAACAGGTCCGTCTGGTCCTAGGCAATCTTATTGTAAGTAGGTACAGGGAGACTTCCAGTGGAGCTTGTACGGCGAGGGTACTCCCCAAGTCCAGGGTTTTTCAAAACTTTCGGAATGTTCACAACGAAGTTTTCCGTGGGTGCTGCCTTTAACCCAGAGCAGGCCAGGATGTACCGGTGCTTTAAGCGATACAGATAACATGTGTATTAGTTGAATAGGGACATCGCTTTCTATTGTCGGCGAATTCTGGGGTGCTCTTAGTATGTTTACATTTTCCGAATAACGAATATTTCGGAATTGACATTAAGATTAAGGAATTCCTAGTGAGTATCTACGGGATTGAAATCAATTTAATATGAAATTTTATCTTTACTGTAAATTGTAGAAAATCTTCCTTCCGCTTTCCATGATCCATCATCTGTGAGCCGTTTTTAGGGGGAGAGGGGTCGTTATGGCGTTGGTAGGACGTTTTATGCAAAAATAGTCGCACTTCCGTTGGCGAGAGGAAGGAGCAATAGTAAGGGGGGAAGAGCTGTGAAGCGGGCCTTCATAGCTGTCGGTGAGAATTTATATGGGAAACGGAAGGGACAAGGGGGCAGGGAAGCTCTATTTTTTCCAGCTGAGAAGGGTCTCATCAGAAGCGACTTTATGTCGTCACAAGGAATGAGCCTGACCACGTAGTAGACTCAGTCAGAGGCTATCCTCGCTCATGCATACGTCCACAGCAGGGATGAGCGGAATTCCGGTTTTCGGAAGTCGGAAGTTTCTTAGTTCTGACGTCATGCAAGCATATAGCACCTTGGGTTCCTGAAGAATTTATGTAGCTTAGTTATACGAACTCAAAAATACTGCCCTTGCTACCTCCGAATTTCTTGTATTTCAAATCTCTCTCAACTTCCGACTTCCGGTCTTACGCAGTACTTCCGCTCATCCTTGGTCCACAGTTTTTGAGCAGTACACCCAACGATATAATCTCAGAGAGACGTACCTGCGCTTTATCAGATCCCTTCTCGAGATCCCCTGACACCACCACTGGCATAAATTTCACTCCTGAAGGCACTCCGAAGAGCTGAAATTAAGCCTACCATAACGGACCAGAAACACTGCCTGGTTTGGCAGCACGATGGAAGTGAAAACAGTAATGAACCCAAACAGTGAGTGTTCGAACCTGATGCAGAACATGATCCACAAGAACCCATTCAATCTGAAATAGAGAAGGACGTAATTAAAGAACTATCACAACTGCATTTGAATGCTCACTTTCCCACGTCGGATCCTCGGAGTTAATGTCAACTTTGCCTCAAAATAGAACAAATACAGAAATATTGCTTTTCTAATCGAAAACATAGGAGCAATTACCGGTTCAGTGGAATGACTGTCTACCTTGGTAGGAGCCGGTGCTTGCTGCTCAGTCTTCATTGATTCTTCGTATTCCTAACGGTAGAATAGATAGTTGTAAGGAATATAGGGAAAAGAAGGTGAAGAAGGGAAAGGGTTGCAAAATATATAAGGTCTTAGTCAGAAACCAAAGTTAAAGGTAGTGATTTACTTCAGAAATTGTTCTCGACATTTGTGTAGTAGTAAAGACTGCGCTAGCTGCCGAGAACAATGACATACATGTTTGAAATGTCTTGGAGCAATTTCTGGAGCAATTGGCAACTCTCTGCTCTGAATTGATGCTCCCACAGTCAGTCGAGAGATTTCAACATCTCGTGGGAAATGTAAGGTAGTTCATAAGGAATGAACAGGAGTAACATAATTGTTTTCGAGAAAATAACACGTTTCCTCTTTATACTCTGAGAACGGACTATCGGTAGGAACCTCTGTTGGACGAATATCACGTGCATCACTGGAATGTGCACGTCTAGCTGGTATACAATCTATCAATGTCTTAGAATTGAGATGAGGTGACAAACTTTCTTGAGGGAGCGGGAAATTGACTCAGACGCTGCCTTCATTTAATGCCACTTCTTCTTTTTGGAAATAGACTTTTTTAACCAGGAGAGGAGCTCCTACTATTCGGAATTATTTACGTGATCGGAGAAGCCACTACGTATGATAAGTTGAGTGAGATCAGATGGGCCGGACACTTGATGCGCCTCAACGACAACCTTTAGAGAAGAGTCCTAAGCGACTGGACCCCGCGGAACGTAAGGTGCACGACAGGAAGACTACTGACCCAATGGTCGGACTTCTTCACGAAGTCCTTCAGAGAACGATATGATGCTCTTCGTGTCTCTCGAACGGACCGAACATATTGGACTATTCTGGCACGTAAGGGGGACAAATGGAAGAACTGCTGGCGCCCGCTCAGTATACTCGACGATCAACTGGAGTCAAGATGATCAAGATGATTTGTGTGATTGAGTTTTTAGAGATGCGTGTCTTTCTTCTTCGTAATTGTGATAGTCTGGCAATACGATGGTTTGGGGCGTCGGTATACTTTTAATTACGACTTTAATTGTAATTAATTAATTGTCGTTGTACAAAATAAGAAGAGATAAAAAGCAAGCAACAGTCATGCTTAAAAATTGATTTCGGGCAAGATAATTTCTTAGCAAACTCCGAAATGTTCTGCTTACTTCATATTGTGTCTTGTCCAGAGGATAATCAAATATCTTGTTGGGTTTTCGACAAACGGTATCAGCCTGTAAAATTGAGTGACTTGAGGATATAGCATAGCAGACCCAGTAGCTTTGGTTAGTGAACCGAGACAACAGGCCTAACGCCAACACACCTTCTCCATCTCATAACTGAGAAGAAATGCTGTGGCCTTGCAAATTGCCAAGAAGATAGAAAAGGCGCCAATCGCGGTGAGCACTAAATTTATCTTACTCCTTGAGATGTATAGAAAAGTTAAAAATCAAATCTTACAGCACGCCACCCAGAGCCCTTGAGTGGGTACGGCTATGATGTTGCACATGTAGAAACCAATGTCATCCCAGATTGCCATGATCGGTCCACACTGTGGGGTCAGATCGTGCATAGTTCTCTGGAGTGAATCCTGATGGTGTACGAAACTCTACGATGGAATGCTTATCAATTTATTTATTTACGGGGTGAAGCATAGCTACTGCCCCACTCTACATAGAAAAATGCACACACAACATATACTACCACGTTCAGGTATGAACTCATCAAAAAACACTTCGATATCTCACAAGAATAGTTCGATATCCGTTTCTCTGGCTTAGATCATAGCCTCCAGACGCTCTGGATATTCCTTAACTGCAGGCCGATCATGATTTTGGGCGATTCCCTGTCAGGTTCCATCCTATGGCTTCGAAGAGCGAGAGCTGGTCCACTTTTTTTCTATAGACCTTCACTTTCTCCGTTACCCGGATGCAGAAGTTGAAGGCGTCCAAATCAAGAGAAATCGCCAGGGTGGTGTCAGACACGTTGAATTGATACCAATTCATGCAATGAGCTGATTCCGATGGGCATGTGCTGCACCCATTTGAAAGTTCCCCTCGCTTTTTCACAGTGATTGGTAGCCCATGAAAGCAATAAATTCTTCATTGTAGCCTTACACACGTTCCTGAGGATTTTCATGTCCAGAGGCCATAAGCATCTCAATCGTGAGCAGCTTCTACCATCAACGGTGGGTGTAGCGTGCGGCAGTAAGTGAGGCATTTAAAGAAAATGCCATCGAATACCAAATACCATGAGCATGTGACGCACGCACGCGCTGCCTATGACTCAACTCAAAGAATACAATCACCAACCAACAGCCATGCGACCGCGTTGATTATCGCTTCCTCGACTTGTTTCAGATGGTTATGGATATCCATCGAGATCTTGTCGCGCCTACTTCGCGAGTTCAAATTTTCCAGCTAGAACGGAAATCCACATTAATTTTGGAGCTTCCCATGCATACGAATTCTCCCGAGGTAGTATTCATACCAACCATTCGTGCGCTCGCCATCAGTGCTACGTGCAGGTGAACAAAGTCGGAGAAAATCTGCATCCCAAGACTGCCAATATCGTCGCCTAAAACAGTCCAAGGCTAAACAACTGGCCGCTTCTGCCATTTGACGTACCAGTGGAAAGAGCTGACAGGGCGGACAAAGCATTGATAAAGTTGTGTTGTACTTCCTACAATAATTTTTGTAGTGACTTTGTTTTCGCTTCCTAGTAGAATTCCACGATCTGTTCCTTTCGTATCAAGTGAAAAAAATCCGTGGAATTATTCAACTTAGATAAAGTCACAGCATACGCACACTTAGCTGCTTGAGGGCGTCTTTAATTTCTGCGATGACTTCGTCATCCACGTAAAAATTTCGTAGTCGGCGTCGGAAACTGTGCCTTCGAAGACTCGACAATTTCTGTAACAAAATCACGAAAAATTTCAACGTTTCCAAGTGCATTGCAGCAGATAGTCAGATCTCACCTTCCCAATTTGCTTACGGGCCCAGATCTTGTCACCCTCAATCGCGTCGAAAAATGAGAAGTCATTCTTACACTTGTAGAAGGTGTCACTAAATTATTTCCGTCTTTTTTCTGAGATTGTAAGGGGTTGATAGTATCTCGGGGTGCGTTTGGGAGTGACACAATTCATGTTAGGTCGTCATTAACGTCTGTCTGCTGTGACGTCAACGAAATGCGGGAATTTCAAGATGTTTAACTTGTGAGTACCGCACAAGGCACAGAAAGCGCTAATTCCTCCTATTTGGTTTTCGTTGAGAGTAGATCATGATGAACAGTGTGATGGAGAGGTGAGGTTTCCGGTGTTGCATTTTCTGAAGACAACAGTGACGGAACCATACATCGTCAGTTCAATTTGTTCGTTTGGAACTATAGAAACACAAAAAAAAATTGGAAAACAAAACTTTGAAAGTGGTTTGTTGGAGTAAGTTGCATGAGACATTGGTGGGATTTAAGGGGTGCGTATGATCGTAAGAGAAACAGGGCGTATACGGTTGGTTTGTTCGAATCCTCCTCCCGCCCTTCACGGTTGATTCGGTTCATTCGCGCGCGATTCCATTATAAGCTACCATGGAAAATTTGCATGTGGCCGAAGACAAGTTGATCGTGAAGGACGAAAACCCCCTTCCTGTTTCCTCTCGATTAACAAAGCAAAGACAAAAACAGAAATAATAAGATAGATGTGTCGAATTTGGATGCTCAAACCACGGCCAAAAAAAAACGCGTAATCCAGGATATCGCCTCAGTGTGGCGGAAAAATCCAGGATGAAAGAGAAGGAACTCTTGGTGGCCAGGATAACCCTATCCTACCTTCGTTATCTACTTTCATTTTATTGTGTTTCTAATGAGTCTGTTCATCTGTGATTCATGTTCATACCCTAGGACTTTTATTTGAAAGGACCGACGTCCACTACAGACATCGTATCTTTAATCTCAGGGCATAGTCGATATATCTCCGACATCGCAATTCACAAAAAGCAAAACACAAGAAGCATGATAAAAGGAATGTTGAAGAGCATACTAGATGTTGACTTGGACATTTCCTTTGCCGATGTCTTTCTCGAATATTTTCTGTGGTAGAGCTTGGAGAAGGCGAAGGTCATGATCTTCGAATAGTCCCATACACATGAACATGGACGCGAACGCTATCACGAAGCACAACCTAAAATGCATTTGATCGAATTGCCATTGCGTGACTGCAGTCTGCTCTGTGAGTGTATATGGTAGTACTGCAGGATAGGCCAAAACTGATGGCAGTGTGCAGGTAGCGTCCGCTACCTGTCCGGATTGTCTAGGGGAACTTAGTCCCCTTACTCTTAATAAAACAGTGAATTTACTCACTGGTTTATTAACTTCTTCAGCTTCAGTAGTAATGTGGGACGCAGCCGCACTCCAGTCTATCTGATTGGTCGAATAATGATGGTCTTACTCAAAACTAGAGATCAAGATCCCAAGAGAGTACAGACAGTGAGCGTGGGAAAGTGGCGCAGAGAGTACATTGAGGAAGTGAGGGCGCCAGAGTGGTCTAACGGCGAAGGCAGTGTAACGATACAGCGATTGCATCATAGCATGTGAACGCGGAAGAAACTATCCTTGCTTGCGAAAGATTTTGTCAGATTTTTTACTCAGCAGCAATAAAAAGAGATAAATATTTCATATTACAACTCGATTGAATGTGGAAGATGAATCAGCTCAAGTAAAAGCAAAACAATGTTCTCGGATTTTTTCTTAGAGGGATAGCACATAATATTAGGTCGTCAAGTATGAAATGTCTGATTTTGAATGAGACAGTTTCGAGTAATGTTTCTCTAACAAGATGGGGTTTGAGCAATCCAAATATGCCCCTATGATACCGGCACAGCCTTGCCATCTTACCGGTAGCATGGTTGCGCTAACGGCTTGGAAGGCAGGGAAGCAGGCGGCAACAACGTGGCGAAGGGCATTTCCAACATGATGTTGAAAGTGGAAAATTTTCTCTAC
>JARK01001439.1:462533-474414 GCA_000688135.1 Ancylostoma ceylanicum | reverse complement strand
CCCCCCCCCCCCCCCTGGCGCTTTCGACAGCCTCACAATTCGACACCACATCTCATCCCATCTCGTCAAAAAAACGCGAAAATCATCACCTCATCCGGACAACACGTCGCAAACCGGTGATTTGCCAGCCGTGAACTGGCTAGTTCAGCTGGTTCACTGCGTCACACAACGGACCATCAAGCTTAATGGCGACATTTTGTCACGCATGAGCTGATGAGTGTTCGAATGCGAATTACCTGGTGCGGTGAGCTGACACTAGCGTCAGCTGAGCTCACCACATCCTCATTGTCAGCACTTGTCAAGCCATTTGGTAGCAGATGCACGTCTCCGGGGACTTGCGTTATCGCTTCTGGATCTTCTGCAATCAGCACCTTTATCGCGTGTTGATCTAGTCTAATTACGAACTGTGGGTAAATATTTCCATATGGAGCGATGGAGGAGGAGCATAGAACGAGGAGGAGGAGTTGACACCTGGTCAGATCATTCTACGGTATAAGGTCAAATTTACGATTTCACCAGATTTAACGCGGATTTACCTCTAAAAACGTTCGAATGTAATGGGAATCCTGGAAATTTCTAGAAACATATGTGCCTTTCATCTACCTAGATCATCTTCATCTTTCTCACATCTTTTTGCTCGAATGAGGATTGAGATCTTGTTTACTCTTTCAAATATTTTCATTTAACCAGAGAATTACGTTTCGCACAAAATTTCTAAAGTTAATACGCCAATGTNAGCAGAGGCTTTCGGAACTTCGGCATCATCGACGAAGATTGTACCGGGAGTTTGTTCTCCACATTCGACGTATTCTGTCTTCTTAACGTTGAGCCTCATCCCATACTGTTCCAGCTGATCTTTCCAAGCTTGCACCTTTTGCTGGAGTTCCTCCCGAGTACGGCAAGAACAAGGATATCCATGACATTTAGTCAACGAAGTCCACAAAAAGAAACCGGCTGTGGCAGGATTTATGAACATCCCCTGGGAGGTTATGGCCCACTTCCTCTTCTTAAACGGCCGAGTTTTTCAGGCAAAAATGGATGTGCGCTTTGCCGAGCGACTGGTCTCAGTTAGCAGTGGTAAGTAATGGTAAAGACAGTAAAATACCCTTCATTTTGCTTGCGAAATGTGTCCACTTTGGATGGTCGTTAAGCTGAGAAACTTTTTGGCAGATTTCATGATTCCATCAGTAGATCCAACACAGAATTTCGGCTCAGAATCACTGACATCAGCGAACTTGTTATTAAGGGAACTGGTTTTCGTGGTCTTCTACTTATTGTTAGGTATGGTTCCACTGGAAGTGGCAGCACTTCCTTATTTATTTATTTATTTATTTATTTATTTATTTATTTATTTATTTATTTATTTATTTAATTGACTCGATACACCTGCAAAATTCGCCGTGATACTGGTACTAGTGATAGAATACAAGCATTCTAAGCGTTAAAAAAGGCCACTTGTGATGGACGTATCGCCAGATCTGGGTTAGAAACAACACCAGAACTTAAAGGCAGAGGGCCACCTCATATCGTTTTCGAGTTATTAACATAATCCGAACCTCCTCGATGCGCTGATTCCGGCAATGTACTTGAAATGTCCCAAAATGGTCTCCGAACTCGTTTTCCGTGACGGGGTTTGTAGCAGTTTGCTGGAACAAATTTACGTGCAAAGACGTGTATCACCGTTGATCTCATCGATCGGACAGGACAAGACGTGTTCACCCAACGTTGCTGCCGTGGCGGGCAGCCAGCACCAAGTACCCGCTTTTTGGAGCGGATCCGCCCCTGCTCCGAAAAGCGGGTAGTTTGACTCTACCAAAAACAGGGTTTTTGTCACTTCTGTGACTTAAGCTGTACGTTGTTGGAATCAGCGTCTCGAGGAGGTCAAGGATATGCTGATATCGTCTAAGTGAGAAACGAGGTGGTCCTCTGCCTTTAAATACCGTCATATAAGATGATGCTAGCTTTGGCTCCTTTATTCTGCTTGCAATAGGAAGTTGCTAGGAGTAATTGTTCCCGTAACTTTTTCCTGACACCTCACTTCTGCTGTTTTTTCCCTCCTCGTTTTTTCCCAGCTGGGAAGGAACGCTGTGGTCCAATTTTGATATGAGAAAGTAGCGCATGTTCCTTCAGAAGCATTTTAATTGCTTTTAGTGGTAGAAAATGAGGCTCACTCGCCTCTGGCCGTTTGATCCTACCCAATCTGCAGGTTCAACGGGGTTAACTAGTATACTCAGTAGCCGGACGCTCCTGTGGCTTTCCCTGGAGACTGAGGACACCTTGCTAGCTGATGTGGGTGCATGGGTTAACGCCTGTTTTCGGGCTCGCAACTGACTGGCTACTTACTTGAATTATATTTTTACTAAACATAGGATAAAACATTGAGTCTTCGTCTCCACAGTAAGCTACTCAATTCTGTTTTATGGATGATACTAGTTCCACCCCCAAGAAACGGAACCCCAAGCAACGGAAAATCCTTTTCTAGGGTCATTACGGTACTGGGGTCATGGCTGTGGCAGTTTTTTTTTGTGCTCGCTTTTGTACTAAGTTTTATCGCTATGTTTGATGAGTTTGTCACCTGTTTGATGAAGCGCACCTTGAGTGCAATAAACAAATAAAATAGATAAATGAGATGAAAATAAAAAAATAATTGATCTAGGGTAGGAAGGGATCAATGCTCTGGATGTACTTCTGGCAGAAAGCTTTGTCAACTTCATAAAATTTTCTTTGTATGAAAAATAAAGTGAAATAAGAGCAGCAAGCCAAGGACATTACTGCAAAAGTGCTACAGCAAAAGTGCTCGACAAGGGCAGATTTGCAAACGCAAAGGAAACGAGATAGCCTTCAAAACAAGCAAACAACAAGCGTCGTCACTCGGCGCGACTGCATCTGTCATATCTCATCGGCCGGATAACACGTCTTCGATACCTGCTCGTGATCTCCGGCGGCGGCGACAGGGGCAGCGGCGGCAGCGGCAGCAGCGCGGACCCGACGCTCTCCGCGGAAGCGCTCCGCTTCATCTGGGCCAGATGCGGTTGGTCCTGCAAACAGACGGCTGATGTATGTAGCTGACAGACGAGATACAGGTGAGAAGGCAAACGAGCGAGTGCCGAACGCGAAGGCGTATGAATCAGCACGGTAAGTTAAGACGAAAATGGTCGTGTCGATTGCTGAGCACAGAACGAGCCGTTTGCTTCGACTGAGTCATAACCTTATCAGTCATTCGCCAGCTGGTTATTCGTGAACACCAACACGGCAACTACATTCAGCCGATATGGACATTCCACTCCAGCGTATGCAATGATTCGAATCTGCATACGAATCATCCAGAAAGTAGGAACTCAGTGTTAAGCAGGATTATCTATGATACAAAAAGCTTGTATGGTGTAGTACAAAGAAATCCGACAAAAAGTACTCACAAATTCCGCAGATTCAAGGGAAATTTTCTCAATTACAGATTACAGACTACCTAAACAATGCAGGCAACATCAAGAGTAAGCAAGAACTGGACTGCAGATAATCTTCTGCATGATGGCAAAAAGTACGACAATAACACCCGTTCTGCCTTTTGAGAAACTCGTTTTGTCTTGAAGTTCAATTATGATGCTAGATCATTCCCGGACGACCTATCAGATCTCCGACTTCAGTAAAAGTCTCAAGATCTGCGTCGAAGATGCTGAGAGATAATTCAGGACGAGACGTCAAAGTAGTCTTGGATTTATGAAGAAAATAGGTAGCTGCTCATGAATGACCAGAAGAAGGAATAGGTTTATTTTCAAAAAAATAATTGGATTCTGTCGTGCACCCTATATGGCAGGCAAATGGTAATCAACGTCTTGCGTGCGTCTCGGCGCGTTTAACCTACGTCTTGCATGCATCTCGACGTATCCATCGCCACGGTTTCTGCTCCTGACGCATTAAAACGACTACCATAAACTGGGTTTAGGTTTAATAGCTCAAGAAGGTTTTATGACCGTACTCGCTTTTTTATTTATAGTTTATAAATGTTATCTATGAACGGGAGCTTGACGCGAACGTGACGAGACTAGGAAGCAGTTCTTAAGGTTTGCTATTATGCCAGAGGCACGCCGCGGAATTTTTGCACGCAGAAGGAGGGAGCCCATGAAGTTTTATCCGCTTGAGTGAAAAAACACTTCATAAAAAATCCATGGAAATGCCGACACTTGGGCTTTAAAAGGCTAACAACAGTAAGATGCTCACGACAGATACTAGCAGGGGTCCATATTGTTTTATGCGGCATATTGCTTACTGAGCCGATGGTGTAACCTTGCCCAAAAAAATGACCCTTCACACAAGTTCTTCAGTGTAGCTTGCACGAGTTTAACCGTAGGAGGGAAATGCAGCGGATATATATCCGTTACCACTGATTTTTATCCACTCTGCTATCCAATACGTAACTCATTCATCCACGCGTTCGGCGCGCGTGCGTCTAGATGAAGGAGTGGCCCGGTCTCAGCCCTTGCACAGCTCAGACACATTGTAGACGCACGCGTTTACGGGCATCAAGCAGCCCGTACGGTGTTTCCATTCAGGGTGTACAGTGAACTTCAAACGGCCGAAGACAAAGGTCGGGACCGCGGCACGGCGTTCTTGGGCAGAGACATAAGGGCTCTGCATGCTCGCTCTGGTTGTCTCTGCCGAAGAACCCCGCGCCGCGGTCCCGCCGCTTGTCTACAGCCGTTTGGAGTTCACTGTAATGCCGCAATAATCGGTCTTCATTGAAAATCCTCCGCAAATAGATGTATGCGTCCGACGTGCGACTGACGCAGGCATCTAGTATAAATTGGCCTAATTTACGAAGCTATCAGCTGTATGTCAAGAGCTTCGTGGCAGAGCTAGAAATTGGCGTGTATTGACATTTTCCCGTTTGAGAAAGCCTCTCCACACTAGTTCAGATGCTTTCACAAGTTTTTGGAACGATCCTGAGAAATGCACGATAAAGCGAAGGAACCAAGAACCCTTCGAATGTTTGTTCACCACGAAGCCTGCAGTCCTGTTTCGGCATGCTCAAAAGTTGATGGTGGCGATGTGCGTTTGACTCCGGGTTAATCATGAACATCAGTAAGGAAGTGACTGGGGTGCTTCTGTGTTTTCCCTCTAACTTGATAATTTCGGGATAAGCGAGATCGAATGGAAGAAAGAAAAATGAGGAAGGTCAAATGGTGTAAAAAAAACGTTAGGAAAACTGTTTTGAGGCTCTTTTCCGGCAAACTAGAGCAGAGCGCTCAGTATCTGAAAAGAACCGAAAACATTCATCTTGAAGGCTTCGTCCCACCTCAGGATGGTTTTCCAAAATTTCTCATTAAAAGAATCTCTAATAGCTGCTGATCTGAAAGGTATACGTGATTCCGTGCAAAACTGTGCAAAAAACCCGTTCCCGCAACCCAATTCTTGGAGAGCCTGTAGGCGGAGCCAAGGCGCGATTACAGTGTTTTCTCATCATGTACTCCCTCCCTCAGGTATAGAGCGCATTTTCTATTCTGTTGAAGAGCAGGTAAGGGTTTCTCACGACGAGTAGAAGTTCCCACAGAAGGTGTACTCATGGGATTGAATTATTCAGATACCGCCTTGGCCTCACCATCAGGCCCCGCCCACGTTCTCCAAAAATTCGGGCTCGAAAATGAATTTATCGGCAGTCTTGCACAAATTTACGTATACCATTGTGGTCAACACCTCCTGGAAACCCTTCTCACCTCAAAAAAGGGGGCAGCCGCCTACACAGCCAACATGGAAACGTTCTTTGTTGCTCCCGCATGTGTGGACTAGGGTTCAACCGCTCATAATCTTCCGAAACTTCACGGCTCCTGCTCATATTATCGCCACATGTCCGAACAGTACAGAAAGAGAAAGTGTCTTCCGGGTGCACTGCTGATTACGACCTTCGTGTTGATGTTTGCGCTGGCCAGAAAAACATTCCACCAGTACATCACCAAATATCCACTGCCCTTCCGTGACTACGCGCATTCAGTGGAAAAACAACGAGGACAACGTCGCCAAGCCTTGCTGTGTATGGATGCGGTTCTGTGTTTGTGTTTCAGATTAGGAGCTTGAACGATGGGAAAAGAGAAAAGTGCAACGCAAATCAATTCACAGAGGGGAACCAGCGTCCAACAGGGACAGGTTGGCGATAGGATCCGTACAGATTTGAACTGCATGCAGCTTCAAGTGATGCATGATGCAAACAGCAGAGAAGACCATCGTTTTTGGATCACAAGGTTGCTTCGTTGAAGGATTTTTTTAAGGATTGGAGTTACGCGAGCTATCAGGAATGACCTTATCATGTTCTATGCTCCTCACACAAATGCGAAACTGATAGCCCTTGGAGTGGATGGCATTGATTTTCTCAAGAAGTAAAAGGGCAAGCTCTATTAAAGTCCAATAAGTATCAAAAAATTCCGGAAATTTCGACGAGAAAATGATCCTCAAATTGTTCACGATCGCAAGCCATCAAAGCCGCTGCACTTGCCTCCATTTCTATTAAACAATTGACAACTGTCAGGAATATTGTATAGTCAACAGGTTGGCAAAGGAACTCACGCATAAACAAAGGAAACTCCAGCGATATGAACCGGGGCTGGAATTCATGAACACAAAACCGAACAAAGCCAGATTGGCAAACGAATTTTTAAATTCCATGTCTCCTAACATTACGTGCGTAGTCTATACCAATACCAGCAAGATTTCTGTTTGCTTTGTTATCTTTTTTCAGCCCCGCTCACCTCGCTATGATGATCCAACACATGGCAAGCTGTGAATCAAAATGGTGGTATCAATGGAATGTGCGGATGCGCAGACAATTATAGTGCAAAGGCTCGGAGGATGCGGCGCGGAAGGCGGGTTCGTATCAGGTTGTTGCGAAATTAATTGCCGAAATAGACAGCTCAGTTCAAAATGCTGTAACTCTGTTCAAGCTCAACTTTATTTATCAAAATAAAATCTTTCAGATTCTGCACATCTCTGCCAACGATCCGGTAACTCATTTATACCTTTACAATAGAAACTGAGATCACAAGATTTTAAGAACTCTTGGAAGGCAATTTCAACATGCTCCAAGTCAGGAAACTGCTGCTGACGCACTTTTGCTTCGAGAGCCCGGAAAAAGTGATAGTCAGTAGGGGAGAGGCCTGGAGAGTAAGGTGGGTGAGGGAGAACCTCCACTAACTGAGTCAGTTTTTGCTGGGAGAGTTTTAAAGTGTGAGGCCTAGCGTTATCCTGGAGCAGGACAGGCCCACCTCTGTTTACCACTGCCGGCCACATTTGTCGCAACTTTTCATACATCAGGTCTAAGTCACAGCAGTATAACTCTGATGTAACAGCCTGACCAGGTTGCAGAAGGCTATAATGAATAACACCCTTACAACACCACCAAACTGTCAACATAACCTTTCTAGGGTGAAGATCTGGTTTAGGGAAGCTTGGAGGGGTAGAGAACGTGTCTACCCATACATAACCACGTTTCTTTTTTTCGAATAGGAGCCATTTTTCATCTACACTTATTAAACGGTCAAGAAATGGCTCGTTTTTCTGGCGAATGAGGAGGTTAGAACAGATCTGTAGCGGGTGGATTGCTGGTCATCGGTAGGTCATGGGGTGTCCACTTTTGCATTTTTCTCACCATGCCAATGGAGGCCAAATGTTTTGAAACTGTAGCATAGTGAACCCCCAGGCCTGCCGCCAACGTACGAGTAGTAGTATCGGGTTTCGTTTCCACCGCTGCTCTCAGTGCTTGATCGTCCAGCGACATCCTTCGGCCACGATCGGGTTTAACTTCGAGATCGAAATCGCCGGAAGAGAATTCTGCGAACCAGCACCTCACTGTCCTTTCGGAAGGAGAGTCCGTGCCAAAAGCAAGCGCTATATTACGGGCTGCTTCCGCTGCACAATGGCTGAGTTTGAACTCGTACAACATGATCACTCGGAAATCGCGTCGCCTCACCATTTTCTGTGACCCTATAAAAAAAAGTCCAGGGAAGAGCTAGCCAGATTATTGAAGAAGCATCTGAAAGATCAGAACAAACCCTACCAGAAGCTAGCACAAGTTGGCTTTGGCTTGAAGCTGTTGAGTTGGGCAAGAAAAAAGTTTTTTTTCAAGCATACCGTGCAACGGTAATTATTTTCGCAACAACCTAATAAATACAACTGGCGTCTCCTATTTGTAGAATATAGTGTCGAGACTACTGAATTACGAGGATTCTGACTCGTTACTGAACTATTCTCTGGAGAAGGTCATGCTTACGCCGGGGTTAGCCTCGAGCACTTCTCCTGTCAAACCGCCGAACTACTATCATGACTTATAATAAAGCGCTTACTCCGTGTGTGTGTGCGCGTGTGTGTTTGTGTGTGTGAAACGAAATTCAGGGGGCGTGGCCTAGACCAAGGAAAGTGCTCTACAACGGGTCCACGGTTGCGGGAGAGGTGCGCCGGCGCCCCGAAGTGGTGATACCTGTCGCGAAGGGTCCACCGTGGTGATAAGGATGCGCCGGCGTCGAAAAGTGGGGCCGGCGTCCAGAAGTGGGAAAAAAGCCTGGAGACGGGTCCAACGGTGAGATAAGGTTGCGTCGGCGTCGAAACTTGAGGAAACAACAGGAGATGAGTCCAATGGAGGGATGAGGATGCGCCGGCGTTGAAAGCAGTTGAAAAGGCTATAGACGGGTCCGGAGATTTGATAAGGGCGCGCCGGCGTCCGAAGTAGGGGAGACGGGTCCGACTATATGATAAAGATGCGCCGGCGTCCAAAGTGGGGGGAGTCGGGTCCGCCGTTGTGATAAGGGTACGCCGGCGTCCAAAGTGGGGAGAGTCGGGTCCGCCGTTGTGATAAGGGTACGCCGGCGTCCAAAGTGGGGGGAGTCGGGTCCGCCGTTGTGATAAGGGTACGCCGGCGTCCAAAGTGGGGGGAGTCGGGTCCGCCGTTGTGATAAGGGTACGCCGGCGTCCAAAGTGGGGGGAGTCGGGTCCGCCGTTGTGATAAGGGTACGCCGGCGTCCAAAGTGGGGGGAGTCGGGTCCGCCGTTGTGATAAGGGTACGCCGGCGTCCAAAGTGGGGGGAGTCGGGTCCGCCGTTGTGATAAGGGTACGCCGGCGTCCAAAGTGGGGGGAGTCGGGTCCGCCGTTGTGATAAGGGTACGCCGGCGTCCAAAGTGGGGGGAGTCGGGTCCGCCGTTGTGATAAGGGTACGCCGGCGTCCAAAGTGGGGGGAGTCGGGTCCGCCGTTGTGATAAGGGTACGCCGGCGTCCAAAGTGGGGGGAGTCGGGTCCGCCGTTGTGATAAGGGTACGCCGGCGTCCAAAGTGGGGGGAGTCGGGTCCGCCGTTGTGATAAGGGTACGCCGGCGTCCAAAGTGGGGGGAGTCGGGTCCGCCGTTGTGATAAGGGTACGCCGGCGTCCAAAGTGGGGGGAGTCGGGTCCGCCGTTGTGATAAGGGTACGCCGGCGTCCAAAGTGGGGGGAGTCGGGTCCGCCGTTGTGATAAGGGTACGCCGGCGTCCAAAGTGGGGGGAGTCGGGTCCGCCGTTGTGATAAGGGTACGCCGGCGTCCAAAGTGGGGAGAGTCGGGTCCGCCGTTGTGATAAGGGTACGCCGGCGTCCAAAGTGGGGCAGTAGGGTCCGTCGTTGTGATAAGGGTACGCCGGCGTCCAAAGTGGGGGGAGTCGGGTCCGCCGTTGTGATAAGGGTACGCCGGCGTCCAAAAGTGGGTAAACGCCTGCGAACGGGTCGACAGATGGGGAAGAGGTGAGCCAGTGCGAAGTAGCGAACAAATGCTCTCAATCAGGTTGATCTTTGTTCGAATTATCCTCTGGCGCCTGAATACAATGAGGAATTACCAAGCGCCCGGCCTCAGCAGTGCCTCTTACACCACCCATGTCATTCTGCCCACATCACATCCCCTGCTGCGTGTTCTATCCTCATTTGTGTCTGAACACACCGCTCCGTCCTCTTATATGTTCATGCTCATTGTTATCAATGGATCACTCACAGCAAACAAAGAATGATAAACCATTTCTCCTGTTCATTCCAGGTTGAATCGGCTACATATAGCTACGATTAGCTATTTCACCCGAGAGAATGATTAACTTGCTCAGACAGACGGATGCAGTTCTCTTTGATAAGTCCATTCTTTTATGGGGAACCATATAGGGAAAACGGAGCAAAATCTGCATGCCCATTATTCTTCAAGGATGGATGCGAGGTGAAGTCATGCGAGCGAAGCGAGCATAAAGAAGTCTGGAGGTCCGGCGTCAGCCGGACGGCCAGACTGGTAAAGGTATAATTTACAATAACTGCAGTCGCAAGATATAATAGCTACGTACTTGCAGAGGGAATTTCTTCTTCGACCAGATCACATCGAATGACATCTTGCAGAACATACTAGTCAAACGTGTGAAATTGATGTCTCTACGTTAGTGTCTCTCGATAAGGAACGTCTCTGGCGGCCATAAGAATAGAAGACATTTGTTTACACCTACGACATTTTGACAGGTGGAGCACAGCAATATAAGATGCAAAAACTTGTGTCTGTTTATGAAAGGCTCCATTGAGGTTTGATTGAAAAATGGTGAGGACTAAGAAAAGAGGAGAAGGGTTAGGCAACGAGAAGCATAACAAGCAATTCACGGCAGTTACGACCAAAGCGAAAGTCGGAGAGAAGTCCGGAACTCGAGGGAGTCCCAGAGTCCTAGAGCTGGAAATGTCTGTAACTATCACAGATATCATGCGCCTCTTGGACAAACGGGTTTTAAAAAGTGATAGTGTATGTACCTTTATAAGCAAAGAATAAGAAGAATGGATGTGAAAGAATGTAAATGCAAATTGAAGGCTAAAATTAGCATTTACATTCATTCACAGCAATTAGACTTGTCTCACAAGAAAAAACACCTTTACGCAACTACTTTGATGGATGGACAGCACGAACGCAGCCCAAACGGCGTAATGTGTCGAGTAGAAACCCTAGAAGCATCCCCTCTTACCATTTGCTGCCGCCCTTCCCTCAATTGCCTCTCAAACTATTATATTTTCCTTACAGCAGCAGTTGCCGTAGAATGGCAGCAATTGAGGTTAGGATGGCAGCAGCTGGGAGGAGATTCTGCTAAGCCTTGTACACGACGTATTACGCTTATCGCGCTGCGTTGCTAGCGCATATGTATCAGAGTAGGTGCAACCTTATCCCAACAAGACCTGACAAAATAAGGTGAGAAATCCTGAGAATGTGTCAAAAACATGAGACAGTAATCGTCACAAAATAAGGATGAAATAGGTTTTTCCCGATTCTAGCGAGGAAAAGGTGAAACAGCTAGGTACATATATGAAAGGAACCTGGTCAAGAATCAGTAACCTAAGTGAAAAGAGACTAGCAGAGGACTTCTAACTACGCCGTACTACTTATTTGAACTGTTGCGGTAAGAAACTCTACGAAATAATGGCACAATGTGCGTAGAATGGCAAGGAATTCACATGATATTTATCATTTAACCTGTCTATGACATGCTGTCCAGAATGATACATCGTATTTAGCAACATAATAAAAAAATAAGAAAAGCAAAAATGGTTCAGTGGGGTCGAGATCTTCAGTAGCACTACGTGAAGTGTCCATGACATGATATCCTCCATTTTCAGCCTATCTCATACTTAGTTGTGGAAAAGGGCGTTTTTTCAAAGCCATACTATTTATTCCAAGTTGTCAAAGAGCAATTGCATTTTGGAGCCATCAAAAATTACATTAATGTGTGAACGAAATGGCTTGCTGATTCATATGAGAACAAAGAGACGCTAGGAGAGTGCAGGGGGGGGGGGGGGGGGGGAAAAAAAAAAAAAAAAAAAAAACATTGAAAAAAAAAAAAAGAAGGGGGGGGGGGGGGGGTAGCAGACAT
>JARK01001439.1:430506-462467 GCA_000688135.1 Ancylostoma ceylanicum | reverse complement strand
GGGGGGGGGGGGGGGGGGGGGAAGAGAAAATAACAAAAAGAAAACGAGTTAAATGCTTAGAAGAGCTTGGAGAAGGCCGCCCAGGGTATTGAGGCTGATCAGATGCAGAAGGACCGCAGCAGAAAAGCAGCAAGTGGGCTTCACTACAACCTTTTCTACTGGGCCTAAATGCGTCATCGAGATTACCCAGGGTAAACGCGCTCACACTGTAAACGATGGGTAAATTTGTGTGGCTTCAACACGTTTACCTTGGGCAATCTCAATGGTGCATATGCTCCTGCACTACTTCATCTAATTAGCCCTGGCGGTCCTTCTCCAAGTTCGTGCTGATGTCCCGATAGCCCAATTCTTCAGTAGCGATTGCTCGTTTCTGAACGTTTCTGCTCTCTGGCCTGGATGCATCATTGAGGTTACCCAGAGTGAAAGTGTTGACGCCCGTGGAAATGATGGGTAAATTTGTGTGTTCACATGTTTACCCTGGGCAATCTCAGTGATGCATGCGGCCTCGGTACTAATTATGAACAGCTGAGATTGAGCAGTTCTCAGCAAGTGGCGGGAACTTTTCGAAAAAAGACAAGATGCTGCAAATATGATAGCACAGGTCAGTTAACTCTACTCGAAAAAGTGTTAAAATGTTCAACAAAGGCAAAGTGCTAGGCTCAACGGCAGAAAACCAGGATCCATAGCCGATTCAAGGGATAAGCTGGTGAAAAACCCGAGTTTTTCACGGTAAGAGCCAAAATGGATTGACTGGCGCCATGGGACTACTTAAATTGATATCAAAGTGAGACGTTCTCAGAATGTAAAGAGCTCTCAGCATGAAGAGATAGGAATTTTTGTGAAGCGCAATGGCAAACTTTTGAAAGTGCGAAAAAGGAGAGGTTTCAGCGAAACGGAGCAGTCGATTTGCGAACGATGGAAGCCGGTTGATGTAATGCGCTATCAGCAGTGCAGCGACAACGTTTGTTATCTCAAAAAGCAGCGTCAGTGAATGCAAGTGACTTCTTCGGAGTTCTCCAAGTACCAGAGTACCCATCATTTCCAAAAATGACAAGCGTCGGGCAAGTTATCACACCACTTCCAGACTAATAGTAACAGTCGTAAAATTTGACTGCTACCACAATGCACGTCGCCATAACGCGTAACACGTATGGGTATAGTATTGACCTCGAGCTCAGCTATGAGGATTTGCATCACAAAGCATAAGAGCTACAGTTCTAATGAGTGAATTTCTATCCATGCTCAAACAAACTGTCGGGAGGACCGCAGCAGAATGAAGGAAAGAACGAGTTATCAAACCCATAGGGAGCCTAGTTCAGATGCCGGCAACAAAAGTCACTGCTTGCAAGCTTGAGGTCTGGAATTTGCTTCCTTAGTAGATCATCCAAGACGCCCGTAGGCCCAGCGAGTTCGTTATTTTTGAGTGTGGATACCACCAAATCCTGCTCCTGCGAGAGTGTACTGGTGGTGTGGCATGGTTCTGCAGAACTAGCGTGCACATCTCCGTAACTATGCAGAAGCACCCTAGCAGCTACTCGGAAGGACCACAGCAAGAAATCGGGAGGACCTCAGCAGCTATTCGGAAGAAACGCAGGTCACCGCTCGGTTCTTCCGATTTTCTTCTGCGGTCTTTCCGAAGACGTGTCTGAGTGAAGAAACGGGCGACAGCCATTAGTTCGAACAATTTATAATAACCACACCGTTATTCCAACGGTATTACAGCGAGACAAGTCTTCGACCAAATTAACATTGTCCCAGAGACACTCCGAAGACGTATAAAGAAGTATTCGGTCCGGAGTATAGATTAAGTAGTTATGTTTTTGGTCGGACAGGAGCGTTTCCCGTTGCTCATAAGTTAATAGGTTAGCTATATTTACATTTCTCACCTTACTTTTTATTATAGAATGCTGGTATTTCGGTTGACGTTACAACAAATTCCACGTTCTCAAATGTAGAAGTTTTGGATGCTGTCAGAAATAGGAGCAATTTGTACTAGTCAGACGCATGCATTCATTTGTGGAACATTTTCCACGAAGACCGGTCAGCGCGGCATGTATTTACCTCAGTGGAAAGATCGCGCAGTCATGGCAAGGCCATAAACGCGTGGGACTAACAATGAGCTGCGTCAGCGATGCAACTGACTCTGTCCTTCCTCGCATAGACGCACGCGCATCAAATGCACGGATCTCGCATAAATTAACCCATAGAAGCACTGAACCAGCACCGCACCTTTCGCTCTCATAACCTCTAAATTTATTAGTAAGTTAAATTCTTATCAAATGCAATTCAGCTTATGTGACAATTTATACTAGATGTTGCGCGTCAGTCGCGCGTCAAACGCACGCATCTAGTATAAATTGCTTTTAAGGGAAAAGATATCTTCAAGTTCACATTATTACCGCCCACTTCTATTATATTCACCTTATCACCTTCTGTACGTGACAGTGGCGACGCAGGAAGTGGGAGGGAGGGGGGAGGGGGAGAGCTGGGAAGGGCATAGGAAAAGTGGGTCTCCGTCACCTTCAGGTCCGAATGGAGAATAAAAATTATAAAAAATATATAAATTAAGATTGTGAAATTTGTAACTAGTTAAAAGATAGTAATGAAAATTATCTATTGAAAATGAGCTGAAACGAAGTTTTTATCTTTCAAAGCAATTGCGAGAATCCAACTATCCATTCTCGGGGAGATGTGGGCAGCCTCACCCCAGTCCTTGCGTCTGCCACTGGTGCTTGGGTATCCGGATAAGAAGTCAGATTAGGTCGCTCTCGTTTGATAAGTCACTATAGTTTTTTGTATGCGTTCTCGGAATAGCCACTTCTCTCAGATGGTATTGAATTCGCCTTGAGAAAATTGCGATTTCTGGAAAGGAATTGAAGGAGTCAGTTAGTGGTGTTTTTCCGCAAATACACAAATAATTTCGGCTGGTTTTACTTTTTTCGCGTTGAAAAATTCAAGGCTGCTGAACAATTCTTATGCCGGCAAATGCACACAAAATTGCGAAAAACGCAGAGCGCATCCGCAATTTACCACCCTGAAAGGAGCCAGTTCTTAACAGTACCAAAACTGAGTGCAAGGGAACCTTAAGCTCGACTTCGTTTCGCTTTTGGCGTTAGCACTGCAGAGGGAGTTGTAAAGCATAGAAATGTAAAATGTAGCTGTAACGTCAGGCCAGTCAGGCGTTCAGTCCGTACAACAACAAGACCATAAGGCGTTTTAAAGAAGCCAAAAAAGACTGCGTGGTCACACTGTGAATTAGTCGCATAAAGAAGACATATAGTCAACTCCAAATGTCCGTAGACA
Organism: Ancylostoma ceylanicum; assembly: GCA_000688135.1. Classification (NCBI taxonomy): domain Eukaryota; kingdom Metazoa; phylum Nematoda; class Chromadorea; order Rhabditida; family Ancylostomatidae; genus Ancylostoma; species Ancylostoma ceylanicum. The sequence continues at coordinate 459,164 of JARK01001439.1, read as the reverse complement.
AGAGTTGCGACCGCGGCGCGGTTTTCCTCCGCGTCTCTGCCCTGCATGCCACGCTGAATCCGTGCAGCAGACAGCGAGAGACCCGCGCCGCGGCCCCAACTCTTGTCTACGGACATTTGGAGTTGACTATAGTTAAACGACCTTAGCAAACTTGTCCTATTAAAACTGCTGCCTGACGAACTCTAAATCTGCAGTAGCGTCATCATCTCCACGTTCAAAAACATCAAAGGTGTGCTTTCACATGAATCACACTCATCCCTGACGAGAAAGTATTTTTACACACGGCAACAACAGAGCGAAATAAAACTCGTTTATATTTATCAAGTACTATCTACAGGCCACAGCTGAGGTCGTCTAAGGTATGGAAGGTTAATGCAAATGTTTACATATATTACAGAACACCGGGTCCCCCTATCGCAGAAAGCAATAAGACACAGTACAGTGAATTTTAACGAAATTCGTCACAGAATTGGCTATTGGCTTCATGACTCGGGTCCTTCGGTAACATCGCTAAAATGATCCGCATATTGTCGCAGCATATCACACATTCTAGACTTTGCGAATACTGCGGCTAGGGTGTGTATCATCGTGAGGTAAAAAGGGGTGTAACCAAGCGACTCTGATTGGCGCATTCGGGCTCCCTCACGCCCACTTGTTCGAATGGCGCCAAGCACAAATAGACAATGCGGGATTGACGCCGTTCGAGTTGAAGCAGGTAAGCGTAGCGGGCGCCACAAACGCTCCAATCAGATTCGCCTGGCCACGCCTCTTTTCCCCTCACGATGATGCGCATCCCTGCGGCTAATGCTTGCAGAAAGAAAAGAAAACGTTCTGAAAAATGCGACAGATTACGGCAATACAGACGATAGATCAAAACCACCTCGGATGATTAACAATAGAAAGGAGAGTAAAGATGCCTGTGAAAATTCGTTTCAAATCATAGGAAGATGTTAAAACAAATCAACGACAAAGATACGAAAGTATGACTGTAAAACGAGCACAACCGATGTGGTGGGAGACGCTCGCAATAATCGAGCTTACGAACCACAACCAGCAAAATGAACGAACGCAGTAAGCACAGCGAATAAGGAAGAGTAGAGTGAGATGCACAACTCGTATTCATCGAGCAAGGTAAATGGTCAATCCGATTATTAGGAAAAGAATTACAATGAAAGCGAAGAGGAGCATTTTCTTCTGACGAGCCTTTTGATTGTAATACACCGCTTGTTGGAGATTAGACGCACCCTGCAAGCCATTTAACATTCATAATCCAAGACGGTAAGATAATGGAACACGGACTTCGCAAACTATGGGGTAACTAAAATATTCACCCATAGAATGAAATGGTCACAGTGAATTCCAAAATTACGGAAGAAAACGCGAAGCAGCGCCTACCTGTTCAACGTGGATCTGAGCGTGTTCTACGTTTGCCTCGATGCTGTCCACCATGTCACCTTGATCATGCACTATTCGTGCCAGGTCAGCGAATATTTGATTGACGTCTCCTATATCCTGTTCAAGTTGTTGCAAAGCCTTAAAAGCCGCTTTATTATTCTAACAGGACTAATTCACTGTGCTAAGTGGGAATAAACAATGAAGAAAAAAGTTTAAAAGGGAAGAAAAGGCGCCAACATAAGGGTGGGGGGGGGGGAGGAATATGTGTCTATTTCCAGATGATAAACCCGTTTTATGAACAAGCATGCTTATATGGATGGGAATTTGAACACCTCTCAGCATGAACTGCTTACTATTTCCGAACATCTACTGTTCATACTCTGATGTTGAATGGCAATACATTTTACGGGACTTCGTGTTTGGCAAGACAGTTTACGGGAGAAAATTTTGCTTGGCAATACATTTTACGGGAGAATGAGTGAAGAGCCTGTTTGGCGATACAAATGGCAAGACAGTGTGTTTGGCAAGACAGTTTACGGGTGTTTGGCGATACAAAAGGCAAGGTTTGTGTGGCGATACATTTTACGGGTGTTTGGCGATACAATTGGCAAGACAATGTGTTTGGCAAGACAGTTTACGGGTGTTTGGCGATACAAATGGCAAGACAGTGTGTTTGGCAAGACAGTTTACGGGACTTCTTGTTTGGCAATACATTTTACGGGACTTCTTGTTTGGCGATACATTTTACGGGTTAATATGTTCATTTCATTCTTAGCGGGTGATTCAATCATCATCGGTGTCGGCTCGGATGGCGCAGTTGGTAAGGCAGCGGACTCCCATTCTCAGAACCACGGTACGGTTCCCGGTGTTATCAGAATTTTTGCGCATTCAAGCTTGTTTGGCGATACAAAAGGCGAGGTTTGTTTGGCAAGACAGTTTACGGGACTCCCTGATTGGCAAGACAGTTTACGGGGTTTGTTTGGCGATACATTTTACGGGGTTTGTTTGGCAAGACAGTTTACGGGACTTCGTGTTTGGCAATACATTTGACGGGGTTCGTTTGCCTGGCTAGTTTGCAAGCTCGTCTGCGAGGTTGCCAAACAAACCTCGCCAAATGTATTGCCATTCAACATCAGAGTAGGACCCATTTCAGGAAAATAGAACATTATGTACCATAACTACACGAATTCCATATAAAATTACAACAAAATAGTGGTCAATATAAAAGGGCGACCAAAAGTAATTGTGGCCACGGTAGTGCATTAATCAATCTCGCCACGCATTCGACTTCAATTCAAAATCGTGGAGGTATTTGAATGCGTGTGCCCTATACAATGACCACGTTGGAGAGGGGGAGGGGGCATCAGGTGCACCAACTGGTCAGAAATGATGCAGCAGAAAAAGGCTAAACACAGCTCCGTACGAAGACGGTGAACTGGTCCCAACTACCCCGAATCCTACTAGACGCACTGAGCTGGTGACCGAAAAAAAAAACAGGACTTTCGCTTCTACTGCAGTCACATTGGTCGAGAACCCAATGGATTTATGTGCACACCTGCTGCCTCTCTTTGATTTCATTCAAATTGATCTGCTGCTGACGCTGTCGCTGAATCTGTCTCTCATGATCGTTTGCATCTTCTTCCATACGTTTCGAAGCTTCAGCGTCCTGCTCAGCCGCATCGCGAATCTGGAACGACCTATTAATGCGCATTTCCAAGCTCTTATTTCTGAAACCTTTAACTCGCTAGGAGATGGTCAGATAAGTTACCAGTTGTCCACCTTCAATTCTGCGATCGCTCTTTTGAAGCTTGTATAAATGTGAACTGTGGATATTTTGAACAAATCATTTAGTAATGTTCTTCAAAGGGTCCTTCTATTATTGGAATGAAAAATGCCCCCTGCTTTTTAAGAATATAGTTTTTGCGTGCGCCAATTCTTTTGAGCCACCCTGTAGGTCTCATATCGCACACAATCTTTGGTTCATTTCTTCCAAAGCCCGTGAGTGTGTAGCTTGTGTACAGGCGCCTGCCTCTCCCATACGCCCTTTTTTAAGCCATTTGGTTGCGCTTGTTGTCTAGTAGGACCACCAGCCTACAATGGCATTGCATAACATTGTGCACAAAATTGTTGTTAGGGGTGGTCTATGGCAATCTGGTACAGGCAAAACGTATGTGTTGATGTGTTTTTAAACTCACTCGGATGTAACTGATAACACCTACCAATAAATGGGTGGAGCAATTTAGTGACAGCTGTGAACTGTACATAGGATAAATAATCGCTGCTGGGAAGAGATAACCAGGTGCTGGCTTTTGTACCACGTTAGAAATTGGGCAAAACAAGATAGGGCGCTCTTACATTCACTTACTACCATATTTCATGAGAACTTTATTCCCGTCTGTAGATAACACAAGTTACACGGCAGTTATTTTTTTTTCTGTTCAGCTCATTGTTTTCCATTGCCCTTGTATGGAGCCTCTTCATCGCATTCAATAAATTCAATAAATAAATGAATAAGTAAATACCGATATGTAAATAAATAAATAAGAATGACATGAAAGCAAAGACCTTTACCTGACGCATGCTCGCCTTCTCCGTCTGAGCAGCTCGACGCTGGCAGCCTTGCAATCGGTTCAAAACACCTATGTACTCATTTTGGAGACGTTCACGGTGAATGCGTAATGACCTCTAGAAAGACATCTAGTCATTACACTGAATCAAAAAAACTCGAGAACTTCTATGCTGGGACAATGAGATGATTAGCATTCATCATAGGAAATTACTTACATTGGCATTGCTGAGTTGAACGAGCTGTTTCATCAGCTGATTCGTCTCCTTTGACAACATCTGGGCCTTGTGTGCCAACTGAAAAAGTTGAATACCCAATTATTCAGAAAAAAAGATAGATTTATAATCCAAGATTTCTTTTCTAAATATTGTACTGCTGAATTCGCAACCCTAACTGCAGGGATGTGACTCACAAAATACTTATCCTTTTGATACCCAAACGCTTGAAGCTTATTATTATGAAGATCAAAATGTTTTACCTCATTGAAATGTTCACGACATTGTTCGCTTTCCGTTAATCGACTGACGAAGGAATCGAGATGTTGCACTAAAAATATGCAAAGTGGAAATATATGCACTGCAAAACTGAAAAAAAGCACATCCCATAACAGCATCCTAGCGAACTAAAACGAACCTGTTAGTCATTACTAAAACTGAATTTGTTTGGGATCAAAATATGAGGGAGGTAAAATAAACACACTAGAACGTCATACATACAGTGGCGGCCACATATTTAGCACGTTGCCAATTTTAGGCGACCAACTGATGAAAATGTAAAATCTGTATCTCAGGAGTGGGATGAGCTATCAGGACAATATTTGAGGTTTCGATAAGGAATAGCGTTCTCCTTCTTGCCTCGATTTTGTTGCTCCGAGAAATGCTTCTGGATGGAATTCCACGCATTCTACGTATTTAGAGCTCAAAATGCAATGCTTTTGGAAATATTTCCGTTTCTCTCCTAGATCACTTTACTGAATCTGGGAAAATGTGATTTTATACTCGATATAATTGCGTGTTTTCCTATAGTAGTTTCAATGAGCAGTTTCTCACTTAAGGGGAGAACGGAAATTGTCAATTGAAGTAAAAAAAATGGTGAAAAAAGGATTCACAGTGATTCCAAGGATAAACCGTGCATTTCCAGCCGCGGATTTTTTTCCCGACTTGTGTTGCTAACAGACAATCAGATACTAAAAGGAAGATTCTGGGGCTTGCTTTATTAGCAAGATTCATAAAAATGAAATTTTCGTCGAAATTGACGGTTTGTTTCTCTCTCTGGCTCCACCCGGTCTGTAGAGTCCAGTAAAAGCGTTCATAGGGAAATGTTGACGAGAAAGATGCTCAATCTGAATCACCACTTCATTTCCTTCCATGGCGAGATAGACGAATTTTACACAGAATTCAGGAAAACCGACGAAATTGAACTTTTATTTTTTAATCCAGTTTGAACGGACTGTGTCCGTGGTAAGCAACAGGAAGGAAGCCCCCACAGTGCCTCTACATAATCGAACTTGGTTTTGATTGCTCATCACGAGGCTGAGAAATGCAAAAAATTCTGTCGGCCAAAATCGTAGGTGTGCTAAATATGTGGCCGCCACTGTATATGTCAGGAGTCAGGACTTGAATGTCAGGGCAGGACCCCTACAACAAAGCGTCAGGGCAGGACCCCTACAACAAAGCGTAAATGAATTCATAATGATGTTCCAATGCCATTGCTGCGGATACGCTCTTCGAGGACTACAGTATGTATAGGTTGGCCGCCGATATCGGTCCGCGCACAATCAATACGTATCAAAAATGAAGTCGCCCAAGCGATGGCGATGCAGTGTACTATAGTCATCGAGGAGTACACCGACAGCATGATATGTATCAAAGAGTGGTTAAAATTGGAAGCTTTGGATCTAATCTTAAAAGAAGTTCCTTCATCAAACTACAAAACAATTCTTTTGCTCGTTACTGTTCACATCCACAAACCAATGCAAGGAAGGGGTTGAATTGTTAGAGATTATCTGAAATTTAATTTTATGACATACGGTGGAGAAATCGTACATACACAGACCGTCAATCACGATTGTCACTCCTGCGGTCGCAACATGAGGCAACACGAGGCAACACCTAACATCCACGCGGCGCCGGCGAGCATGGATGTTAGGTGTTGCCTCGTGTTGCCTCATGTTGCGACCGCGGGAGTGGCAATCGTGATTGACGTTCCCTGTATATTCATTACTCATGTGCATGGCTCTCCTATCCGTTTTCGCGTAGTTTTCAGTTTGGCAAACGATAACCAACAACAGAACCGTACAAGAGGAGGGAGGAGACAGCGAGGAGAATTGGTACGGGCCGAGAGACGGACAAATCAAGAGAGGACTCATCGCCTGGAAACGGTCGCAGGACCATGTTCCGTTCCATTTTCAATCCGTACAATAAAAAAGGCGTCACCCAGCTGCCCAGGAAACAAAAATGCGTCAGCCAACCATCTAAGCCCTCATATCATTAATCTGACACAAACTGTAACCCCCACCAGATGAGAGTAAGCGCCTCATAAAAATTAAAAAAAAAACACCTCATACGAACCTTGCTGTCCCAGCTCTTCAATATTCTGCTGGATTTTCTTAACAATTGTGCCATCATTACTGTCGAAATCCATGGCACAATTTCCTGAAAAGAAATATCAGTGAGAGCAGTGCTCAGCAAAACGGGTAGGTAGTGCTTCATGACGTATGCGATAACAGCAATGTGCGGAGCTGATGAAGCAGCAATCTCATTTCTACGTGGAAAATTCCACAATTCCACGAATTCATATACGTTTGGTGGTGAATAGACACGATGATCACAACTCCAGGATGTCCCGTCGAACCTCTACGAAGCAATCAATGCAATTTATAGTAAGTATGTTTGCACACCCCATTAGAAGGGATTTTTATCAGTTTCAACGAGCTCCACTAAATAAAATGCCTTCATTTACAATGACCAACATGTGTACATAAGAAATTCCAATCAGATACACACAAACATAATATGAGTATCGAATAACATCACCCGATACAGCGAGAATCGGCAGCGCTCAACACACTCAGTGGCTACACGGACAGCGTAAAGTACCAAAGACGATATGTTCTCGCAGCGATTGCCAAGGAAAACGGTGGGGGCAAAATTTTACAAGGAAAATGAAGGCAATGTTCAACAATATGAAACAGGAACACGCTGATATGTACATTAGGAAAGGTCACAGATCAACAAATTCAGCAGGCGCTCGCGCTTCCACGTCTGTCAGAAATTCAAGTGATAAGAGAAACGGAGGAACAGAAGCATAGCCAGAAATGAGAGGACGAAGGGATCAGTTTGTAAGGATGTGCAACAAATAACTCAACTGCCGTATAGAAACGAAGCTTTTTAGCAATAATCCCTTCCACATGAAACCGACTAATACTTCAAAAGACCAGCGCTAAAAACACTGAATGGGCCATTTGTAGAAGATCTGCAGAAGAATCGACCTATCGGTTTCGATCATTTCCCTATTGTCCTTTAAACGCTGGAAGTTGTGTGCCTTTCCTTACAGAAATATAATTCGTTATTCAGATAGTTTCAGGAAAATTTTTTGTTGAAAATAGTCTTGATGACTAATACCTTTTGTGTTCATAACGACAATCTAACGGAACAATGTCATCACAGATCAACAATAACGTAACTAGCGTTCTAGCAACGTCTAAGGAAACATGAGATATACAAAGGAGATGTCGAACGGGTTGGAAGGCAATTTGAACCGAAACTGGAGGATCAAGGCTCTCGCTCTGTGATAAACAAATAGAAGCAATGCGAAGAGGTCATCACAAACCGTACCTGCTGAAGGTAAAGGCGAACATATCTTTGCGAGATAACAACCTGAGTGTTTGGCCCATCATGCGCCAGCAGTCAGCTGAGAGTCAGCAAAAAAAAAAAGACTGTCCACTCATCATTCATCAGTTGCATGATGAGCCCCGCATGTTGCTTTTGATTCAGATAATGGTAAAATGATATAATTAACACACGCACAACGTCTGCCTATGAAAAGCGAATTGAAAGTGGTTGGCTGACAACAAAACGAGAAACAAAGGTTGAGTTGCTTTGTGAGCAAGCAAGACTCCGCATGCCCTACGTTGCTCACTCTTCATGCGATACCTGTCTCTCGATAAGCGCTGCCATGTCTTCAATCTCTTCATCCTCTTCGTCATCATAAGGAATGTCACGAGTTTCCTCCTCATCCGCCAGCCCACGTTCCTCCTGCCTCGTCGAGCAGTTCGATGTTTCATCGTACGTGCCCTCGCAGAAACTATCGTCCGCACCAGCATCACCATTGTCTTCTCTCAGCTCATCCTCAGGCATATCGAAATTGCCTTCCCGCTCCCACCGAGCTCGTTTCTTTGCTAACTCCTTCTCGATCTCATCGTCTTCATCCCCACTGCCGTCGCCACCGTTTAATCGCCGTTTGAGTACTTCTTCCTCTTCTTCATCAGAATCATCGCCCTCTGACAACACTTCGTCCACCTTAACATAGATTTTGTTAGCTACACCCAAGCTTCAATATACTATGCAAACGAACCTCATGCTCCATGGCAGCAATGGTCTCCTTCTTCATAGCGTCGATACTCGTAAGTTCTGGGATGATTTTGCCTCCCAAAGGCCGGCCCTCGGGTGGTTTGGAGTCCTTGGTGAGCTCGAACTCTTTTTCGTCAACCTGCAACAGTCAAGTAATTTAAACGACATATAGAACAGCAGAACCATTGCAACGTACACAAATGCGTGTATATGAGCTGAATTTCTTGAACAGTAATATGCACGGCTTACCTTAGTCAATTTCTCCACACAAGCGTACAACCAGTGAGGCGTGACAATTGGTATACCCATTTTGAACGCAGCCATAACTTTCCTGTAACCAAACGAATTTCTGAAAAACTTCGGAAGAAACTTTTCCGAAACCTAACGGAATCGTCGTGTTTCCGCTCAGGTTAGCTGGGAGAAAGGAAATTCGGAAGTATCATAGTTGCAAATTTCATTAAGAAACAAGGCGTACGTCCCTTTTAAGTATTCCACTAAGTAGTGGTTGAAAGATTATTTCAAAAAACCAAAACCATGAGAGATTTATCACTAATAAACATCATTTATATCTTTTTAACCAAAATTCACACAAAAAACTTCATACGAGCTTGATCAAAAATAAAATGGAATTTTATCAAAATGGACTTGTAAAAAACATACGTTGTGCCCCATCTCACGGCTATCAGATGCGTTGTTTGCTCAGTCACTTGGTCCGCCACCTGGAACCAATAATTTTTTTTCAACAAATATCCAGAGGCAAGTAAGAAGGTTAATTACCACTGCTCCAAACTGCACACAAAGTCGATACGCTTCCGAATGTTCGGGTTTTACACCAAGCGGAACAACCCCTGATAAAACGACGACGAGACCGCGGAGTATTTGCTTTTTCAGGTAGCTTATCACCACCTGGAAAGATATGCTGTTTATCCAACAAAACGTTGTTGAGACGAGAAGGTCCCCTGAGACACGAAAAAAAAAGCCAGCTATCTGTACATGCAACCAGTGCAGTAGATATGACAAGCTTAGGGCACATACTTTCATCAGGTGAACAAAAATGTAAACTTCAAAGCGGATACCTCACAGAGTTACATAATAGATAACTATATTAGTACCTTGACGTCCCTGACTTCTTGTGTCTTATCGTAGTGTTTGTAGAAATTAGAATGAATATCGGTCAACATTCTTTCAATATATTCCAATGTGCGATCATGCTCCGCATCATCTTCTAGAAACTGATATATTTTATTTAAGCAATCTCAAACGACAGTGATGAAACCTACCGACGTCCACGGGCAGTAGACCCTCCTTGGATCCACCGGCTGGCGCATTGATATCTCCCACTTCCTTGAAAAACCTGTACGGCTTCACCTGAAATATAAAAAATCTTCTCCTCACCAGTTACCACAAATATAATATACAAGCAATGCGCGCTGTTTTCTGCCGCCTTTATGGACTCTTTGCTGATCACCAATTCTAAAATACTTGACACTGCGTGAAAGATCAAATCATGACGCATGATAAGTACATGATTTGTTGAGAAATCTCCATTTTTCGATTTTTAAAGAAGTTTAGAATGTGACCGGCCATATTCATAGATTTTCCACTCGCGAGTCATGCGGCTTTGAACAGGAAAAAAACAGCAGCAGAATTGCAAAGCATTTCATCTCAGCATTTCATGCGCCATGCATTCGAGTTTATCATAGAATCGTAATCAGTGAGTTAACAAAGTATTCGTCGGTCAAGGTCAAGGAAGTTAGGGTCTGAGATCGAATCGTTTTAACGAAGAGATAAGGAGAAAATTAATATCGATAGTATATGATTGATTGTAACGATTGGCACTGTAGACCAAAATTCTTGGTTAACCTACCTGAATGAGAGCTTCGGAAAATTGCCAAACGTCCGCGCGGTCATCAATAATAGCAATGAGCTGATCGCCACAAGGGAAAAGGGCTCTCAAATTCCTGGTCTTGTGCTGGGCTGAGAACAGCTCGTCTCTTGATAGAATCCTTTGAGCGAATAATATCTTCTTAGGATCGAGAATCTAAAGATGTAAATGAACATCTAGAAAGGTGGTGAGAGTAATTGAGAGTAATGCACCGCTCTAAATCACACCAGTGGAGCATCAAAAGTAATGTTCAATAAGGTAGTGGGTCAAACACCAACCTCAGCGATTTTGTGTGCATACTGGCGCTGTCCATATGTTATTATGTGCATTTCAAATAATGCACTCATATGTTCAAGGAATTCATGCGTGTACGGCCGCAACTTTGTGTGGTATTCTGTTCCAAACATTTTGTAGGTGTGGATGTCACAATGCTAAAAAAAAACTATATAATCGAAATTGAAGGAGGATGTGATCTTATTCGCAATAACTGTTCATTGAAGAATAGCAAGAATCACCATGTTCGGATCAACTTTGAATGGGCGATTGGTGGTGTGGATGATCGTTTGATCAAGATCTACTAACAACACCAATTTACGTGATGATAGCACATTTTTCAAGTCAGCAGAACCAATCTCCTTCGCTAACTGGAACGAAATGGAAATGATAGAATGATAGCAGTTTCCGCGGGTGTGACCAAAAGTCGCTTCCGCAAATAATCAATAATGTCGCCAAATCTATGCAAAATTAGGAATGAAAACTGTGAATTACACGCACATCATCGGATACAATCAGCTCTGGTACATGGTGAATCATCGACACATTCGCTGTTGAATCTTCCCGTCGTTGTCCTGCTCGGCCATTCTTTCTGCAAGGTAAGCATCATAAATTACGTCCCACGCGAACCCTGATACTAGTTCAGATATGCGCTGAAGCGATAACGATTAGTTTGGAAGAATTTTCTTTGACTGGGGTGCGGAGCGTTGTACCTGGCAAGGGCGCTGAGCTCTGCAAATGGTCAATTCATCCAATTAGCCAGTCGTGAGGCCCGTCCGCGCCGCTCATTCCAAGTATAATGCCCCACACCTCAAGGACTGTAACGAGAAGTTGTCCATCCAGGTTGAATACTTCATAAGCTAATCAAAAGTTGAGCATCCAAAAATGGAAGTTGGGGAAGTAAAGAAAGTAGCAAAGAATCTAGAAGCATATGGGCAAAAAAAAAAAAACAAGTCAACTTGCGAGTGGTCAAAAAAGGCAACAATCGACGCAAATACTCTCAACGCCACTGTCATTTTTTGCACCTATTGAATGCGGCAAAAACTATAAACATACTCTCTAAGATCTCGTCCACATGTAGCGCACATATCTTTGATGACAATAGCATGCTGGCAAGGCTCTATACGGGCAACCAGCATGTCCTAAAATCAATGCGTTGGAAAAGGCCGGAGCTATATGCAAAGGCCATCAAAATTATACTGCAAACCTGAACCATCTCGGCGCCTTTCTTCGCAGCACGATCAAAGGTGACAACACCTTCTATCGGCGCCCTGAGTTTTACCATTTCACCGGACGGAGTTTTGTACTCCAGAACAACCTAAATAACACGAACGACTGGTGAGTTAATACGGAAGCTCTTTCAAGAGCAACTGCTCTGAACATTTTGCACGCGGTGGATCCGCATCATGGGGCCGATCCTCGGTTGCCCGTGAGAACATCGCTTTCCGCGGTGGACTAGAACATGCCGCCCGATTGACCCGCACATTCCCGTGGTGAATCCGCGGTAGCGNACATTTCAAGGGTATTTCGAGTTGTCCTTGCTTTACCGGCTCCGCGATGGAACCCATATTCCGAAATGATACGATTTTTTGTCTTTGAGTAGTTTCACAAAAGTTCCTCTCAAACAAAAATTTTAAAGTTCGTCAGAAAGTAAATAGGTGGTTTTGAGAGAGGGAGAATGTACCCTCATAATGGGAAGAAAGGTGAGAGTGGACCTTAAGAAACCCCGAAGATACCAGCTCTCAAACTGACCTCTCAAAAAATCAGACATTTCATACTTGACGACCTAATAGTTATGTGCCATTTCTGGATCTCCATTTTCTGTCACCACATGAGGTATCGGCACCAATCTTTCGAATGTGATTATGTGGGCGACGCAACATGTATCTGGACCTAATTAGGACTTTTAGGTCAGATCTACTGAACCCACGAAGAAATGGTGGTCACAATTTAGAAAGATAGGACAATAAATTTATATCGAGCCCTTACGGAGCTGAGATGACTTACTCCTGTCCGAGGAACTGAAGGGAGCGCAACATTATCCAATTTCTGTGAGGATTGATAGAAATATGAAATTGTTGATAATTATTAATTCTAATAATATTAACCTTATTTAGGTGTATGTATTTTTCACTTCTGTCCTGGGAATGTGTTATTCTGTCATGGACAGATACCGTTGTTTATGGTAGGTACTTGTAAACCGCCAGATCATACTTATGATAGCACTTGTGTAGGTACCCCTGGGTTTGAAGTAGGTACCTGGCAGATATGAGCATCTAGGGCAACTCCCCCACATCTTTTGCATAAAAGACCCTGGATGCTCGTATCTGGGCTCGTCTTGACGTCTCTACCGTCAACGTCGCCATTGCCAACTGCTGTGGTCTGAAGTCAGGGAACCATTCGTGGAGTGAAATTACAAGGACGTAAACCGGCATCGGCTATACTCGTCGTCAGTGGCTGTCATAGTCCAACTCAGGGAACCCTACGTGGCGTGAACTGAGGCGGACAATAACTGTGATCAGTAAACAGTTGTAAACAGCTATATTCGTCTACAAATCCAGTGATCCCACCAAAGAAATAACGCTATCTAGAAGAATGAAGGAAGCATTTTCTGTCCCCTGGGACAGCTTGGGAGTGATTATTCGGTAGCTCGGAGAAGGTGTGCATACGGGGATATCGCTCCCAAATACTCCTACTCCAGTGTGGGAGTGCTTGGGAAAAGATATGCCTACTGGCTCCATGCGAGCCGCCCAGCCTCTATGAATTACATAGAATAAGAACAGTATATATGTGTTCTAGAAAAGGTAGACTGTCTTCGGATAAACCCAACGAACAAAGAGTTCAGAAAGCATAGAGAATCTACAGAGGCATCGTGGACTGCTATGAAGTGACCAACCTCTTGTCTGGGTGCGTCGCATTTCTTATGCAAATGATATGAATTGGTCCAGATGCAACTTACTGCTAAGGAACCAATCAATTTCGACGAGAAAAATTCATTCTACGGTTTCTGAGTCCCATTATCTCAGACATTCGTGGGGGTGGACTACAGGTAGAAATGGGTCCACCCCCAGTTGTACCTGGGGGTGGACCCAAAATCGTGGGGCACCTACCCCCGACAATCGAAAGACGTTCCCCCACGTGCCCTCGCAGTTGTCCTCCGAGCGCATAATTGGGTTCCGGCGGATGGGAGGAGACGACCGGAGTTATGCGCAGCACGCTCTACTCTTCTTGGACGTCCAGATACGCTCCCCCAACTCAAAAAATGGGCGGAGCGACTGGGGTCCTACTTGCCCATCACCCCCACGAATGGGTGTATAGCGTTTGGTGCGATCGAGCGTTAATTGCGTGAGGTGCGAAGATGTCGCACCTCACTCGCACCTCCGCAACATTGACAGCCGTCGCTCTCGCAGTCTGTGTTCTCTAGAGATAGAGACAGCCAGCCGCCGAAATAACGCGAACGAATCGTCGCGCGCGACGCATTGTGGTTGCATGTCTTTATGCGCTGGAGGAAGGAAGACATGAAACTGTTTGCAAGGTGAAAGTGGTGTACCAAGTTCACATCTTGAAGTAATTTGTGCTGTGTGTATCAAAGTGGTGAAGCCGAAATTCTTAAACGTTCGAATCTAATCTTTTGTATCCAATCATCAAGCATCCAATCTTTTGTCGTTCTTCTGTTCAATCATACAGGTTCCTCTAGAACAATACCAAGCACTATGAATTTTCGCAACAACTCAGACAATTTTTTTCCGTCAGCCATTTTCATTTTTGTGAATTCTAGGCGCGCATGTAATGCCAACCTATAAAATTTTGCAAAAGGGTCACTGCCCAGTGCATCGAAAGGTAAGTACAAGGCTTGGGTAACAGAAAAACAGGAAAGTGATTGTGAAAAACCACCTAATATGGATATGAAATCTAAGATTTGGTGTGAATAAGCAGATACGCGACACGGTTTTTTTTTTCGAACGCATGGATATGTCTGACAGCCGGATATTTAGTGTTTGGCTCAGACGGGGATCGAACCCTGGACATGTTGAGCACGAAGACGACATCTCTATTACTCCAACTGCTTATAAAAAATTTGTAGAGCGTGCGACGGACACATGTGTGGAAATTGGATTACCTACTGGACTATCTACCCCTACTACCTGAACTAATCGATAAAAATTGAAATTTGAAGCTGAAAAATCACTTTTGAAAGTTAATCTAATTCAAAAAGTATTTCATAGGCACTTAAAATATTGCTTAATCACAATAACTGAAAATGTGCAAAAACCGGTAAGTTACAAGAACTGGAAATGTGAAAAAAAATCGAGAGTTCTAGAGGTCGCATTCTTCCAGTCTACGACGGGAGCCGCCTCGGGGTCGACTTCTTACCATCACCATGCTTTACCCTGATGGCGTATTACCGCACACTCCCCGTTCACTTCTGCGCAAGAAATGCGACGTCGCGCGCGCGACAACTGCTGCGATGGGAAGTTTTGGCGGTGCGCCTACTTCGGCTGCCAAGCGATATGTGCAATTAAATGCGCGAGCAAGGTGCGAAGACGCTAATGACCCCTGGAGCATATCTGGCGTCTCGCACCTATAATTGAGTCGCACCAAACGATTGCCACCCCCACGAATGTCTGAGTAGAGGAAAAAGAATTGTGTGGCTGCGACCCGCTGCGACCCAGAGAAATTACCGTAACCCAAAAAAGTAATGAAAGTTTTGAAACAACAATTTCTTCGCCGTCGGTACCGTATCAAGGTATTTGAATCTAGAGTGGCAATAGTGGCAGAATGAGTTGACTGCAGCCAAGCACCTCGAGCAGCACAAGAACAGGGAACTCCAACGGCCAGTTGGATATGGACCAGTGCCGCGGCACGGCAGCATTGGAGCAGAGAGCATCAAGGAGCGTCATGAAAGCGGGGATGCAGCAGACAGCCAAAAAAGCACGCCGCGTCGCGCATTGGTCCGTATCCAACTGGCCGCTTGGAGTTTCCTGTACATACCTGCATGGGCACATTTGTAGCACCACTGATTTAGTGGTTATTTATCCAATTCAACCCTTCATGCTTATTGAACTACCGAACACTACGAGATGCACCCGCAGCGGTTACTTTGGCACAGAACTGCACTCACCGCATCCTTCAGCACGTAGCTCCCGTCTGTTGTCTTTCGCTGGGTCAAAGTACTGCCTGCTTCGGCATTTTTGATCCGCACCTCCATGTGAGGTCGCTTTCGAACAGTAAGTTCAGCTACAGAACTCGAAGTTATCTCTGTTTGCAAAATAGAGACTCAGAGGGAATCCTCCAATCCAAATCATACACATGACCCCAGCTTAATAGCCATGAAAAGAAATTAATGATAAATTCTGGCTAAACCCCAGAACACACGAAACTTCAGTTTTACAGAATTTATTAAATTAACAAATTCAACAGAACAATACAAATCTGAGAACAAGACCGTACAGACGCTCATGTATGAAACCTATCCACGGAGCTACCATGCACAGGATGCAATGATATAGTTTGTTTGCGGATTATAATCTACATTCTAATGTAAAACCAACAATCCAAAACGAGATTTGGAAAATGCACAATGAACAAACTCTTTTCCGTATTATACAAGCGAACTGATGAACACAAAATGAAACAATGGAACCTAACATTTCGATCAACCCGATATTTGATAAGGCGGCAAACTTCACCGAGCTACAGATTAAGGGTAATCTTTTTGCGCTGCAATTTCGGAGGTGAAAATGCTTCTCGCATTCGACGATCAACACTGGTATCATCATCGGCAACACCCTGGAAGAAAATCTAATTGAATGCCAATCAAGCAACTATCAACGATCAAAAACCACTCTTTAGACACCACAGACGGCGAAGATAAGCGATTGTAAGTGAAAATACGTATATATGATACAAACTGCTCACTTTGCTCTTGTCCTCTTCTAGATCAGTGGACTCCTTGTCTCCTACACCAACTTGTTTCAGAAGTGCTGCTGATTTCTTCATGCCAGGCGGAGTAACTTTAAATTTGACAAGAGATGCGAGAGCTGGATTGACCTTGCCGGTAGATTGAGCAGGTGGTTCCTTAAAATGGAGTATTCGCTAGTATTCCGAGTAAAAAATACCGGTAAATCCAATACACTGAGAATTTCAAAAAAACGATTATTAGTGGCTTCTCATAACTATGTGCGAGCTGACAGAGAGTACCATTTCCGCTTTACTTACAATCATATTGTTACGCCAAGCTGATGAGGTCAAGCTAAATCAAAGCCGAAGATTGATTCAGTCCCACTACTTTACCGAGGTCATTGTTCCGTTACCACTACTATTACCAATACTAAAGATATTGTTACCTGTTTCTGCTTCTTTTGTGAAGGTTCGTCACTATCTTGCACACTTGAGGCACCTTTGTGCTTCCGGATTGACGGAGAGGAATTGTCATCATCCTTAGATTGAGAAAGGCTATCGCGCACAGTTTCACGTGATGTCGCAGGGCTCGTTTGGGGAATGGAAGATTGCTCCTTAACATGCCTAAGACTGGTACTTTCCTGGATCCTATCACTGCTTCTGTGAGGTTGCGAGGCTTTGTAGTTCTTGTCAGATTTTTCCTTTTGTCGAATGTCCTCCTTTCTATCGACATCTTTATGCTTTTCGTCAGTTTCCCTGTCACGACCCGAGTCCTTCTCCTTCTTTCTGCTCGAGTGCTCCTTGTTCTTCCGCTCTGTTCTCTCACGACTTCTATTTCTGCTTTTTTCAGCCCGTTCGCGGCTTTTTTCTCTTCGTCTACCCTCCCGGTTTTCTCGTTCCTTTCCACTTCTTTCGTGTCGTTTATCGTCGACCCTTTTGTCTTCACGTTTGCCCTCATTTCCACGTCGCTCAGGTTCGTTGTGAGTGCGTTGCTCTTTCTTCTTTTGGCTATTGCTCTCCGATCCTCGACGCTCTTCTTTATACTCAACCTGTTTCTCGAGCTTGGTGTCTTCATCTGCGACTGAGTCACGACGTGTACTGTGCAGTTCATCGTGGTCCTCCTAAATGTAGACAACTAAGAGAGTAAAATTTTTGCTTATGACAAAAATTCAACGTTTTCACAAAAAAAAAAAAGACTTTATGTGCGTTTCTGCATGCTCTACACGTGTAGCATTGCTATTCCCAGAACCAAAACTTACTTCTTTATTAGAGTCTCCCTGATCGCTTTGATCTGCGTCTTTATCCCGTCGATGCTTTTTCTCCTTCTTTCGTTTCTCCTTTTTCTCTTTTTTCTCCTTCTTTCTTTTGTGGCGGTGTCTCGACTCGTTACCGTCATCGTCGCCTTCTCTGCAATGCACCATTCTTTACAAAGTGCTAGAACTGCCAGAAAAACAAACATGCATTACCTGCTCCTCTTATGCTTTTTGTGCTTCTTGTGCTTTTTATCCTTCTTTCTTGAACTTCTTTCGTCGTTCTCCTCAACAGGCTCTTCAACAGTTTCCTTGTCCTTGTCAGTGGTGTCTTCTTTCGTTAACAACGTAGCATCGGACTCCGATTTTCGATCGACAGCATCAGACTCCGATCTGTGCTCCACAGGTTCTTCATTATCCGCCTCACTCAATGGCTCAGCAGCAACAGTCTGAAATGAAGAGCTATTTATTACACTGCATATGTTAAACGGGTTAGGAATAGTGGATGGAGAACAAAGAAAGTACAAACATCGACAGTGTCCTCAGCAACTGGTTCAGTGTCGGTCACGCTCTTCTCATCTTCTGCCTCTGTTGCTGTCTCTTTGACTGGATCCATCTCTTCCAGTTCAAATTCAATGCCGTCATCGTCACAGTTCGCCTCCACTCGAACGAACTGGAAGTTATGCGCGATATTAGGTCAGATGTTAGCTCGATTCGAACACAAAAAAATCACCTCAGCAACTTCTCTGAGCGTGCCGTCAATGGCTTCTTCATCTGCGATCTCCCTTGCCGCTTCTTCGCTCTCGTTCTCCTTCCTGCGCTCCTTCTCAGGCTTACGAGGCCGCCAACTTGCCTCCGATTTCCAACGGGCGTCCTTCTTCTTGCGTTTTTTACGTTCACTTGACAATGCCGTTTGGTGATTTTGAGGAGAGTTTGAACGAGTCCTTGACCTGTCACGTCTGGTTGAGAGAAGTGGAGGTGTCGCTACATCCAAACCCATCAGTGAGGGCAGCGCAGACTCCTGAAAAGTAAAAAAAAGCTAATCCTGGATATGAAGGACGTGATAGGCACTTACTTCTTTTCCTTCCCTTCTGTTTGCAGTGGGTGCAGTTCGTGAAGGACTGAAAGAACATAATACATCAAATGTACAAATTGAACAACAGTTGCGAAGATTTCCAGGGATCAAAACAGTACCGGCTTTCTCGATGTCTATCGCTCCAATCTCGTTCTCTATTCCGTTCTCTATCGCGATCTCTTCGCTCGTCAGCATGGCGGTATCTGCCTTCCCGGCCACGATCCCTTTCCTTCTCTTTGTCACTTCGATGAATGCGACGTTTATCTCTTTCATGACGATTACGCCGCTTACGGCGATCATCTGTAGATGAAGATGACGGCGTTGAACTCGATGAGCGATTTCTGCTCCTGAAAATAAGCCTTCCACAACTGTTCCTAAACACGTATGTCAAAACAACACTAACAGGGAATATTATTTTAAGAACTTCACCATTTTTTTTAAATGATTCCTACTTATGCCTACACTAGCTGGTGATGGAGTAATGGAGCTCCACGCCAGATGGTTGGATTTTTAGAAATGAGGATCTCTAAAAACACTGTAGTTTTTAGATATTCTCATTTCTATTCAATAACTGTTCGGAGCGAAGTAAGAGTTGGTAAGTTCTGAGGAAAATCGAAGCCAATTTTCAATTAAAGTTATGATCAAAGAGCTAAGCAAAGCAAAGCAATGCTAGCCCAAACCGGAACCGTGCTCATACTCAAGATTGAATGTTTACGTATATTTGTTAAAACTCTGAACCAGTTCGGAAAGCAGTTTACAAACCTGGCCCTCTTTCGCGGCCTCTCACGCTCCCGATCTTTTCTGTGTAAAAATGCATCCCATGCGTCCATTATTTGCGGTTGTGGCGCACCAAGGTTAATGGTCGGTGGTGGTTGATTGTAACTAGAAACAAAAAAAATGAGACAAACGTTTAAGCACGAAGGGTTGAAGAATATAAAGCTCACATGTAAGTGGGATTTGCAGGCACTAGCAGCTGATGCTGAATGGGCAACCCCACACCAGGAATGGGAGGTAGACTACTTGCAGTGTGTATAGCTAAAAGAATATATTAGCGGCAAATGTTCAATTTGAAAACCACCACAACTACCGTACATGTCATTGGCAAACCCATTGTTGGTGGGGGAACAGATGATGTTCCTGGGGGGAGGAGAGAATCGCCGGAAGAAGAGGAGCTAGCCACAGGCCCTTGTACCATAATCGGCGGTGGTTGCGAAAATGAAGATGGAACCTGAATTTAAAATAAATATTGGTCAGTATTTTGTTCTCATTAAATTTCTGAAGACGTACTGCAACAGAAACAGGTGGTGGAGCAGCAAACGGTGTAGGAGAATTCTGGGCTTGGACGGAGTCCTGCTGAGGAGCAGGAACGGGTGCTACTGGGAGCGGAGCCTGAGATACTTGGGGAGGCAATGTCTGTGGAGGCGTAGATGCTGCTGATACAGTAACAGATGGTTGTAAGCCTATCCTGAAAATACAGACGCTATGATGGGAACCACTCCACTCCACAGATCTTCTGCGATAAACGAACATCAACCAACCTGAACCTCATGTGTTCCTGATCTTGATTTCCTAGGCCTGACCCACCCATTGACCACGCTGCTGCAGCTTGTCGCACCGTTTTGTTGGGGACCAACGCATCCACAGACACCTGACAAGAGGCATGCTACTTGAAAACAATTATGAACAAATAGTGCGCCATCGAAAATAGATCGCAAAATTTATGCGCAATAAAAATATTGTATAGCACATCAAAATAGTGGAGAATCTGTGTTAATCAAGTATTCATCTATAATTAGCCATCCGTAGCGAAATTAGGCGTCTTTCAGTTGTAGGACCCCTCAATACAGTGAAAAAGCTAAACACTGCCACTTCTAAGGCGCGGCGCAGTTGAGCCACTAAGCAAGCTCAGGACAGCAAATCGTCAGCTTAATCGACGCTCACTGCAATTTCTCTCAAATCTACCAGGGACAAACGGTGTCTGCAGTACCCAACCATATTACTAAAGCTAGAGAAAAATGTTGTTACAATTTCCGACTTCAAGAGAAAAGAGAGCGGATCCATCAATTTAAGTAAATTTGGGCCCTTAGTTTGACAATTGCACTTATACAGTGAATAAGGATGTAGCAGCGACAGCAAAACCATGCAGATTACGTAAAAGCTTTCCAAAACTAAGCTGGGGCTACAGTCTATAGTCGATGTAGTCCACGTGGAGTATGGCACCCTGCTTCGCCGTTTCCGGCGATCGTGAAAACGGGGCCTATTGATTGTGGGCTGAGCATCATGGTGGTCGTCAATGTTGACGGTTGTAGCCAATGTTGGCGATTCGCCGTTACCAATGCTGGTGAGTCGCTAGCGACTGTGACAACGGTGCATATCGACTGTCGGCTCTGGTGGCTTCCACTGCTGTCGGTCGCCGATGTTGGCGGACGGCGACGCAACATGTTTTACTCCCCGTGGACTATTGTGGCAACCTCATAGTGACACCAATTAACGTGATTCTCTGTCCAAAAATGCAAAACTGGGCTCCGTCCTCTAAGCTGTGAGAGATGAAACTGTAGTAAGTACGAATAAGAAATTATTTTCAGCATATTGGGCTATGCTACAAACAAGCAAGCAAGCACAGTTTCTGTATGAACACTGGAAACATCTATAAGTACCTGCTTATTATCGCAATTTTTTCCAGGACACTGACGATCTGGCGACTCCATAAGCTTGTTAGATATGCAATCTGCACAGAAGGAATTTCCGCAGCAAGTCGTTAGGACAGCATCCTAAAACTTGGAAAATAAAAAGATGTCAAAAATATTAGAAGTGATGGAAAAAAAAAACGAAGAAAAAATGTTCCGGGCAGAGACCCTGAAGGAAACCATTTTCGAATTCTACTCAAGCCACAAAACAAGGAGAAAAAATAGGTGTTTCTGCACTCAGGCTAATTCGCACGGACACATCTTTTTGTTAGATGAGAATGATGATATCGATGGGAATGCGTAGAGGCACAAAGAGATTGCCAAAACACATGCGCACACTCCAGTCTCCCATATACCCGTAAGTAACCGCTGGTACAGAATAAACAAACCTTCAAAAGATGAGAACAAATCGGACATGTCAACTCGGGAGGTGGTACACGTTCTACTGCTGGTCCTTCCTCCGCAATCTAAAGAATGCATGGTATGCAACAACAGAGGTAGTATCAAGAGCACAAACGAGCCTTCTTAGTATGCTGCCTGGCTTTCCAGTGCATAATAGGCACGACCAATTTGCCAGAAGGGTGTAACATTGCAAGAGGATCCTCGGCGGTTGTCTCCATCAACTCTTGCGACGGAATCCCAGTGGTCCGTTTTGTTGCCAGCTGAAAACAGAGTAATCGAAGCCGGAACCCCCCTCTTTACTGGCGAGGCTCCTTCAGGATGACACACTTCTCCTACGCAATTGAACTCGCATAGGAAAAAACTGTCACTGTCGACTACAGCACTCCGTGGGTGAAATCGCGCTGTATCGATACTCTCAAGTCATTGTAATTTTGCGATTTCTATGATAAGCTTCAGCAGGTGTCCGGTGGTCTAACACAGATGGGATTTAGCTCTGAATTTATCTCAAAGACCCAACAAATAAAACAACGCTGTCGAGGGTGAGATCAATAGGGCTCGGTCAGCCTAAAGGCCACCTGTGAACAATAACCGTATATCTAGACATTTTACAACAATGAAGAAACATTACAATCATATATACAGAAAGAAAGAAAAAAGTAAAATTAAAATTTACACAACCGGACGCGTTCAATGAAGATTGAACATACCCGACGACTGTAACTGTAATTACTGATAAACCTCATAGCTAGTAGTTTATAACTGATGCTCCTAAGTAGGAGCGAATAGCAAACCCAGGCCGCTACCGAATAACGGAGAAGCGCTTCCGCGCATCGTGCTTGATTACCATTGGACAGTTCTTGCACCAGTGCCCAGGTTGATAACAACGGTTGCAGGTGTACGTTGGCGGTGGCGGTCCAGACATAATGTTTGTAGTCTTCTTTTGAAAACTGAAACCAAGGGTTCATTACGTTACTAAGCAAATCAAGGATGAAAATTACTACACTAGAAAACTTCAAAAACTAAGCTGTCACTTTCTCTATATTATGGCAAAATTGATCACTGTCAACAGCACCTCTCACAGAGGAGTTCGCGTGCTATTCAGTACGATTTGTGATCATACATTATTTTTCTACTTTCTTTGTCGTTATGAACCCTTATATTAAATCCCTCCGGTCTAATGAAACTAGAACAGCAGAGATAGGGACGAGTTATATCCCCACCATACAACCGCTATGCACATCCACGCCTAGGTCCGCGCCTCTACCGACGCATTTTATAGACTATTTTTCAGCGACAAAAAATGTGCGAAACAAACTTCTCTCAGTAATGAAGGTTTTCTTATAAACACAGAGAGCCTTTTGCACACCAGCGCGAATTTCACCGTTTTTTACCGTCACCTCGGTACTGATTACACATGCAGTGGTTCAAAAAACCGTTAAACGCAGATATCAAGACTGAAAACAATCAAGTGTTGGTTTTGCAAGTAAATTAACCCGACAAGATCAATAGTACCTCGAAAGAAGCCGCGATATGCACATCACCAGTAGCACGGTCATACCCTGTTGCAAACTTTTGAAGGGAACCGTTGAGTTTGGGGCAAATAAGAAGGCAGGGCCGCTGATGTACAGGAATAAAATAACGCTGTTGTACTGCTTAATTGTTGATTTTCTCTGCTACTCTGACGCACTACAACCTTCAGGATTCGGGTAAAACTATAACCTGTGAGAAGTAGGTTCAACAATTGAATTAGGTTTCCGCTATCTTCCATGTAGAGTACAGGTGGAGTATCGGCCGTCACCAATGCTGACGACTGTGACAGCGGATTGGCGGCCCACAGTCGCCTCAGTCAATGATGTTGGGTGCGATACTCCACGTGGAATATAGCGATAACAAAAGGTGTATCGAAAGCTAGAATATTTCTACGGATCCACCAGCAAAATCAAAATATCAAAGGTTTTAAATTTTTTTTTCAACTTCGGAGCTATGGCTTATTCTCTACTATGCCACTCTACTATCTACTGATATTTAAGCTTTCTTCACATCAGCAAAGACTGGTTGCTTACAAAGTCTTCATCGAACATCGAATAATAACTTACTTGCTAGAGTGGTATTTTGCTGTGGAAACATCTTTGATATGAGCGATCTGATCCTCCTCGGACAACTTTTCGAACTCTTCC
Source organism: Ancylostoma ceylanicum (assembly GCA_000688135.1). Lineage (NCBI taxonomy): Eukaryota > Metazoa > Nematoda > Chromadorea > Rhabditida > Ancylostomatidae > Ancylostoma > Ancylostoma ceylanicum. Next base: position 434,982 of record JARK01001439.1, on the reverse strand, counting down.
TAAACAAAAGAACAATTAAATCGTAATAATTCTAAAGAAATAAAGACAAGCAGCTGCTATAACTGATAAAAACAGCACCTACCGGATTCATATGAGATGGAACAACAGCTCCAGTTTCTGTTGTTGTATTCCTCACAACAACTCCTGTGTTGACACCCCTGGAACGATAAACACATAAGAATCGCTAAGAAGTGCTCTCACAGAACCCCAGATAAAAACTTCGTTTTGATGGAGTAGTGAGACAATAGATCCCAAGAGAAGTGCCGTGTTTTTCTTTGCTATTTAGAAGTTAGATAATACCAAAGCTTCCCAAATGTTCAGGAAAAAAATTCGAATGAAGTAGCGTATTTGTCTTTGCTTTCCAAAAGCTTAAACAATGCTAAGATTTCCCTGATGAACTGTTAATGGCTCTCAATGTCATTCATTGATATTGTATTGCTCCTTCTTCCGTCACAAAGTGTGCTCACGGACGTGCCCAAGTAAAAGTCCGAACATTTCGGGGTGAAAATGTTAAATGGAAATGCATGATTGGCAGGAAGACAGAAAAGTGAGGACTCCACACCCTTCTGTTTACAGTACCTCACAAAGCTATTTGCTGCCAAACCCTGTAAGTAGCCCAGAAATGAAGGAAGCAAACTCCTTAGCCGCAAGAATAGCGAATTGTGCCGGAGTTGATGGAAATTCATCCTATTTCACTCTTAACGTTAAGTGTGTTCATGTCAGCGTCTTCAAATGCTTTTTTAAAAACACAACAATGAAAAAGTGGCACTGCCGGCAAAACCCGGAATCCTGAATCCTATTTCTTCGCGATTGTCGTACTCACAAAAAATGGAATACTCACTGAATTTTCGGTAGCTTCTCTGCATCTTCCCTAGGTACTCGTTGTACAATGATAGATGAGTTACGCGGAATCAGTTCCTCTGCTGTATAACTGCGTTTCGTGTGGGCATTCTAAACAAAATCCATTCAATGTTAAATGCTTGCTAAACGTCGAAGACAGACACTGTTATACAATATTAAGCAGGAAAAAAGATTCACATGTAAAGATACGTTACCTGTAGCAGCAGATCGAATGCTTCTGCTCTGATCCCTTCCTTTGAACAAATTTCCTTTTTCAGATCTGCTCCGGTAATGTGCAAACCATCAAATTGCAGCGTCTTGTACTCTAATGTCGCTCGAAACTTGTAGTGGATCGAGGACATTAGTTCTGAAAGCATGTGAAAGTGTGATAGAAGAAAGTAAAAGCAAAAAAAGATTAATGAGTACGAGCGTTGATTTTCGAACTGAGGGCAGTAAAATGATGATGAAATTTCGCATTTGCTGAAAAACTCGGATTAGTTTCGTAAATGCTCCCAGTCACAACCTGATGGGGGGGGGGGGCAAGATCGCAATGCATATAACAATCGTTCCCAACATTATGAACAAAAGTCCGACAAACATCGCATATGCGTACCCTCCTAAGGCATTGACACCGAAAGTTGTCCAAAATTCTGGCCCAGTTTCCTGCACGGCCTGGTGCAAACGAGACTGTGTGTATACAACTGCAATAACTACTACCTTATAAGCGTATATAACGTGACTAGAGCAGAAGCAGCAAAAGCACTGTGAACGAACGAGACCACCGAAGACGACAGCAACCCGTGACGATATCATTGATCGGCGCCACGACGAGCGACTGCGTCGCGTGTCGCGCGCAGCTGCGGGCCTTCGCGACGTTGGCGAGCGCCCTTTCCCATAACGGTTGCTCCACAGAACACTCAGTAGAACAACTTCCTGGCAAGCAATCAGTGAATAAGTTTCTGGCATGAGCATCTGGAACTTGCACGCTCCAAAGCGTTGATAACCTGTTCGCCCCCATCTTGCCGACAAGTTGTCGGTTCCGAAGCGATTATTGGACATTTACCACCTGCGCGCGTCAGACCCCGGTAGGACAGTGTTGAAAGACCCCTATTCCGCACTTTTACCATGATGAACAGCTCAGCCTTGATGTAGGACAATCAGTGAGGTGCTAAATTGGGTCAGGTTATCTTTTGAACGATGTTTGGCACTTTTTCTACAAGTTCAAAAAGGCAAAGCGGCCTGACACGACGCGGTTGGGTGGTAGGTGTCCGTGGACGTTCCGAAGCTTGCTGACAACTCGTTTTCCCGGTTTTATCTGACAGCTTTTCATCGTGCAAAACTGCCAACAGTTTGTTTTTGCCTTCCCTTGCAGGAGAGTGCTGTTATGTAGAGATTCCAAACACGAGGAATCAGCGCAAACTTTCACAACCTCGGGAAGAAGTTGCTAGCCAACCCTTGCCTCAAAACAACCCTACAAGTCGTTGTCGACAAGTTTGATGTCATCATGCCATACAAAAACAGGTTGTCAGCAATCTTTTCTCCAAACAGCTTGTCGACAAGAAAGCGCCAGAACAAGCCGTGTAGTACCTTCTTACAAGAACAACTTGCCAGCGAGCTTTTTGGTTGAGAAGGTTGTCGGCAAGTTGTCTACAACCCCACAGCCAAAAAGCTTGCTGGCATAGAGGAGTCAAGGCAAGTTGCAGGCTATTTTCCTCACCCTGCGGAAACCAGGGCAGTGGTTAACGTGGCACAATTGAAAAAGTCTGTTATCATCATTCAATGGCCTTTAATGTGAAAACAAATTTTCGACAAACCTTAAAGGCACCACCAGCCGAAATCCTCGACTCGGAGCTAAGGCGTGGGTGGTAAACTAGAGAGTGAGCACATCACAAATGTGAGAAGAACACAAGGAATGATGACTTAGCTCAAAGAAACAAATCGCCGTCACGGACATGGCGGGACTTTAACGCCCCGACGCGCCAGCTAACGCTATCGCGGTGGGTGGTCAGGCGTAGTGGATGTACGCAATGCGTACCATTCACAGGGTTTCGTGGCAGGACGCGCGCACACCTTACAGCGGAGCACTCGTTCGCGCCTTCGACACATGGAAGAGAGCGCCTTCATTTCCTGCATTTCTCACATCTTTCTCGAAGTTACACTCCTGCCTATTAGTTCATCGCCCCCAAAAACTCCGAAATTCAAGGAATTCTCAAGTGCAAGGATTTTCGCGGGTGCTTCCTTTAACGACTGAGAAATTGTCACATGAGAGGACGAAAACAAGTTGTCAAGAAGCTACGAGAACTTGCCGGCGAACAAGGGTGACGACAACTTATCGACAGGTTTGTACACTCAACTTGTCAGCAAGATAACTCAGGAAGAGGTTGTCGGCAAGTGGGGCGAGTAAATTCCAGACGACGCTTGCTTGCCAAATCCTTGCCAGCAAGTTGTTCTAGAGCTTCTGATACCGAACGGATTTTCCTCAACTCTGCTACTCTCCGCCTCCTGACGTACATACAGTCGTTCCAAAAAATGCTTGCCTCCGGCATCCACCGCCCGTCTGCTGAGCCACGTCGCAGCACGTATGATAATGCATAGGAGGCGCGGCGCAGCTCAGGAATAATGAATGAGCTGTATACTGGCCATGTTGATGTGTTTAGGAACCATTCAGAGTTGTCGGTTGACAGTCGTGTATGAATAGTGTCACGGGTTTCTTTGCTTACCTAATTTTTGCAAATTTTCTGCTCTTCCAAGCAGTCAATTGCCAAACATGCTCGTGCCCTACAATTTGCATACTGTTTATGAAATTACTTTACAATACATATAAAAATCTTGTAATAGTTTATTTTTATTTGTTCACTTTTATTTTTTCAAAATATTTATAACTTATTATTAAAATTGACATTTTTATTAATCTTATTTTCCGTCCGGGCCCCCAAAACGGAGGAGACCCCAATTTTTTTCTCACGTCCCGCCCCCCTCTCGCTCACTTTCTGCGTCCGCCACTGGTATTCAAGTATCAAGTGTATTAAAATCAGCGGAGTGGAGACCTCGTAGAAATTCCTTTAATAGCACAATTCATGATTTCATTCTGACGGGACACGGTGATCATTGGCCGATTTGTCGCAAAGTCTGACGCTGGAATCGCAAAAGGAAAAGGATTCCGTCCCATGGAGTGGAGTTCTTTGTTAGAGGCTGTCCCAAATCGCCTCTCATGTGCTTCCCAGTCGTAAGAATGTGGGCTTTTGGAAGGACCCAATGCGCTGGATACAGGCTACGGTACAAATAAGCACTTGCATGCACCCACACTCCTGAGTGGATGTTCACACTCATGAGTCGACCATTCAAATCGAATCCAACACTGCAAAATTAAAGAGTGAATCCGCTGGGTCCATCCTCGTCGCAGGTCAAGCACATGGCTGTTTTCGGTTCCAGATCAACCCTCTACCCAGAAAAATCTTCGGAAGTACTCCAGCAGAGAACATTTTGCAACGATCCTTCCGAATATTTTATCTCTGCGTCTCTCGCTTCTTAACCACATGGTCGAGATCTCCTTCTGCTGCGGTCATTCCGACAGTTTGTCTGAGTATGCGCCACCGGGGTCGCGCAACGTGGCCTCACAGCAAACTGGGGGGGGGG
>JARK01001439.1:402514-430409 GCA_000688135.1 Ancylostoma ceylanicum | reverse complement strand
GGGGGGGGGGGGGCTTCAGCTAAAGGAGGTCGGTGAAGGAAATGGCGCAACTACGCGAGAAGCGCTGACCTCAACCCTAGGTAAGATGTCTAGGAAGAAGAAAAAGAAGATCTCTTGGAGAAAAATTATTGAGTGTAGCAGATCTAATCCAACATTCTGCTGTGGTCCTTCCGAATCTTTTTATCTCTGCGTCGCTCGCTGCTTAAAGGAGTGTTTATACTTCGGCGCGACGCGATCGTCGCGTCCAAGCAAACTGTTCCAATGCGATGGGTCCCGAGTGGAAAAATGCACAAACAATGGTCGCGATGTGATAGTTTGCGTTTTCCGTCGCGCCCTATTTATACTTTTTTCTTGAAAAAACGACGCGATGGGCCGGATTCGCGTCGCATCTGCTAGCAGGCGCGACGCGATAATTTCGCCGATGTCGGAGCCTAGAGTAGGCTGTTGCTTCTTTGATTTTTTTCTGCTGCTTTAGATTAAAACTTACGGGACTAGGCGACTTATCATAAGAACACATAACGTTAACGCTTACGCCAAATCGAGCGACGTGTGTAATTCTGCGTGTACGTAAATTTGGGAACTTTGGCATGGCGCAACCGCGCGACGCGACGGCTTCGCTACCCTTCGCGTCGCGCCTGTTGTATCCGTCGCCGCGACGCCATCGCCTCGCGAAAAAGTATAAACACTCCTCAAAAGCAGCACCCACGGAAATCCACACTTCCGAGGTGAGTCGTTCTCCGTGCGGTCGGCTGCCAGACAATCACAATGGTAACTTGAACACAGAGAAAAGCGGCCTATCTGTGAAGATACTGCCGTAGACACAGAGCCGAGCGTGGCCATTTTGGTGTCCGTCACGCCAGTTAACGCTATTGATTTAGCATGCTACGAGTGGTCTCGCCAAATGTATCATGTTGTATAGTGTGTTCCACCAGGGACAATAGTCCTGGAGAAATTAGAGACAAAGAGAAATTCCGTGGCTGCGACGTGATATTGCAGCCCGAAAATGTTACCGTAATCCAAAAACATTCATGCAACGGTATAAGAGCGCCTCTTGGAATTGTTGTGATATGTACACTAGTTTTGTTCTAATTAAACGTTCGTAGTATACATAGACGCATCCCACAGTAATAAAACCAGCTTCTAACAAAAATCATGCTGCCGCGGCGTCACACAGTACGATGCGCCGTGTTGACGATTCTGGTTTGCTTGCGTTTAGCGTAGAGGGACGTCCAAGTTGCCATTTTGTACACAAATACTCAGCTATCGTCGCGTACGGAACGCACTATATGAGGGATACTGTACAGTGTAGGGTATGGAATGCGCCCCATCCACAAGAATTCGTGACGATACGCGCGTATACCCTCAGCACAAAACTCGTCCGCGCTGTGGACGCATGGGAAACAGCGCCTTCATTTCTCGTTTTCCGGCGTGTTTCACGCTGTTTCATCACTGCCTATGAGTTCATCGTCCCTGAAAACCTTGAAATTCAGCGAAATCTCCAAAACAAAAATTTCCGTGGGTGCTGATTTAAGGTCCGGGGCTCACGGACCAAGAAACTGTTGTTTACTTCATGAAACATTTGACCGCTCATCTACTGCCCCTATGTTGATCTATTCCGAAACTTGTACAAACGCATTCACCCAATGATTTACCAGGTCCCGAAGTTTTTTCAGTCCGCAAGGCGTCAAATCACGCTTGTGAAGGGCCAATGAGCCGTGCCGGAGTGCCCAATTGTACACGATAGGATTATGTTGAATTACGGGCTTGTCCCAAGATCGATTCAACTAATGATATCAATTGTATAATCTACTATATATTAATTGNAGAGAGAGAGAGAGAGAGAGAGAGAGAGAGAGAGAGAGAGAGAGAGAGAGAGAGAGAGGGAGGGAGAGAACAGTCGTTATTTACTCACTGCGCAAAACTAATAAATTGTTCTCTTTTTTGCTCATTGATCAAATTTTTACAACGCTTTGATGATTCAAAGTTGAGCTCTTTATTTCTAGCTGTTGTAGATCAACAGTTGTAGAAATTTTGGAGAGATGCTGCACTACATAGGCTTTCTATTTTTCTCTCTTCTAAAAAGTGAGCGAAAGTTTCATTGGTTTTTGTTTTAGTTCTGTGGTGGACGATGTGCTGTTCTTGGTTCGTAAGTGCGTCAGAAGAGCAACAAGCAGCGGCTCGGTTGATTGTGTATGTGCGGCACTGAATAATGGTGTCGCACTATTGGAAACAACGTTCTACCAACACCTCTTTGGAGCAGTACAGGTGTCGTTTTCTTCACCTTTCCTTGACGTCGATGCTACTTTTTATTTACGTTTACATCTGCGAATGTCTCGTCCATGCTTTATTCGTCACCTTGCTTAACAAAACCATCGTTTAGACCGGCTATCCATCTACCACGTTCGCAGCAGAAGCACTACAAACAGCACAAAATGCATATAACGTCATTCAGCATGGTGAGAGAATGCTCGTTCTGTTTTTTCTTCTCGTGTGATTCATGTTTTTTTCGATGGCTTTCTTCGTTGATTGAAACGTTATCTAATGGTACGCGGTTATGGACTCGTCAAAATTCAGGTTTGCTTTGCAGGCAAGGCTTCTGAAGCAGGACCGGATCTCCAACGCGAAACATTCCTTACGGCTGCCAATAACGCAAAAGGCACGGCCGATCTTTTGTTGGACTTGCGTAAAGGATTAGAACAGGAGTGGAGCAAGACTCAGGTGAAGAGATTCATAACTCATTGTCGAGCATGCGTAGACAATTTTCTTAATTTTTGTAAGCTAGGAGGAGGGTTGATGAGATTTCTAGAGGGCACAGAATCGAACATACGTTCCCTGGGAATGAGGAATAAATTGGAAGTTCGTGCTTGTCTCAATGAACATTTGAAAACGTCTGTTAGTTCACCTTTACCAGTTGCTAAGTCTTTTTTAGAGCAAAAACTATACAAGCTGAAGTAAGCACAATTATTCTAGCAATAAAGAAGCTGTGGAGGGGCGGGGGTGGTGGGGAGAGAGAGAGAGGAGAGAGAGATAAAATTAGAAGCGAGGGAGGGGAAGGATCGGGGGAGGTGTTCTAATGGCGAGCACAGCTTTCCAACAATACATTTGATTCCGGTCATAAAATCAGCTTGATAAGCCCACTTAATGAATACCTTGCAGGTGACTCCAAACAGTTCATCAATAATATTCAGACCAAAAGTTTTTTTAGAGAAGCGAAATCGAAGCAGGCAAATTGGATAACGCAGTCAGCCAGCTGTCGGATGTATCCAGGAAGATGCATCATCTGGCGTCATTGGCTATGGAATCTCTGTGCAAAACCGTTTTTCGACCGAAATTGAAAACGAGGTGGATATTATTCTGTTTATTATTAAACAAACAATGTTCTGATTGAGGACACTAGAAGACCAAAAGTCGGCAACATAGATTATGCAGTTTCTGGTAATATTATTTTTTAGTTGTGACGCATATGCGGACATCGCTCATACCCTCACTGACTCTCAACTAGCAGAATTTGAAGCAGTGGATCCGTTTATTGAACAGTTCAATGCAAATCTCGACAAGCAGATCGCCAGTTTTGAGTCGGTTCTCCATAAAGAAAACTTCCAGGTAAGCATGCGCATCTTATGGCTTTGTTTTATGGAACCCTTTAGTTTTGCACTTATTCCCTTTTTTACGGATTTGTTTTATGCATCCGTTTTATTTCACATTCAGACATTGCTGCTCACTGTGTGCAGTGAGGTAGAACGCCAAATGGAACGCGTCATCATGAAGTGCTCGTTCAACAGGTTGGGTGGGCTGCAGTTGGATCGCGAATTCCGTCAGCTTAGTGCCTACCTCAGTGGTATTGCCGGTTGGACCGCAAGGGAGAGATGCGCTCGATTGGCACAGGTAAACATTAAATTTCCTTATGACTGCGACTATAAGTACGTGGAATATGACACCTGGCGCTATCGTAGTCTATGGGACATTGATTTTGAAACGTATCGATTTATCGCTGGCTCGTGCAACAGTGATGGTAGTGATGCACCGCCCAAAATCGATAGGTGTCGGAATCGATGTCGCAGGCGACAGCGAAATATGGTGCACACTCCACGTGAAGTCTAGCGTTGGCTTACAACTGTGCCTAATTATCAGAACTTTGTTCACTTTTTCATATAGGTTGTAACTTTTGTTATTTCGTTATTTTTTACGTAAGCAATTGTTATTTCGTCATATTTAAGATAGTGGCTCTACTTAATGTGGAAAACGTGGAGGAAGCAGTTGAGCTCAGAGAAGCCACAAGAACGTCTTCAATAGCTCGAATCCTGTCCGCCTCAGATGCCATCAAGGTGCTGCAGCTCAGGGTTGACCTACCAGCAGCTCTGGTGCAGAAGCTCGAATTGTGACCTGACTCAAGATATTGTACGGTGTTAGTATCGCTTATCATCATATGAAATCCATCTTGATGAATCTAATCGGTTCTCACATTTCTCAGAAGTATTTATTATAAAGTTTGGCGCTGTTTATTGTAAATAAGAGGATTAATGTATAGTTGTGGGAGGACGTAAATGATAGCTAAATACGGCTTATCTAATAATTATCTGTGATGGTAGAAACGGATGTAACATTTCTGCTTGTTTTTTGTTTTGGATTTTAATGCAGTCGCAAATGAATCTATATTGTTTTTCTATTTTGACATTGTTTATGTAGTACACGTTTATGGTGGTGACATAGTTACTGGTGATTCTCTTGGTTTATTTTTCTGAGAATTATGAGTATCAGATCCGCGTCCGGTTTCTTCTTGTGCGTGGAGACGACTGTAGAGGCAACCCTCATTAGTTGCTTTTTTACCACATTTTTTTACCTTTTTTAAACCATTACTTACCACAGCTAGGCACGAACAAGAATAGTGCCATCCTACCCTACCCTAACCTTAGAAACGATCTTGTTCACAATAACGGAGTTATTGGCAACAACTTTGGATAGCATATCACATCATTTCTTCACTTCTTGTTCACATGAGGAAATTGTAGTGTTCGGAAGCTTTCGAAGTCTATAGCAGGATATAACTATAGGAACGATGCAAATTCTAGACGCTGCATAATTGCTCCACTTCGATCCCAACATCGGCGAAATCTGGCAAAATCTCAGTTTTGCCTCCGAAACTCCGTCGAAAACTACATTTTGCTTTTGGTAATTCACGGGTCTTCATTTTATTCAGTTCTTCCTTCTCTTTCTTCTTCAGGAAAGAGCCGAGAATAGGATCAGTTGTTACTTCCACCCTCTTGTGCTGCTTACAAAAAACTTATACAGAAACGTCACCATCAGTCACGACTAGTAGTTCGTTTCTTTTGGTGGGGAGCTCGATCGCTTCTTTCAGGTTCTTCCTGACGTCATCGTCTTCAGGCGCCAACTCGGCTATCAGGCGTATGATATCTAGGATTTCTGCGTTAAATTCAAACTACCTTGCTAGTCCGGTCTTGATAAAATTGTGTCTCGGCTGGGATTGCGTAATTCGAGACGGTAAAGGTCTTGACTGCATCAGTTTCTTCAGTTCATACGCTGAAAGCTGGAATGGTTTAGGCGCAGGTCGACTTTCGGATACACTTTCATCGTCCTTGTTGACTTCTTCTCCCATATCGACTGTCGCTAGTAGTGGATATGTCAGCCGCTCAGGATGCAATAATAAGCCGAAATGGCTGACCTGATCCGTGCGCGTCTCGTCAGACGCGACACCTGACACGCCCCCTCTTCTGACGGCAACATGACTTGCGAAATCGCTCATCAGCATACGCAATATATCGAATATGAACATTTACATGAGTTTCTGGCGATATTGGATGCTGTAATGACACGTAAAGTTTGATATATCTGCCATCTCGCAGTTGCAGCACAGCTTTTAATGCCGCTTATATTTGGTGCCGACCCTACATTTTATTGAAATGATGAAGTGAAAGACTCATTTATACTATGAGAAAGAAAAAAGAACACAATGCACGCATGCAATAACTGAATAATGTGCTATACATTATAGAGCAGGGTTGACACACAACACATGATCCTGCATGTAACAAAACAATCGAAAAGGAGAATCAGGCAACAAACAGACGCGATGGGAAGAACGGTGCTATAAGCACCTACTGAAACAGTCGCACGTACTGAGCAACTCAATAGAGTGAAGATGAGCATGACGTGCTCATGGCAATAAATTCATGCTGACTGATGGATCGTCGGCATGGTATTTGTCACGACAGATGCCACGTACGGCAACTTGATGCGGTGGACACGACGCTTCACATTTCTTCACTATGCGTTCGCCAACGATTCGTAGCACTTGTACTTGGCCACCTGGGCAAGGTCCTGAAAGGTATAGAGTGATTACTCGAAACGGCTAATGTCTTCAGTGAACGTCCGTGGGGCTTACACCTTTGCGTACGCGACGCGACCGCTTCGCGTGGCGCCATTGCGGCACCATTCTACTTTCACGAGCCCAAAATCTTCAAAAAAAATTTTTTTGGCTGAAACCTTGCGTAGGGCGTTATTTGATGTGCTGAACACGAATATCGTTTCCATAGTGTACCGTAACCCCATTATTGTAGGGTTACGATAGGTATACTGATAGAGCAACACAGAGAATATTTCAAATCTTGCATAGAGGGGTTATTTTGGACGCTGACCACCACATTGACCAGCATTATTTTGCTTGCCACCTTCGTTTTCTACCTGAAATTGGCATTTTCTCTGAATTTCCTACCGTATACCTACCGTATCCTTACAGAAATGGGTTCATAGTAGAAAATGAAAACGATATTCGTGATCAGCACCCCAATACCCCCCCCCCTCTACGCAAAGTTTCAGCTAAAAAAATTTTTTTTGAAGATTTCGGGTGTGCGAAAGAGGAATAATGCCATTGCAGCGCGCGGCGCGGACGCGTGACGGTCCGCAAACTCCCCGGCTCCACCGACGCTCACTGTGCGTGGTTTTTTTTTTTTTCAAATATTTTTAACATGGTCAAAATGTAATGTCCCGAAAATTACTAACCATTTCCGAATTCCTTCCTGTTGTTGACGACCTTATTTCTTGGATCCGGTCGTCTAACTGCACTGTCACCTGTGGAGCAGCACTGGAATCGCTTCGTGGTAAGGCTCCGCACGCATCTGTACCCAGCTGGACAAGACGTCGAGCCGGTGTTACTGCACTGTACTGGTGTACCAGTTGACGGGAACAGCAGCGCAACTCCCGACGGACATCCATGGCTGGTGGAGAACGCCGAACAGCAGTAGTAATTCTTACTGGATCTTGAGAATGTGCACTTGTATCCTGAGGGACATGGACTGCTTGTGCATTGTTTTGGAGCACCATTGACTAGGTACGCAGAACCCTTCTCGCACACTTCTGGCTTGGATGTCGTGGTTGTGGGTGGGGCATCGGTTTCGGACTCGTCAGTATCCGTGTCAGGACCAGGGGCACCGGTCTCGGTGATCTTTGAGAAACGGGTTGGGTTAGCACCCCCTCCACAGCAGATGTTCTGCTGGGCTGTTTCGGAAAACTGACAGCTGTAGCCTCGAGGACAAGTGTTCTTGGATGGCTGACAGAAGCGAACGTTCGTGGTCAGCTTGTCAATGTACGGTGTCTGGCCCGGAATAGGACAAGTGTTGATCTTACGAGAGCCCATCCTCTTCACGCAAACGTCGTCGACCTTCTCTTCGCCGTCAGGACACTCGCAGGAACCGCCGTCACAGGTGGAACCACCCTGACATTGTTCGTCAGCTTCACAGGCGTCACCGATTTCAACCTTGGGGAGGCATGTGCCTTTCACGTCCACCTCGTTTTCGCCGCATCCAGCTTGGCACATTCCGTTGACAAAGTGCTGGCCTTCACCACAGGCGCAACGACCGCTCTTGCAGATCGTGCTGGTTGGACATTGGACCTGGTTGGTGCATGATTCGCCAAACGAGACTCGGTTTAGGCAGACGCCGTCGACAGCGACTTGCTTCTCGGTACAGGCTGAAAAAGGTTGGTTGAACGCCATCGAGTGGATGGAAAAACAATTTTCTAATCAGAATGAGTTTTTTCTTATTGCTAAGATAAATTCTGAGTTGCATAAAAGACGCCAGGGGCAAAATGGAGTTGNGAAAATTTTCCACTTTCAACATGATGTTGGAAATGCCCTTCGCCAAGTTATTGCCACCTGCTTCCCAGGCTTCCAAGCCGTTAGTTCAACCATGCTACCGGTAAGATGGCAAGGCTGTGCCGGTAACATAGGGGCATACTTGGATTGCTCAAACCCCATCTTGGTGGAGCAACATTTCTCGAAACTGTCTCACTCAAAATCAGACATTTCATACTTGACGACCTAATAATAATGTATCCCTACAAGGGCCAGGGTATGGCTGAAAAAGGAAACGGTTAAGGCTGAAATGAGGACTTTCCAGAAATTTCGAGAAAAAACAATTTTATCAGGGTGTGGAGAAAAATTGTTGTCTTCTTGGAAATCCTCATTAAATTGTCCTCTTGAAAATAACGTGGCTTCTTTTCCTGTTAGATTTTCAGGATCTGTCGCAACATTTCAATACTGGCAAAATGCAGCATCCATGGAGAACATACAATAACTACTCAAAAACGATTCTTTTAGAAACACTTGGATTCTCTGCTGATTTTCCCCAATATATCCTTTTCACCGCATTTCAGTGTTTCCTGATATTCCTTGTTATTTTTCCTTGTTATTACAATCCACATCGAATCCTATGGAACACTCGTGACACCACTCTGGATTCGTTTCCATATTGTTTACTTGCTTGTTTCTACTTATTTACCTTCACTGTGTATTTGCTGGAATTGTGAGCTGTGCCTTTCGAACTGCGAACAGTCGTGTTTATTCCCCTTAACCACTAACCCTGTAAGAAACATAGGCATTGATCAGATTAGCGCTGAATGCAAGAGAAAAAGTAGCCCAAGCTAAAGCTTAGCAGCTATGAAAAGGAGCAAAAAAAGTTTAATAGAGCGCATAAATCACGAGCGGAAATGGATTCTCACTAGAAGCACTTCCTGAGTGGGTTCAATCGTAATAATTGCTGCAATTATGGTGGTGACAGCATTTTTATCCACGAATAAATGCACAGCTATATGGAAATCGCGTAATGGTCGCTAATAGGGTCGTAATAGAATGGAATCAACTTGAAGTCCGGGTCTGTAGGGCTTTTTAGGGGTTTCACGCTCTGGAGATCCTTATAAGACCCACTTATTTGCGTTATGTTCTTCGGCTGATAGCTATGGGGATTTTACAAAACGAAGGAGAATCCATGAGAATTGCCAGTAGCATAGAGTAAGGATGAGAGAACAGAAAAGTAAGGTAACAAAAAAAATGAGCAAAATCTTATTAGTGCAGGGAAACTGAGTTGAGCCTTACTAGTTTATTTAAATTTTGTCTGCGGTACAAAAGAATTCTTGAGTTTAAAATTATGCAGTATTTTTACAATACATAACAATACATAACATAACACAGCATAACATAATATAACATAACATAACATAACATAACGTAACATAACATAACTTAGCATAACATAACATAACGATAAATAACATAACACAACACAAAATAACATAACATAACACAACACAACAACAACACAACATGACGTAACGTAAAATAAAACGACATAACTGTAACATAACCTAGCGTAACATGACGTAACATAGCATAGCATAACATAACAAAACACAACACAACATGACATAATATGGCTTTACACAACACAACATGACATGACATAACTGTAACATAGCATAACATAACATAACGCAACATAACATAATATGACATAACATAACATAGCTTTACATTACATTATAATACCCTGCACAGTATTTTTTATTTGCTTAGCACATTTCCTTGATACCAGAGGCTACTGTCCTTCACTATTGTAGTAACTTCTAAGAAAGGGTAATACAACCATTGGGTAACTGTCTAATATCCAAATGATATACCGTACAGCCTTGCTGGACCCCGCCTTTTCAGCGCCTTGGTCAGCTGTTAGTATTCGCCAGGCAGTTGTCCAAGAGGTCACACGAATACTAATACCGCTGCGCCTGGAGACTCGTAAACAATCATCAGTTAGTGGAAGTCTCCTTTGCCAGCTGCAACGCTCACCGCTCACCAGCCGCCAACTCCCAGTTTTGTGCCAGTTTGCAGATCACCATTTTACTAGCAAGCTGTCCATCACTCATTCATTCCCCATCAAACGAATTTCTCATGTACTTCTGGGAAAAATGCCGAGTTCCTGGCAGATCTCATCAGCTGCCGGCACTATATCCGTTCTCTCGCATTGCTAATCCTAATCCTAACGTACTAAGCGAATTCGCCGATGTTTTTCTCGTAACTAAGTGCTGCATCTCCCCGTAGTGCTATGTATAGCGATGTTTTGCTGCTCTGGAACGGAAATTTGCCCTAGTAATACTCTAACACCTTAATTATCCCCACGGCGAACGGAACGTCTTGGGGAAGGTCTTCGTTTGGCGCGAAATTGCATTTTCGTGCCCGGGGGCATCCCTATTCAATTGCCGTGGGGCAAGGATAACTAGCCGGTTCAGAGCGTGGGGTACTCACTTCTGTCCGTTTTAGGATTCCATTCTCTATTAAGGATGTACCTAGGGAAAATTTCGGTCTTCGTAAGGCGTTAATCATAAATTTGATATAACCACTAGAAATAGTAAGTTGTTACCTAAGGAGTCCTTGTGATCAAATTGTTGGAAATTCTGCTTATTTCTAATCAATGATTCCAGCAAGGCGTGCATAGGGTAGAGTATAGGGTAAGGGTACTCGATAACCCTAGATCGTCTAATTTATGAAAAACTTTTCCAAATATAGGTTACAGCGTCACCAACAGACTTTTTCTTGAGCCTTCAGTGTTTCTTCTCCTAAAATTCTTTTGGCCATTGCATGCCCAGACCATCAAGACCCTCTACGCCTCCCATAAGTTTTCCTATAAAACCAAATGGTTGAATTTTCCAGGAAATTTTATCCTAGAAAACTTTTCCCACGTTCTTCTGATTCTTTCCTCTTTCTAGTCCCTCTCTTCACTAGAGAGCCTTGAAAGGATTTGAAAAATGCGATTCGCTTGAAGGCAAAAAAAAAACTATGCAGACTTTCCTTTGCTTATTTTCTCAATTTTTCCGTCTTTTTCGTGTTTTTATCTGTAGAAGTGGTTGTGTAGAAGTGATTTGACATGACCATTTAACATTATTTTACCAAGCCAAAGTCATTTATAGTTCCACTCCTGGAACTGGAACATCCATTGGACTTGCTGGATTAGAAAAACCACGATTATTAGAATTTACACGTGTTAGTGCGGCCAAGTGATGTCACTTTCTCGCAGCTCGAGATTAGAGAACTTTTTTCAGTGATTTCCTTCCTTTTCCTTCGCTAACGCGTAGTTTTCATGGATTGGTGCTGCTTTAGCTGTTTCTTTTTTCCCCGGGTAAAATCCATAAAACTAATCGTTAAGGAATGCTGGTATTGGTGGTATTGGACATTACAAACACATTAGAAGATTCCTGTATACTACGGTATCCATGAGTGTTTAGCTGATGGTTTTTTTTTCGGATCTTAGCGAGGCTACTTTTACTCCATTTCTTTCCCATATGGATCCTCTCGCCCGCAAAACCCCAAAGTAACTCACCTATTTCCTCACAGGATGCTGTATACTTACGCAGTAATGCTATCAATCCGTGGTCATGAATCAGCAAAGAACAAAGGCCTAGGTCAGTGGCGTGGCTCGGCGTGTCATCATCTCCCTTTGGGAAATGGCCCCATTAACCTTAGCGCCCCATAGCCCACGGAGGTGGTCCTTTAGAACTTAATTGGGTCCTCGAGGGTTCTTCTTATCTTTCCAGGGCGAACGGATCGCTTTGTACTTTCGTTTTTATCCTGCCTATACTTTGACACAACAGTAAAATCATTTCCTGGGTAAAGTAGGAACTGAAGCTCCCTTGCCTGTGCGGAGCTAAGGTACCTTGCAAGTAAGCCCATGTAAAACTCTCACCAATTATGGCTGGGGTACTTCAGTTTTTTTTTTCTTGTTATAGCTGAAACAGCTGAAATGCCTCACTAGAAAAGATTTTTATGAAGAATGTCAAGAGTTTTCCAGAAAATTCCGGGTGAATTGAACGTAAATATTGTCCAATCTGCATCCAGACGCTGGTTCTTCCTTTTCACCCGGTTAAGGAGAATTCCGATACTCAGGCTTTGCTTCTCATCCTCTTCAGATAGGCTTGGAAAGCTAATTAGAACTCTTTTTACTAGGGATTCTTCTTCGAAGTGCAAATTTACCTCTGAATCGCTTCGGAATTGTTACTGGAATTGAAGCTTATCGTTCCGAGGCAGCATTGACTGGAATAAATGTCAGTTAGTCATTTAATTTTACAATATAAATGATAACATCAATATCAACGTGGTAGCCTATTACACTTTGGAAATTTAATTTGTTAAAACTAAGTTCACTAATTTTGTTAGAATTTAATCTAGTAACATTGCTAAAAATTTAATTCACTATTCTGTAAATTCTAGCTCTATCTTATTCTCCCTGTACATTTATTTGTATTTCATTTGATGGATGAACACATGGATAAACTCTATGGATAAACTCGATGGATAACCTTTTCAATGGAAAAACTGTAAAATTTCCTTGAATTCAACCATATAAGTTATTCCAACGGAAAAGTACCACTTTTCATCCATTCACCATTCATTCATTCATTCATTCATTCATTCATTCATTCATTCATTCATTCATTCATTCATTCATTCATTCATTCATTCATTCACGCATTCATTCATTCACATTCATTCATTCATTCATTCATTCATTCATTCATTCATTCATTCATTCATTCATTCATTCATTCATTCATTCATTCATTCATTCATTCATTCATTCATTCATTCATTCATTCATTCATTCATTCATTCACGCATTCATTCATTCACATTCATTCATTCATTCATTCATTCATTCATTCATTCATTCATTCATTCATTCATTCATTCATTCATTCATTCGTCATTCATTCATTCATTCATTCATTCATTCATTCATTCATTCATTCATTCATTCATTCATTCATTCGTTCATTCATACCATTCATTCGTTCGTTCATTCATTCATTCATTCATTCATTCATTCATTCATTCATTCATACCATTCATTCGTTCACTCACTCCGTTCATTCATTAATTCAGTTCTCCAGATATTCAATAATTCGTTTTTGAGACGTGTTTTTATTGGCTTTTTTCCTCCCAATCCTTCCCTATGACTTCACTTTCGTTTCTTTTTTTTTCGCAGATCATCACTTCTCGCTGATTATTCGCTCAAGTGTCGACCATCTCGATACAAATATGTAATAAAACTCATGAAATTGGTGGAAAGCTTCATTCCTCACTTCGTGCTTATTCTATCCACTCCACTCCCTCTTTCTCTTTCTTTCTCTCTTTTTCTTTTTTCCTTCTTTCTGTCTCTCTCTCTCTTTTTCTCCACATTTTGTGCCACCGACCTTAGCGGTTGTTTACCCTTTCGCGCTGACACCTAATGATGTATGTTCTTGTTGATTAACCATCGAGTATATACATATGCACTCGGCTCATTTACAATGTGCCGCGATCAAAAGGGCACGCCCACTTTGATGAATGCGCGACAACTGATACTCGACACTAGCATTGCAAAGAGTTTTCTACGGGAAGGGAGTTTTCGACGCAGTAGTCAGTCACTGCTACCTATATCTTCTTGGTTTGGTAGTAGTATAGCTAGCGAAAGCTATGAAAACAACACCAACAAGCACCCTACTAGGCGATTCTTTATGCATGACAACCTGTATATCTGAGGGATTAATTATTATGGATGGAACATCCGTCCGTCGGATGTGTGGAGGTTAGTCGTGGGGGCGTGGCGTGAGGACCGCCCATTTTCGATGGTGTTCCTGGCGCTGAGGGGTTATTAGAGTTGGAAGCGTCATTTCGCTAGCAGTTTATGTGGTTCCTATCATATTTGATGACCTTCGAGTAGTAAATAGTTATTGATCGGTTTTTTCTTTCTTTGTCATATGTTTTTGGATATTCTGGTCCTTTAGAGGGTGGCCTTCAGCAAATTGGTGTTTTTGAAAGGTAAACCTCTTGTTTGGAAGGTATAAATAAGTAATACTAAAATCCTGTACATGAAGATCGAATTGTACGTGCTATCCAGATCTCTTATTGGCTAAAGACCTTTCCGCCTGTGGAAAAAATTCTTCCTTTATGCCCGAATTCTTTCCATGTCATACTGTATTTATTTGTAATAGTAACTAAGTCTGTGTACTGGCAGCATGAAATGTCTCATGTAGATAAATAAATAAATAAATAAATAAATAAATAAATAAATAAACAAAAGTCGTTTGTGCACTCGTAAAAACATCAAGTATGTATGTTGGAATTTTCTCAACCAGGCTATAATTAATGAACTCAGGAACCAGCGAAACCAGGATAAGAAACCTTTTTTACATCCTGCGTCTCCTAGCATGTGATCTATACCATAACCAGTGACACTAAGCATACCTGACAGGCCTCGTAATCGTTTCAGGAATCCCAGGATTTCATGAATTTTCTTCGTCTTTTTGTTGGTGCCCCCGCCCTTGCAAAAAGAGTGAGTTCCTACATTTCTCTCCTCTCTTTCTTTAATTCAGAAATTTTGAAATACTCTATTAATGAAAGCTGCTCCATTCACTAATCAGGAAAATAAGTGGAAAAAAATTGACAAAGTTGGGTATTTCTTGCTGGTTTCCTGAATAAATCGAAGTCCCCTGCTGTATTTTTTTTTGTTTCTACCAGACATTTCACCAAACGTCACCACACTATACTTTCTACTAGTAGTTTTTAACACTTTTCATAATAATAGGTACTGTAAAAATCACCATATTGCTCTCAGAAGAAACTGATCACTCTTTACTGCTGCTTATTATCTCAAGGCATCTGGCCCTGTCTAAACCGACCTAGGCCCGTTTAGGCCCATCTGCTCTAGTCTTTGTACTCAAAATCATGCTAGTTCGCTTTTGTGCATAGTAATGTGCGTCTTAATCGAAGCCAATCACAATTAACGACCACAACGATCAAATGGGCGGAGTTTAGGCTAGCCATTATTCTCTGCGGCCGACTGAAATCCCTGAATCCTACTATAACCGCATATTTTGCGCATGGAACGCTTCCTTTCCATGCCTGTTGACATCCTCGTTTACGCTTTTTATTTCCGGCTCAGCGACTTCGCTTTCGCCGGTGGAGCGCCTTAGCCAAGCGGCAATTAGTCCACTGGTAGTAGTAATTGCTTGTAAGACCGCGAGAAAGAGGGCATTCCTAGCATCCCTTATTCGGACATCTTTTCCAGCGGACCCGTGCATTTTTTCGGGTTTTCCTTTCACACGAGTATCCTTGCAGAGTTGTCGTCGCTTTCAAAAGTACAACCACAAGCCACACCCACTGTAAAGTTCGCCGCAGTCGTCCGCCGCTTTGTCTCAGCATGAAAGGCCCGCGGCTGGCAATAATCATCGCAATCTCGCATGCAAGTTGCGCTTTTTGCACGCACAATGTCGTCCTTGAGTGGCGACGTCGGCAGCGGTACGTCACGAACATCTGCCCATTGAAAAGCAGGGCGTTTAAGGCACTCGGCGTTCCAGGACAACCGGCGCCTCGAAGATTTCGTGGCAAATGTGCGGTTTTTGGGGACAACTGTTACTTATGTTCGCATTAGCAGTGGACGAGTAAATCATGTTGTGTAACACTCTGACTGCTCGCCAGGCACCGGTTGTCTGTAGTTCCAGTGCCAAGCCCCTAAAAGTCCGGAAAACGCTCAATTCTAGAAGATATTGAAGTTTCTACAGTGCATTAACCACTATATTAAAAAAAGACTGACGAATTGGGTACATTCGAAATCGAATACCCCCCCCCCCCCGAGAACGGGTAACCGAAATTTCGGAATTACTTCACAAAAAAATAAAAACTTTAATTTTTAGTAGTGTTTTTTGAAATGTTAATTTTTTGAATATTTTTCAACTAATTTTTTTTATCAATTATTTAATGTTACATACAATCCATTCTTTTATCAATTTTATTTCCCATCCGAGTCCCCAAACCAAAAAAGCCCAATTTTTTTTTCCCACACCTCCCTCCCGTCCACCTGCTCCGTCCGCCACTGGTCTCCACTCTCTGCCTTTTCTTCACGCCTCTCTGGCTAGAACATATTTCCGTACGATTTTTCTTCCTCTAATGTCTCCTCAACTGCCCTTTCCCTCTCTGAAAATTGACCACAGTAAACTTTCAGGCGTTTTTGGCGCATCTGGGCTATTTTTAGGCTGTCCACGCTGTCATTTCTGGACATTGAAGAACTGTAAGAGATCCCTTCGTTGTCTTTGCTAAGCATTTGTTTACTCTTTGTTTACAAGTTGCCTGCGAATCGCTCCAATCTCATGTATGGTAATTGATGATAGTTGGTAATTGTGTGGATAATTGTATACTCGCGGTCGTCCTGATTCAGTGCTGGTCCCTTCGCTAACATCTCCTTGCAGAAGCTCAGCACCACCGCAGCAACACGGATTCATTGATTCATTGCGGTAATCCATCGGCTTTGACATGTTCTAACGCGCATCACGTGTATTTTGATTTGTTTTGACATTCATTTTCCGTGCAAACTTGTTAAAACTACCGTAAAACGTGTCAGGACGTGAGAAAACCAGAGAGCCGGCGCATCAAACGCGCTTTGCAAGAGTGGTGCTCTGCGTTTGCGAGGCGGCGTTGGCGAAGGAACCAGCACTGAATCAGGACGACCGCCACTACAAATATATTATATAATATGTGAGTACCTATAGAAGCACGTGAATACCTATGGATTGGAGCTTTTTTCCTTTCCCCTTTTCTGCTTTTTATCTCATCTCGCAGTAACGTTTTTTTTTTCCTATAGTTTTCCGCTCTCTTTTGCAGCACACTCGATTAATCAAGGAGCATACGTATCCAGAAATCCAAGCCATCCCACTGACACCTGTTCTCGGTTGTGTGGCTATCCGTTAGACGTAGATTGATCACCAATTCGTTTTCTCGCGGCAGCGTTGACCTTTGATCTTTTCCGAAACAAGCACGGTACTCGGTACTTACATACGTATGTATGTGATAAATTAGTAGTTATTAAAGTTAGTTATTAAACTACCAGTTATTAAACAAGCCGGCTACATGGTCTCACTCTTCAGCTTCCCATAACTTACATGTTTTTGCGCCTTTTGCGGGTGTCCATTGCAAAATGCTAGAACCATCTCCTCGGACTTTGTACGAGGCGAAAAGGGTGTGGCCTGTGAGAAACTTTCTGGAAGAGTTGATTGCGAAAGAACCTGTTCATGTTATTATACTTGCAAAAGTGTCCGCGGGGTTTGGTATGATCACTTATCAGGTTCTTTGACCCCTCCAAATGTTCTGCTAGTTCCCACCCAAACAGTCGTTGTCAGACGCTCACTGTCGAGTCTAAATTCGTAGTGGAATGCAGCGTTAAAACTGCCGGTTTTTCTCCTGGTTACTAGGCAGTGGCTTCAATTCAGCACGCGACTTCAACAAGCCGCGCATAAAACTCTAAAGCGACTTAACAGCTCCCGACTCGCTCTATTGATGTTGTTTTTCTCATTCCGCGTCTGACGCCTGCATTTCTAAGACTTTCCTATTGGATTCTTTAGGCTTCTTGCACCATACCCTTGGTGATATCTCCAGATTAGCCTGGAAATTCGAGAAAGCCTCCTTAAGTAATGAGATCAGAGTCGGTATGCATCACTGAGATTACCCGAGGTAAACGTACTCACCCTCGTATCAGTAAAGGTCAATTTTAGGGCATTAACGCGTTTACTACGGGTAATCTCAATGATGCATAGTAGCTCAGCATCAGGTACTACACTTTTCTGCTCTGGGATGGAATTCATCATTGAGTTTACTCGTGGTAATTGTGCTTACCCCCGAAGTTTACCCTCTTTTTGAGCTTCATCAAAAACTTTACCCCCAGCATACGAGGTAAAGTCGGAGGAAAAGTTCACGTGTATAATAGTGCAAGGTAAAGTTTACTATTAGAAATTACCTTGCCTGGATTTTACTTTCTATACTATTATATTTTTACCACACATATGTAAAAAAATCAGTGCTTTTCCCCGAGATATTCTCCGAAAACAAAAAAACGTTTCGGCCAATGGCCGCATTCATCACTGAGATTACCCAGGGTAAATATAGTAACACCGCGCAAATAAACCCATTGTTGGCAAGGGCGTCCACGGTTTTACCCTGGGTAATCTCAATTATGAGGGCCAGAATTTTGTGGAATGGTTCTATCCCTTGAATTGGTGGTCATTTGGGAGCTCATTTTAAGCCCATTACTTTGATTATTGTTCAGCAGCAGTGGCAGACAAAAAGGGCGGGGCGCCTGCCCCTCAAAAATGGGTCGCCAAATTTGTAAAATTACTTTACAATACGAATAAAAATCTTGTGTTAGTTTTTTCACTTGTTCATTTTTATATTGTTGCTTTTAGAATCATTTCTATTAAATATCATTATAACTAATATTTTTTATTAATTTTGTTCTCCATCCGGGTCCCCTATACGGCGGAGACCCCACTTTTCCCACGCCCCCCCCCCTCCCGCCTACTTTCTGCGTCCGCCTTTGTTCAGCAACTATTATTGGTTGAATCTTAAGATTTTATAGAATTCATATAAGGGTATGGGTCGATGTAGACCCGTCTTCCCCCCTATCTTCCCCCCTCCTCCCCCGCCTCAAAAAAAAAGGAAATTAAGTTTTGCTGGAGAATTTTCTCAGCCCACCCCTTCCCGCTATGACCTGGTAACTTTCCGTAACTTGCAAGTTACCGACAACCTATGGCTGTGTCGGTGCCAATGTCAATGTTTATGGACACGCACATCCGATGACACCTTACATGTTCCGAGCTCTCGACCACACGTCGACATTATGGCGTGTATTGACATTGTGCATGTGTTGTTGACCTGTAGAGGAGGAGTTATTTGCTTGAGGACAGCCACAAACAGCGTCGAATACCTGAGTTAACGGCGTCGCGTCTGCCATTTGCTACGGTAACGACATCGCTTCGGTCCTATGTATAATCCTTACTCATTTTGTTGGCTCATCGCCAGGATTCATCCATCAGCTATAACTTAGTTCCTGAAGGGCGCTGCCACATGGAGTATTCGAACATCCACTAATCCATTCTCAGCTCTCACAATCCTCATCAACGCTGAGGAAGTACGCAATTGCACAAGTGCAAGTGTCTATACTTCACACGCAACGATCCATTGAATTTGTCGCAATGAGTGCAGCACTCAAGCACTAATGTTATGTCGTGTTCTGCTGGATACTCTGGACTTTCGGGCGCCTAGCACATTGCTAAAAGCCGCTACTTGCAGGGGAAAATGCGTCGTTTATACTTGCTGGTGACGTTACTTCGAGCGACTTTGGCGGTTACGCTCTTACCGTACATACAAATCGATTACGCACATTATTTTCGTCTGGCACAGTGCCAAGCTAAGTGCACGCAGAAGGTTTGACCTGTTTTGACCTGTCTGTTACTAGTTTTCACCCGTTGGTATTGGCTTAACGTGTTTAACCTGTTATTCTACAGTATGGCGTACCAACCACTCGTCACCTATTGGATGGCTCTATACAAGAGCACCTCGACGTTCGCAACTCGGCCTGCAAAGACGTGAGTCCTTTAGTAAGCCGCCGCTACCGTAATTAACTACAGTAATCCCTTCCAGTGCGAGACGGGTTGCGGCCATCATCGCCGCCTGCACGGAAGAGGCCCTCGAGGACCGGCGAAGAGCCCCATGGATGACGGGCTGCGATTTTGGGCCGAAAGTAGTGCCGACACAGGTGCGTTATCTTATCTGCGGCTTGGCGAGCTCTGAAGGATGTCCGCTAGGCATTGCACCTAATAGCCTGAGGTCTTGGGGACCTTATCTCTGACTTTTCAGCCAAGACCGGCTCGACTCTGGTGTCGTCGGTGGAGTTGCTGTGTCAGAATCCATCTTTAGACGAGGAGTTTGGCGAGTCTTCTGAAGGCCTGCTCAGTATTTTACTGTTGAGGCCAAGTGGAGCCACTAGGTAATTCATTACCAACCCTAACGTCCCCAGGGTAATCCTCAGCCAATCCAGATACCAACACTGCTGTTTAGGTTCATCATCCAATGGAAGCATCGAATTCAAGGTTTGGTCGCCTATGAGGAAACCCAATGGATCACGGCTTCGGTGTGCTTTTCCTCCATGTGATTTGTCCGATCGATATATCGATTACTCCGAATTGTTTTTTCTTCAGGTCGAACCAGATACACTCTTCAAGGTTAACGGACTCGTCCCAGGTGTACAGTACCGATTCATGGTGACCGCTGTAGGACCGGCAGGCAGACTGGGCGAGACAGTAGCCAGCCCATGGACGGAGATAACCACTGGCCCTGCGCCCAGGGCGCCAGGTTGGGCTTTCAGCTTTAGAAGCATGCCTAAGCCTACACGTGCAGTGATGTCGGGCTATTTCAAACGTAAAATTTTCAGTGGGAGCCCTTACTCTCAGAAATGGCTACAACTCCGACAGGGGCGTGACCGTCCACGTTGAATGGCCGCAAACCGCTCAGGATTCCTGCTATTTTAGGATTCAACTGAGCAATAGCAGCGTCCAGATCAACAAGGATGTTGTCTTGGTGGGCGTGGCTGTCCTGTCCATAATTTTATTTTTCATTGAAAATTTTATTTATTTATTTATTTGGTCAATGTCTGTAAGTGGTTACTTTGTGCAAACAAGAACGAGAAAAAAAAGCCACCGAGTTAAATGACCTGTACAAGGATTTGCCATAGTTGGTTAACCAGGACAACGTGCACTGCCTTATGACCACCCCGTTTATCTGTAGCCAGCGAGCTCACGGGCAAAAGCTAGCTGACCAAAGCCCCGTGAGAAAAAAAAGGGCAAGCACGTCCCATGGCCAGGACAACAAGAGGCAATAAGGAAAAAATGAGTGATAGCAGTATATCAAAGACTGGTAATCAGATTTGAGGGGCAGATGGAATAGATGAAAAAGAGAAACAAAGGCGGAAAGGAACATTAAGTACAATAGAGTTGGCACAAGATATATCGACGAGCACAGCCATAACGCATTGGTCCGTAGTCATTGGGTTGCTTCCTTCTCTTCAAGATACCTAGTTAGGTGATTCTGGGAAGTCAAAGAACGTCTCCATCTGAAAAATTTCGAATCTAAACTGTTCCACAAAGGAATAACTCTAGCTAGAAAGGAGCCTCGGTAGGATTGAGTGTTTGCTTTTTCGCTACGGACGCGATAAATGTGTCCCCTAGTTTCTCTGGTTGTGCATCGCATCTCGAAAAGATCGGAAAGTTCCAAGTCAATTTCGCCTGTTGTAAGCTTGTACATAAGCCCATAGTCTGCAATTTTTTTGCGAAACGATAGAGATTTAGCGCCTAATAGTTTGAGCCGGTCTTCATATGAAAGGTTTACTATACCTTTTCGGACTGAGCACCTGTATGTGAAACTTTTTTGCATGCTTTCTATTTTGTCTATGAGCGTCTGCTTGCAAGGAGACCACAAAGGGGAACAGTATTCCAGGAGAGGTCTCACATAGCACATGAACAGCTTAAAAAGCAGAGTAGGATCACGCGACCTAAAGGAGCGGAGGATATAGTTTTGCTATTGAAGGACTCCTCGTCATCGATTCTCCTGCCTCATCTGGAATTCGAGACTGACTACTCTGTCACAGTGGCGGCCACCTCGGCTGACAAGGCTCAGACGAGCAAGCCGCTGACAGCCAACTTCAAGTCGCTCCTCTGCAAGGATGTGCATGGACAGGGCAGTCTTCAATGTGGTAGGGGTCTATTTCTCACAACACCTTAATCAGATTACGCTTCAATTGTCATAATGTCTGAAATTTAGCGCCTGAACCAGTGTCCAACTTGGCGATTGTCCTTCGTCCCAATGGCACCGGGATTATCTCATGGAAACCATCAGCTGATCCGGAGAACATTCTCTTCTATCAGCTCATTTATCACGCTTTATCGAACGAAAACGGCTGTCAGCAGCAACAAGAAACTATAAACGTCAGAGCGGTAAGTCATCAGAACCATGACAAATTTTAAAGGCATGATCTCATCCTAGTATCATTCTCGGAACTTCCAAATGGTACGAATTTCCAGGAGCTCCTGATCACGATAATATACGTGATACCAAGCAAAACTGCCGGGAAACCTCTTTTAGAGCTCAGACTTTCCGGAGATTGTGGGCGGAGCCAGGGCGGGAGCACAAGGTTTCCGCACCATGTGCTCCCTTGCTGGTCATACATGGAGCTCACTTCCAGTCGTGTTAGGGAGTAAATGGTAAGGTATTCTCCAAAAAGTACGAAGATGCGCTTCCGGGAGTTCATCATTTAGAGGACTCTTCTTCCCTCGCTGACCCCGCCCCCAGCTCCGCCAACACTCTCCACAGTAATTGCGGCTCGAAACCAAGTTTTTCGCAGGTTTACACGGAATCACATATACCGTTCTAATCAGCAGCTCCTGCAGATTCTTTCCATTCGAGAAGCAAAACTACTGTGAAACCCCTTTTTGAGCCCAACTTTTGGGGAGGCTGTGGGCGGAGCTAGGGCGAGAGCACGATTTCGCTCCTTTGCTAGTCATACATGAACACTCTTCCTATCCTGATAGAGAGTGGATGGTGAGGAACTCTCAGGAAAAGTACAGACCTTCTGACAGGGTATGCTTCAGGGAGAGCACTATTCAGAAAACTCGTCCTCTCATTGGCCCCGCCCCCAGATCCGCCCACCAGCTCCCAGAAATTGACGCTCAAAGCCCTGTTTTCCGGCAGTTGTTCACGGAATCACATATATCATGGTGATCAGCAGCTCTCAGAGATTCTTCTCGCATGAGGCGATCCTGAGGTGGCGCGACGAATTCAAATCACTGGTATGGTGTATACTTCCAGGCTGCAACCTCCGCCATCGTCGACTTTCCCGGCGAACGATGTGAGTACGTGGTACGCCTCGTCAACTATGACCTCATCGGGCGAGACGCCGTCGCCGAGGCTCGCGTGCTCATCGAACTCAGCAAATCATTCCTCCGACTCGACACCCTGCTTCGTCCCGAGTTCCTCCTCACTGCTACCGTCGTTCTGCTGCTGTTCCTTCTCTGCATATTAGTTCGCTGTAGATGTGGACGGCGTTGTCCCCATCGGGTGTGCGAGAAACAGGAGAAACTCACTGATTATGCGTGATCAGCTGGTTTATGTGCTATGTGTTATTTTATGGTGTTTGTCTGTGTGTGCTGACGGGTGTGTATTTTTTTCTCGTTCTTCGCTCTCAAAGTGCCTGAGAGTGCCTTGTTGCCGGTTTGTGATCTCCGATTTAGAGCTGTATGTTTTGTATATATTGTCATTGCATGGATATAAATAATTTTATTAGCAAATTTCAAGGTGACGGCGGATTTCAGCAGAAAAAGATAATTTGTTCCAAAAATAGTGCGAAGTTGCACTCTACCTGATTCCACAGATTAATGTTCCCAGTTGTGGAAGAGCCAGGTAAACCCGCTAGTGGTTGTATCCGTGAGGTTCTCGGGAAGGCCAAACGTACCCGCAATATCACGGTGGACGAGTTCCTCAAGCAAAGTTCCTCCATCTCACATGAGAATTTCCTCGAAGCAAGGAAAGAAGAAGTGATGTTGAAGACAGCCAAGTACAGCAATTTTTGTCCGGGAAACTCGTCCACCCTGGTCTGGGGGAAATGGCACAATCTCCCTGAAGAGTTTCACGAATCTCATTGCAGAATTACCAGTGAAGCCACTGAACTATTATTAAAAGCGGACACGAATCAATTGAGAGCTGGACAGAGATGCATCATTGAGGTTACCCAGGGTAAACGTGGTGACGCCTGTGTTAACGACGGGTTGCTATTTCTTTGAAAAAGCCCGCCCTAAAATGACATTCACAGCTATGTATGTGCTCGGACTCTGAATTTCCCGACGGCCTTTTCTACCGCGCTATTATTGAAAACAGAAACAAGAACAAATCAGACCCGACCGGAGCTGGTCGTCAGTTGGCTTCGCGCTATCGCCATGCAAAACCTCACTCGGTCCCCAAACTGTTAAACTGCCAAACTGTTCAGCGAGGTGTACACAAAAACATTTGTATGTGACCACATTGATGGCGTTACTAGTTATATAGGATGAAGGTGGTTTTGGTGAACATTGCTCAGCATTGCCTGTTTTTCCACAATTTATCTTTTCAGTAATGTGAAGAGCAAAGAACGAGTTTGACTGGAACAGTGTACTTCAGATTTACGTGCCTTGTTTCTGGTTGAAGTAACAACTTTGGTCTACTTTTGTGTTAAGTACTTTTCTTTTCACAAAAGTCAGCAAGACAGTGGGATACTATTCTTTCTAATAGAAAATAATGGTAGAACAAAGTGATTTCTACAACTTTATTATTTTGGTCACGCTTTTCGTGCATTTGGCGGATCATTTCCTTTCTACAGGGTGGTCCAAAAATATGGAGACAAGGTTGCGATGCGCGTTCCTCGACTTATCTCGTGTCTTGGCACTTCGTATCCGATCTTTTGCTGTTCATCTGATTAACCATACACGTTTATACAGAACAATCCCTGCCGCTGTGAAATTTGGCGAGAACTAGGGCGTCAGCCAAGATTTTTTTCCATCACCCAATTACAACTTTGTGTACTATAGGCGCGCATGTAATGTCAACGTGTAAGATTGTGCAAGAGGGTCACTTACCAGTGCATCAAAGAATATAAGGCTTGGGTAACAGAAAAACATCAAAGCGAATGTGAAAGACCAGCTACCTTGGTTATGATATCCGGGATTTGGTGCGAATTCGCCGATATCCTACACGGTCTTAACGTGCTTATCCAATCGGATCCCCATGAGTAATCGTATAATGGGGGTAATTCTCCTTCGAACTTCAAGAATGGATGTTTGCAGGCCTAATATGTTCTATTCCGCTATCTAAGCACTGAAAAAGGGAGCGGAAACTGCCCTAACATGCATTTCACCTTGTTTTTGCACAGGAATTCACGTCCGTTTCCTTATAGTTACTGTTTTTAGCATTCATTCGCGCACATCTCTCGTTATGGTATTCATCTAAGCACAAAAACTGATTTTACTCCCAGTAAACTCTTTGATCGTCGGAGCAACGGCGTCTAGAAACGTGGGGTTATCCGCGAGGAAAGCCCCTCCGCGCCACAGCAAGTGACAAGTTCGAATTCATCGCGTCTTTTCTCGCCGATGTTGGGAGAGTTAGTGAGATGGGATAGTATATTCTGTTCAGTACTGAATGAAAAATACCATATTGGGAACAGAGCTGCCCACTTGCTATCTAACGTTAGATATAAATCTTTTGGAGTGTCTCCATATTTTTGGACCACCCTGTAAACACCTATGCATGCACATATATTTCTGTTAAACCATCTTCGCTTCGGTCTTAAAAATGAAGACGGTCAAGAAAATTGAAGGACGGGGGAAATCTGTCCCTTATAGTAGTGCTTTTAGTGGTCAGTAGCAGATCAACAGCTTCCTTGGATATGACAGCTCCCTTAGAAATGTTCCGCTTTAGAATGAAAACGCGCTCCAATCACTATTGCGTCAACTTGCGCTAGTAGGCACACAAACATGAGCCTAGATTTATCACTGTGATTACCTGAGATAAGCGGGTTAAAATCACACAAATTTACCCATCGTTAGCACAGGCGTCGAAACGTTTACCCTGGGTAATCTCAATGATGCATTCATGGTCCGAACAGACTTTAACAGGTACGCGCTCTTAGTATTTAGTTTCTGAGAAGTTTTTATTCAGTTTTTTTCTGTGCACGTTTACCCTTGGTCATCTCAGTGGTGTATCTCAAGCGAGGATAACCCATTGGTGTTGAACATCATTAACATTTGCGAGTGCAGTATCTCCGAAGATAGGTAATAATTTCTCTCACTATATACCATGAAATTCCTCAACACCCCGCTTCAGTAGGAAGAAACATTTTTGCAAATGCAATCGTTGGACACATTCCCTGGCAACATCGTGAATTTTTTAGCGCTGCGGGCTGACTCGGTGAGCTACAGTAGCTTTTTGAAAAGACCGTTTCGTTGCCAGTGCAGAATAACTGCATGATAACGGGGTCATGTGCTGCAAGTCGCTCGCTGTGTTTGACGGAGAAAAACCAGCGAACGTGAATTCCGCACGTGGATTTCACGTCAAGTAAAAAAGTTAATGCGATATAGCATCGAAGAAGCCTCACTGTGCAAGAAGAAGGATTGAAAAAAGCTCTAACAAGAATGCGCCGAATTTAGTATAAAAGAACTATGCGGCAATGGGTTAGGCGCCATAAAACACTTGGGAAATGTAACGAAGGTAAACAGATTAGCCCTGTAGTAAGAAAGAAGCCTTGTTCTGCGTACCACACTGCACCTCGGCAGAAAATCCAAACCATCGGCCCACTGATATCCAGTTTTTCCAGAAATAGTGCTCGAAAATCGTAAAAGGATAAAAAGTTGAAGGAGGTTGAAGAACATCATCACGTCATTCATTTCAATGTGACGAGCTATTGGCAAAATACTTGATTGACAGCACCCCACCCCCCTTCCCCTTCCAACCCCTCCCCCTAATAGCGAACTGTCTTATTTCTCAAAAATACGTCAAAATTTCTCACAAGTATGTCGAACAATTAATAATCACTGCAGATTTGATTGAATCTGAGCCTGGATGCATCCTCTGGTTTACCTACGGTAAGTAAAAACTGTGGTCAGTTACTGGTCGACCAATTGCCACACGGGTCTTTTGTCGTGGACTAGACTCTGAGTGCAATCTATACAGGACCGATCTCCACGGGCGGCAGACAGCAATATATAGACAGTGCATTCTTCAATGCTTAATGGACGAGATTAGACATCAGTAACATTAAGCTCATGAGAAGGCGAGAATTACAAGTATGTTACAATGTCTAGCTTGAACAAAATACAACACAGAAACTGTCACCGTGCAATTAAGATCAGAAAAAGATGAGAAGATTAGCTAATGAATACAGAGGTTCCGTATAGTAAGCGTGTCGATACCCACACGTTCTCTTGTTGTCAACCTCACTTATAACATAGGAGTAGAGTGGATAATTTTCAGAAAATCTGAGCGCATCAATTGAAGCACACTGTAAGCAGTAGTAAGGTCAATGATAGGGATTTATCACCACATAACAAGGCTATCCATATTTTCATTCTTTTCACTCCCTATGCAAATTCATCCTTTCTCTTCACTTAACACCGATCAACATTTTTACCCATACGTGTTGTTGTCTACACCCATGAGTAATCATACCCACTAGAATGAGAATACCCATCCTTCCAATGATGCATCCGGGCTCTGCATTTGCAACTGGGACTTGCACTATTAGGACAGGCCCTAATAGCATGTCTATTTACCCATTTCCTTCTCAACAGACTTGGAAGTGCATGGGAAATGGAGTCTGCTGACCTCGTCACATTGTTCGCTGATTAGGGCCCGTGTACAGCACATTTAACCATGGTAGGAAAAATACATCTGTGATATAACCGTTTCCACCTTCCTTTTATCCAGCCTGCTAATCAAGTAATTTATCAATTCTCTTATTCCTCGGGACGGATGCGATGCGCTGGCAGGAGCGACACGAGCTGATGAGGAATTAGAAATAGACCTCTATCAAATCGACATCCATCCGAAAAAGAAATGCATCAGTCAGAAGAGTTGACATCCATGCCCGAATATGTTTTTATTAGACGTAAGGATATTTAAGCTGCACCAAGATATTTGTCAGAGTCAGTGGTGGACGCAGAAAGTGGGTGAGAGGGG
>JARK01001439.1:381110-402330 GCA_000688135.1 Ancylostoma ceylanicum | reverse complement strand
GGGGGGGGGGGGGGGGGGGGGGGGGAGAAATTGGGATCTCCGCCGTTTTGGGGATCCGGACGAAAAATTAGAAAAAAACTAATCATAATATCAAATATTTAGTAATAATTATTTTAGAAAATAATAATAAAAACAAATAATCGAAAAGAAACTAGCACAAAATTTTTATTTGTTTTGTAAAGTAATTTTGAAAATTCGACGAGCCATTCCCGAGGGAGGGGGGCTCTTATTGCCCTCTGCGTCGGCCACTGGTCAGAGTGCGCTCGTCCAACTAGTTCAAGTATTCAGAAAAGAGGCGAACAAAATCCTATGATAAGACAGAATTACAGTTTTTTCAGTCGGCTGCACGCGTGCAAACGGCGTGTGCAAATGCTGTACCCTTTTTTCACGCCATCGTTTTTCTTCTTCACAAGAATCAATGGTACAAAAAATGCCTCAGGAACAAAGTGCAGGAAATAGGAAAAATGATATGAGACGACCATAAATTTAACAGAGCATTGATGGTGGCACTAGTTTCTGAATGGACACAGAATGACGTGAAGGCAGTGAGCACTGCTTTGATGCTATGCCGCCGCGGCTCAAACAAGTCTGATGCATTCCAAATTCCTCACTTTCATTCCTTACTTTTGTCGCCTTTTTACTCCAAAATCACGACCGGTAACCTTAATATAGAGCTTACTACACTTCACATTTCATAAAACATCCTAGACCTGTTTACTCATACATTCGCGCATGTGCACCGCAGCTCAAAACCGTATCCACAGGCATGGCACCTGCGCGACAAACGCAAAAGTGGACAGAGTTGGCGCACTTATTCCAGCGTTAGCTGCGCGTATTGCTGCATTTGGCCTAACGGCTCGCCTAGCAAGCCGTTACACTAGGCCACGGTTTCAACCGTGCCTTAGTCGGCCAGGTAGGTTTCGTGGGACTGGTCCATCCTCCGCTGTCGCTTGAGAACGCTGGCCCAGTATGAAAGCTACGGAGAAATCAAGCATGAACGAAATTCAATACATTCTTTCAAGTAGACAGACTCAAGTAGATAGAAAAACAGATAATTCCATAAAAAATCGGTCACTAGGGCTAACCTAGTGACCGATTTTTTATGGAAAAAAGCTAAAGCTAAAGATGGTCATAGACCGTCTTTGCCGAGCAGAAAAGTCTTTGCTCCAGGAATCGGCGCACGTAATTTTGTTATATCATCGATAAAACTTCACTGATCAATGTTTTTTTAGACTGAGATTTTTTGTACTCAATGATCTTGAGAAAAACAAAACAAAAAATTCCTTGAGCATATGACCCCCTCTCCCTATCTCAAAAGCAAAGATTAGCCGATCCGCTGTATTGAATCAAATTGTCTTAACCTGATATTTCTATTGCAGGCAACTGGCAGTTTTCAGATGTGAACATGATGCGGCAGTTTTGGTATCACGTGCAGACATTAAACTCAGAGAGTACTCTACAGTGCAGCAATTAAGAATGCCAGTTCTCGTCAAGCAAGAGATTGGTGAGTTGAAAAGTTCTGAATAGACATGTTCTACACAGTTGCGCTGACGATTTATCTCGAAATGACTTCTCCATTAGGTAATACGCGAGGTCATAGAAACGTTACAGCTGCTAAATGCTCTAAAAGTAACGCATCAAGTAATGAACAACTATGTATTGTAGCTGCTTTGAATATGATTCATACTGAGTCACTTCACCATCAGAGACTATCTCAGTTCTATCTGGCTGTCTGTTCGATTCTCTTGCCTCTCTTAAATACCACACGACGTACATA
Organism: Ancylostoma ceylanicum; assembly: GCA_000688135.1. Lineage (NCBI taxonomy): Eukaryota > Metazoa > Nematoda > Chromadorea > Rhabditida > Ancylostomatidae > Ancylostoma > Ancylostoma ceylanicum. The sequence goes on along the minus strand of JARK01001439.1, from coordinate 400,553 downwards.
TTCACATGTAAATCTCACGAGATTACCCAAAATAGCACTTTCGACAGATTTACATGCTCATGCGTCGCACACTTATCAAAGGAACCTTTGTTTTTATGCCATTGTTTGATTTATTTTTCCCTTACATTTCATATTTTGGTTTGATAACCTATTTCGGAGAAAGGGAGGATAGATCGCATAGGTTTCAAGGTTTCATAACTTCCAACGGAGCGGGAAAGACATTTGATGAAAAAGCATGGAGACCTCCAGTCTTTGGCCCAAGGCTCCCTTCTATGCTCAAAGCTCTGCGGAGTTCAATCATCAATCAATTTCTTCCATCTATTCGTTCATCCGTGCATCCATCCAGCCGTTCACTAATACATTCATTCAATTATTCATTCATTCATTCATTCATTCATTCATTCGTTCATTCATTCATTCATTCACCATTCATTCATTCACGCATTCCATTCATTAATTCATTCATTCATTCATTCATTCATTCATTCATTCATTCATTCATTCATTCATTCATTCATTCATTCATTCGTCTCATTCATTCATTCATTCATTCATTCATTCATTCATTCATTCATTCATTCATTCATTCATTCGTTCATTCATTCATTCACTCCTTCATTCATTCATCCACTCATTCATTCATTCATTCATCTATTCACTCATACGTTACACTGTAACAGTTTTAGAATGCCATCTTTCGAGAGAAGGTACATAAAATCAAGTATATTGCTATGAGAAAATACTGAAATACTCAGAATTGACAGCTTGCAAAGACCTCAGCTCCAGCCATCGCATCATAGATTATATCTGGAATAAAATAATGGGGAGCCTAGGACAAATGTGATAGTTCTACATCTCCAATGTTAGAGTGGTCTTCCAATGGCACAAAGTTAGAGCCGCGATGATTTATTTATTTATTTCTTACACCCAACGGGTGTGCTATCTAAAATCGCATAAGGATATAGATAATGGAGGGAGAACCAAGAATCAGAATAACAAGTCAGAGGATTCCGAAACAAAATATTCAGCTAGCATCACGTGTCTTGGCCGAAGTGATCACTATTAGTTTCATACTAGACTCCCCATTGATAATGAAAGAGTAGGCTATCCAGTGCAACTACACCCCGGAAACGGAAAGGTACTATAAACGGTTATTGCTCCACATGCATTCGGTGCAGTGGCTGGAACAAGATATTGGACGTTTGAAATGATCTTACCCTAAGAACGCAACTGGAAGATCCATTCTGAGCAGGCGTTGTGGCGCCGATGTTGAATTAATCCGAAGTTTTAAGTATCAACCATTGGAGTGCTAATGAGAATGGGACCTTTGGGATGGTCACGATCCAGTAGCGAAAAAACGCGCCTGAGCACCTGTCGCAGCACACAGTACAAAAAATATCATTTGAAAAGGATTGCTAGTGGTCAACAATGGGAAGATGGGTATGCTGCCACTCCTTCTCTCATTACTACAGCAACTGCTAGAATATCATGCGGTCACAAGCGCACAGAGACAGCAGAACATAATTGCACTTGATAGAATTCATTGCCGTCCAGCTGGGTTGATTCGATTTCAGCACTTCACACTGCTGCGCACTGAGCATCCTCTCTTCTTTCTTCTTACTTTATTCACGTCTCTGTAGCGGCTTCACCTCAACTCATCTTCCTATCACCTGCTATTCTCGTGTTCTTTGACATGAGTAAGGGAAAACCACGTGTCTTTGGATAATTCTGCTGATAAGCCGACCAAAATTCAGAGGACACGAGCCAATGGTTGAAGGACCTACTAATAAAAACGCAATGTCGATTTGACTGTAATAGGAAGACAGCAAGTGATAGTGCCCATGAACGTGACTGCTAGATTGCTTTAAATGTTACTTTCTCTCAGTGAAATTCCTTTCTGTTTCACCTTCTTTTTATACTCTTTTTGTACAGTTTTCTTTATTTATTCAGAAGATGTCGGAAAAGGACGAGATGAGGGTACTTGAGAAACCAGAACAACCGAAGACACAGAACAGCATTGTCACCATGTAGGATTTTCACGATGAGAATTTTCTTTCATTACGTGCTCCAATTCTCGCATTCATGGTTCCTCCTACGAAAACTTTCACCCTGGAAGCCATCGCTGTCAAAACGCTTTCTTTCTTTTCAGCTTCTCATTATGGAACACAATGATGGGAGTATCATTACTGAGCATGCCATGGGCTCTTTATCAGGTGCGCGTTTAAAACGTAAGACAGAAAGCAATAAAATAAGTTTTCAAATAGAATGAGTGAGCAATAATGACTGCTATTGGGCTAGTTTGGAAGGATTCCGCTGTAAGCACATTGCAGTTGGGTTTGAAAATGTCTTTTTCAAACGCGGCATCTAACATAAATGCTGATAGCATTTATGACCCTTAACCCTTTATTACCCTTGATGTTGATAGATCAGAAGTTAGTAATATCATAAATTCGATTTTGCAGTTTTATTGTTACTCTCTGATAAAACTCAAAAAAATGTTCTGAGCACACAAGTTCTCGGTAGAAGAAGAGTTACGTTCAAAACAAATGACCTTTGACGCACTCGTTCGGGTTACATCTTGATAATCTCAAATGTGTTTGTAATTTAAACCGTGAGCGATGAGATAATTCCCTAATCTACGTGAGAAGTTTAGTTCCGAATCTACTGGAACAGCGAAACTGCTGCTGTGCCACCAAACAGCAGTGCAGACACCTCAGCTTAATCACTGGTTTCATCAAAGAAGTAACCGATAATGGAGTGAGGTAGAGAGTGAGGTTGAGGCAACATGCCGTGAAGGTGAAAACAAATGCTCCTATCGGTACACCTTGGTACGGTCAGAACACCTTTGGAACATTTTCGGAACAGTGTATCTTTCCTTCTACACAATATCGTTGTTACGTGAGGGTTTCAGAACTCCTCATGACCTAACATGTTTTCACAGAAGCATTCGTGTTCTCGCACTCTACTCTCTCCCCGACATCGACGCTTTATGCTCATCCCTCTAGTACTCTTAAATACAGTATCGTCCACCAAAGGGCAGGTGCGATACGGATGCGATACACGCAGCATCTCCATGGGTACCCCGTAATCTAATGCGCCGGCGAGTAGTGCTGAAGCGGTGGTATTGGTCACATTGTGACTTGGGGACTAACTTTTGTCCGCTTTTGTGGAAAAGAACCGAGATACAGACGCCTCTCTCAATGCTTGTTTCATTCTCTTTCCAGCTTTAAAGTTACAATTGGGAATATAGAAATGTTGTTGACCGAGGATTCTTGAATATGTGTGAGAAGGATAGAATTACATGGAGAGTTTCAATTCGTCATCAATCATCTTTTTAGAAGCACTGTGAATGAGATATGAAACTATTGCGGAGTGAAATTGTATACATGCGTTTCTATTCCACAGAAGCAAATTTCCAGTAGAAACTTACCTAAACATCGTACGACCCCCATTTCTTTTGCACTACAAAATGCCAAAATACGTAGGAGCGGTTTGCATTTTCGTACCCGTGCTTCACCCTGATGAGGACATCTAAAACCACTTTTTTAAATGTATTCTGACAAAAGGTTCGCTTGGGAGCAGATATCCGTATTAAAAGGACATGGATAAAGGTGCTGGGTGCTGCTATAGCGATGTCTAAGGATAGTCAGACCTATAGTTTATTAACAGAGTTACCAGATAAGTCACAGCTACAACCTCTTTGGAGAGGATGGCTAAGAACTACAAGGAGATAGACTGCAGAGGTCAATCGCAATCCAGAAATTTGCAAAAAAGTGACTGTTTCAGGCTGGTCTTGTGCTTGGACTAGCTATTTTATTGGCTATGGCATTTCTATGTTTCTACACAGCTTATCTGGTGATTGAAAGTCCTCGCGGAGTCGGTAAGAAAACAAAGCTATGTTCCATTGTTTATTGCTACTGCTCAATATGTCACAATTTGCAGACAAAATAGATATGAGAACGGTGGAATTTTCCGACATTTGTCGAGAGTATCTAGGGAAACCTGGTGCTATTATTGCGCTCGTGTTCTCCATCACAGTCTTGATTGGAGCTGTGCTGGCATATTGGGTCCTCATGTCAAATTTCCTCTATTTCACTGGGACACTTATTTATGGTGAGGGTTTTTCTGACAATTCAAAGGAGTTGTTGTTGTGAGTAAAGAATGTCTCAGCTATTCTATTATCTGAGCACTGCAAAGACCCCCCCCCCCCCCTAGAATATTTCGCCAATTTTTTGAAATTACTTTACAATACAAATGAAAATCTTGTGTCACTGTATTTTTATTCGCATATTATTATTACTTTTGCAAATTATTCTTATTAATTATTAAATATTTTAACTGGTGTTTTTATAAATTTTATTTTTCATTTGGGTCCCCGGTAGGATTGCTTGATTTAGTTGATTTCCACAAGATATTCACCTTTCACAGTAGGTCGTCAGGTCAGCTTTACTACAGTGTCAGTTAAAGCGGTAATCACATCTAAGTGCCGGTTCTTTTGACTTCCTCCGTTGTGAAGCGAAACGGGGATCATGAAAGTCTTCTTGTTTCCTCTACTGGAAAAGCTCCTTTTCTTTCAGAGCTTATTAACCCTGTTCACAACACGGACACTCAAGGAGAAGAAGTAATCTGCGACAGTGAGTATTCTTCTAACCTAATACATGTCTGATCAGTCCGCCGCAAAGGGAGCTGGGAGTTAGACCATGACCACTTTCAGTTCAATGCGAGATGGACACCAGCCTCACTTCACCTTCTTCGAATATTACTGGTCCACCAATACTCTTTGGTCTCAGATTCGATCAGATATGGCAGCTGCAAGTAAGTTGGTTCATTTCAAGATCCACTAGCCATGCTCTTTTCTTCTGGCAATTTTTAAAATTGACTATTCCGGGGCGATCTATCTTGCACACACTTGATTTACGTTCGGTTATTGCTCATACTCATGCTCATACTACGCACAAAAGAACGGCGCATGAGAACAAATGATGTTCAGAAAATAGAACAAAAAGTGATAAGTAATGAGTACCGCCTAGAATAGGACGTACAGTGAACTCCAAACGACAGTAGTCAAACTTTGGGACTGCGGCGCGGCGCTCTTGGGCAGAGACACAGGTGCTCTGCATGCTGGAGCAGCTTTGGAGTTCACTGTGCATCCAGTTGTGTAAGCTGTAGGTGTGCATACTACGCACCCGTTTGCCATCTATGATGTAGAATAATAATGTTTATCGAGCGAGTGTTTTTATCGGTGCGGGGCATTCTGTCCGACATTTTTATAAGAAAAAATATGAGGGGAGTTTGCATTTTATAAGTGACACCCATTTTCAGCTCACGGTTCCGATTTTACTGGCTATATTAACGTTTCCACTGCTGAATTTCAAATCGCCGACGTTCTTCACAAAATTCAACGTGCTCGGGACCATAGCTGTAATGTATCTACTCGTCTTTAACGGTGCCAGACTTATAAAATGCGGCATAACTTGGGACTTCAGAAATAGCTTGTCGCCTCACTACGTTGAGAGTAGGTCTATGTTCAATATATTAGATACAGTACAATCAGTGGCGGTCGCAGACGACCAGAGCGAGTGCTGATGGATGGGGAAAAAGATAGGTGTGGAGCCCATTCTCATCTTGGATCGCCTTGCAATCGCTACTGAATAAGATGTGTGGTAGAGAAAGCGTTCAGAAATGCATGTAGGCTTTCAGAATTCAGCTGGAATTTCCCGGCGCTAACAGGAATGTTGACTATGTCGTATTTCATCCACAACGCTATTATCACTATCCTTCGGAATCAGAGAAATCCAAAGAATAACGTGAGTTACGTACATCTATAGAAAGTAAATGTAAAAATTATGAACTCGAGAATTCCATTTCAGACAAGAGATCTCTCTATTGGATATGGACTTGTTGCATTCAGCTACATTTTTGTTGCATTCACTTTTTATGCAGCATTTCCCTTAGAACGGAGCTGTATACATGATGTTTGTGAATGAGTATATTTGTTGTTGTAAACAAATAATTTAGGATATGATTTCAGAATTTACTGAACAATTTCCGAGCGGCCTATCCATACAGTGCAGTGGCTAGAGTTCTGATTCTTTTTCAACTGATAACTATAATGCCGTTGATTCTGTTCTTTATTCGCTCGCAAATATCATGTGCCATTTTCGATGGACCGTACCCAGGGTAAGAGAATTTCTTGTTTACTCACATTCATAGAAGTATGGGAAATGCTCGAAAAGTGACTGCTATCTTGTCGTTTTGGCTGCAGTACAGGCACTGTGAAAATGTTGCATGGAAGTAATAGGATTAAAACACCTCTACATCTGATTATCGTGAAAATGAAACCAAATGGCAACCGTTCTGTAAATCGGAGCCAACAGTTTCGTTTTCAGTTTTTTTTTTCGCAGAACTACGCGATTATTTATTTATTTAGTACGTTATAATGAATGCGCTGGATAAGACAAATTGAACACGCCTATAACAATTTAACCTGTAGATTTAAAAAAAAAACGAAAACCAAACACTGGGCCAGACAACGGATGGTCAAGATAGCTGTGAAATTTTTAGAACATATGATATATAGGTTGTAGGGAAAGTTCTCGCGGTTTTTGAAACATCATATTTTATTGACTTTTTAAAAAAAGGAAAACACATTAAGAAGTGAATAAATAATCATTATGTANCTGCGACTATTTTTGAATGACTATAAACCTGACATCGTTGTAATCACGGAAACGTGGTTAACTTCAAATATCCTTGACAGTGAATTAACCGGAAACTCTCCTTACACAGTCTTTAGAGTGGACAGGTGCAAAAGAAAAGGTGGGGGAATTTGCTGTCTTGTCAAGTCCCTCTATTCTGCGCGTAAAGTCGATACTGGTGATTCGCTTTCAGCAGACGTTCTGATAATTGACCTTCATTGTGTTGGCCAAATCCCTCAACTTACTCTTGTGTGCATTTACCGGCCCCCAAAAATTATCATTCAGGAAGATGAAAAACTGATTGAGCTGTGTACTGACATATGCACCACGAGGCGTAACCCTGTTTTATTAGGGGATTTTAACCTGCACGTTGACTGGAAAAATATGCTGCCGCTAAATAGCATTTCTCGGAAGTTCCTGAATTTTTTCAACAGTCTAGATCTGAAACAGCATGTTTCAGAGGCCACTCACTCAAACAATGTTCTTGATCTCATCCTATCATGCGAAGGTCTCATCAGCAATTCTCATTTACTTCCACCATTGAGTAGCTCAGATCATTCCTTTGTCTATTTCGAAATTGGAGTCGAGATTCCGACTACAACCGCTATCCCTACTCCAGACTTTCTTAGTCTAGATTATGATTTGTTGAACTCGCACTTGCTAAGTCTCGACTGGTTATCGATATTTGATAATTATTTATCTGCCAATGATGTATGCGAGAGATTTTGCCACCAACTTTATTCCGCATTTGCTCTTTTTGTTCCTTTCAAATGCAAAAATTTTGCTAGTCCATATTTGCCTAAACAAATACAGTCATTGCAAGAGCAAAAAAGGAAATTGTTTGAGTCAATCAGAAACCCGTTGTCTTGCCCTCTCTATAAAAAGGTTTGTAGTGATATAGAGTATCATCTAAAGAAATTCTTTGCCAATCGTGAGAGACGGCTAGGTTCGGGAAAAGGTATGAGGCCACTTTTCCAATACATTGACAAAACCATGAAACCTAAGACTAAATTTAAGACTATCAAGAATAACTGTGGAAGACTATTGTGGTCAAACGAGGAAAAAGCTGAAGCACTGGGAAATTATTTCGCTAGTGTGCAAAGTAGCTCACGTGAATCTGCAATCCATAACTCAGAATTTGACCCCGCTTCGTCATTTGGCTATATTGGACGCAAATTTCCAGAAATGATCATAAATCCGGCAGAAATCTTGAAATTTTTGAAGACACTAAAGCCTTCCATAACAGAACCATTCGATGGAATCCCACAAATAGTATATAAAAGATGTGCGGATGCCCTTTACAAACCTTTGTCACACATTTTTAATATTTCTCTGCTACTTGGCGAAGTACCTGATGTCTGGAAAAAATCGATAATCACCCCCATTCCCAAGTCTTCGACAGCTGATTGTGTCACCGATTTTCGGCCCATTAGTGTAGTTCCCACAGCAGCTAAAGTGATGGAAAAGATTTTAAGAGAAAGAATCTAATCACGGCTTAACCGTTTTCATGTTATTCCTGAGGAACAACATGGATTTCTCGCTGGCTCGTCCACTTTAACCAACCTTGCTGACCTGACTGTTTATTTGAGTGGGAGACTGCCCTGAATGCAGGGATGTCAATTGATGTTATATATGTTGATTTATCAAAGGCATTTGATAAAGTCAACCAAACCAAATTGTTGAGCAGACTAGATTCCCTGGGTATTTCGGGCCAACTCCTCAAATGGTTTGAATCCTACTTTAGTTGCCGCCAGTTAACAGTCAGAGTTGCTAACAGCTTTTCTCAGGAGTACTCATGCTCAAGAGGTGTGCCGCAGGGCAGTGCCCTTTCTCCACTGCTGTTTTTGATCTACACTATAGACCTGCCAAATCTTATCAAAGCTTTTCCCCATGTCAAGATAAAACTTTATGCGGACGATATTAAGATCTATGCCGCCTATGATAATATATAGGTTGTAGGGAAAGTTCTCGCGGTTTTTGAAACATCATGTTTTATTGACTTTTTAAAAAAAGGAAAACACATTAAGAAGTGAATAAATAATCATTATGTTATACCAATCTTTGCCTATTTTTGGTAAGCGTTTCGATGCCCTCGGCATAGAACTATACAGGCATTGACTCGAAAAGGTTGCTAAACCAACGATTCAAGTCATCTTCATCATTGCTTGCTTCCCCTTGTAAGGCGTTAGAGAGAGTCGAGAGGAGTTGGTAATCTTTTGGCGCAAGATCAGCCCTGTATGGTGGTGAGGTCAGCACTTCCCATCCAAAGGCGAGTAGCTTCTGGCGAGTTACTCTTGTAGTGACTGGACGAGCGCTGTCATGCAGGAATCGGATCATGGCGTAATTCGGACCCCTTCTTGCGACTTTTGCGGCCATTCTTTCCAGCCCCTAACAATACAGGTCTACCTTGTGTGCAAGGTAGCGTGGCAGTACATCACTGCGTATGATGCCTTTGAAATCACACCAAGCACTGATCATAACCTCCAGAGGGTGAAGGCCTGCCTTTGGCTGCGGCTCATGCTGCTCATCCTTGTCAATCCAAGGTAGACTGGGCATGGTGTTGACGTACAGACACCACTTCTCATCTGCTGTGAATACGAGCTTCATCCAGTTTTCATGTGCCTGTACGAGAGCAATCCAGTAGCCACTTCGGCACGTCGCGGGAGATCGCCTTCCGTCAAATAATCATCACNTTCATCATTGCTTGCTTCCCCTTGTAAGGCGTTAGAGAGAGTCGAGAGGAGTTGGTAATCTTTTGGCGCAAGATCAGCCCTGTACGGTGGTGAGGTCAGCACTTCCCATCCAAAGGCGAGTTGCTTCTGGCGAGTTACTCTTGTAGTGACTGGTCGAGAGCTGTCATGCAGGAATCGGATCATAGCGTAATTCGGACCCCTTCTTGCGACTTTTGCGGCCACTCTTTCCAGCCCCTAACAGTACAGGTCTACCTTGTGTGCAATGTAGCGAGGCAGTACATCACTGCGTATGATGCCTTTGAAATCACACCAAGCACTGATCATAACCTCCAGAGGGTGAAGGCCTGCCTTTGGCTGCGGCTCATGCTGCTCATCCTTGTCAACCCAAGGTAGACTGTGCATGGTGTTGACGTACAGACACCACTTCTCATCTGCTGTGAATACGGGCTTCATCCAGTTTTTTATGTGCATGTACGAGAGCAATTCAGTAGCCACTTCGGCACGTCGCGGGAGATCGCCTTCCGTCAAATAATCATCAAACACTGTAATAACTTTTGTACCTTTCCTAACTGACGCAGATGATCAACAATAGTGTCAAAGTGAACATCTAAGACTTGCGTCCTTCCACACATAGTTTGCTTTGGATCTGAATCTACCAGCGGCCGCAATCGACAATTGTCGACTGCGGATTCGCGTCTCGACCATGAGGAAACATTAAGCTTGAAGTCGCCAGCACGAAAGCGTCTGGACCAATCTTGTGTAAGGCATTTGACCACTGCACCGTGCCCAAATGCAGCGTAAATACGGCGACTGGATACGATCCCTGATTCACCAGATTTGAAGCCGTATACTAGAAGGCCGAAAAGTACTGTTTTGAAAAATCCATCTTCCTGGCAGGGCTTGTGCAGGAGTTTACAGTGAATGATAGTAATAAACTTGCACATACTTGACCTCCTTATATATACAAAAGATAGGTCGCTGCAAGGCAACGTGGGTTTGTAAAAGGCACACTTTTCAAAACCGCGAGAACTTTCCCTACAACCTAATACAAACCGGCGTGAGATTCAAAGAGCTATTCAGGACTCCCTGATCAAAGTGAATGTATGGGCGAAATCATTGGATTTGGATGTTAATATTGACAAATGTTTTGTCCTACATCTCGGAGACGGACTTCCTGGAGCTTATACGATTGATGACAGAACCCTGCAGACCCGCAATCTAGTGAAAGATTTGGGAGTGGGTATCGACCATCGTCTCAAATTTTGTGGACAAGTTGAAAAAATCGCGAATACAGCGATGGNAAGGCCGAAAAGTACTGTTTTGAAAAATCCATCTTCCTGGCAGGGCTTGTGCAGGAGTTTACAGTGAATGATAGTAATAAACTTCCACATACTTGACCTCTTTATATATACAAAAGATAGGTCGCTGCAAGGCAACGTGGGGTTGTAAAAGGCACACTTTTCAAAACCGCGAGAACTTTCCCTACAACCTAATAACAGCAATTTTCAGAATTTTGACTGTACTGAACCCGAATGACATTAGCTGAGCAGGAAGGCCCAATACCGCTAGACAGAGGTAGTTCATCCAGATAGAGAACTAGCGCGAAAGTCAGAAGCAAGCACCCACATCAGCCGGCTGTGATGCCCTTAACGCCACGTCCGGTGTCATTAGAGCCTGCCGGAACTACGGCACACGGGTATACCGGCCACCCTCGTGGAACCGGTAGGCTGAGTACGAGGTGATGACCCTACCCTAGATTTCACCAGTCAGAACAGTCCTCTACCTTGACCGAACATCACGGCCTAAGCTCAATGACAGGCAAAACTTGCTAGTTGGGTTACATCTACAAAACTCTAAGTGGTGAGAGACTTAAGCTACTCAAGCGAATGGCCGTCCTAAAGCATCCGCAGCCGAGGCTAATACAATACATAATTGTAAATGGTAGACCATCAGAATTAATAGACAGTGCATTCCTTCTCCGAAACCTATGAACTCATCAACTACAAATCTGATCAAATGTGGAAAAGAGGTTGAGAAATGACAATACAATACTGATAACGGCACATGGTAGTGACCCTCATATTCATTCATTTTGTCGGCTTGAGCTACAATACAGTCAATAGTAGTAATCTGAAATGTTCAGAATTGACAGCAGATAGTTTTTTCCTAACTTTTTCTTCATATGTGGCAACGTAAGGTGCTTCCAATACTGTTATTAGCAGTATTTGCAACCACCTAGCGCCTCGGAAAATAAAGAATGGAACACATTACATTATTACATGCCATCTACTAGAATTCTAGCTCGACTATGTGAACTGTGCACTTTTCAGACTGCTGGTGGTACTGCTGTTGAACGCAACAATTGTAACAACCGGTGTTTTGGTCGCTATATTTTACCCAAATATCGGAAGTATTATACGGTATGTGGCTCGAATTCAGCCGTATGCACTTCTGTCGTGGCTACTGTCTGCATTCTTCAGGTACTTTGGAGCGTTTTCGGGTATGATGTACACTTACGCGCTACCATGTGTAATACATATGAGGAAGCGTCATCTCGCTGGTCAACTTACTATTCCAGTTGCTGTTATGCACTCCATTATTGCCATATTTGGTGTCGTGAACCTCATCGCACAGTTTCTCATCTGAATTCAAAATAAAAGTGATACTTCTATTCGTATCTCTCAATTTTTGCTTACATATTTGTCTTGGATCGTGCTGCGAAGAATGTCCGTCTTATTACGACAGTGGTCATCCTGTCAAATATTATAGGTACAGCATCAGAAAGAGTGACAAGGAGCGAACAACAGAATACAAGACTCAAGAAATATATGAAAATTCGTGAAAGAATAGAGCTAAGAAGATGTTTCTACCCCCAAAGTAGAATATCACAAGCGTTTCCCGTAGCAATAAGCGTCTATGCAGCAACGATTAGAAAACGGTCAAAGCTACAAGGCCCGCGGAAGGGGAGTCGGAGATCTCTCAAGGATGTAGCGAAATTGCGAGTGTTGGTGATCGCCTCATTTCTGCATATGTAAGAATGTAGATTTCACATATAACTCCTTCCAAAAGAGAGATCCCTGAAAATTCAGCTCTCTTTTAGGCATTCATGAAAATGTTCACCACCAGTGCGTGGCGTAAGTTGGGAGTAAAATTTACGTGTCTATTAGTGAGAGGTTGAGTTTACTACGTGCATTTATCCCATGAGGTAACCTGACCCACTGATATTTCCACGCCCGCTTGCACTTCCTTGGACATAGTAAGCGCACTCTGCCTAACGTATTCAATAAAAATATTGGAAGATCATAAGCTTTGGGGTCACTCAACATTTCTTCTCCCACACAGCAACTTCCCAGCAGGGTGACAATGTGTCGCACTCCCTCAGGAAGCGGTGAGTTTCTTTTGTGTGGGGGTTACTCATTTCTTTTGAAGAATTTTATTAACTTACAACCTTTTTTTTCAAGTTTAGATTTGAAAGAATCCAATGATGGTATGCTCGAATGTACGCGACTCAGGCTGAAGTGGGGGCTCCAACAATATGCAACAGTATCAACAAATATCCTACGTTTGCAAAACTAGCTTTCGATGGTTTGATGGAAAGAGGAGTACACTCTGTAATTATAAAATTCACTATACAGTTATTAAAAGTTATGGCTATATTCATCACCTCTGCATAATATAGCAAGATTCAATCAAAACAGAAAGGGCACAGGATTTCTAAAGTTCTAGCAATGAACTTTCGAAGAAAGTTCTTAAACTCCAGCCGCTCTAGTGAACGACCTTGCATTGTTCGCAACTAGTAGAAGTTTCTGGAAGTCAATCATAACTGGACTTTGACAATGGATTTAGCAGCATTCATGAGCGATATGAAATTTAATATCCACGAGAAAGTGCAAAAATACCGAATAAAAGCAGGACGTTCAACGATGAGACAGTTTGATGTGTTGAACTGTCCATCACCTGACAAGATGTGGCTGGTAAGATTAGTTAGTATCATGATTTCGTTATCTTCTAGACATAGGGATTCACTTTCAGATACTACCACTACTGCTCATCAACCAATCCCCTTATGCCGGTAAGAGGGTTTCTAAAATTCTGTCATCATCACCCTCCTTGAATCGACATTATCTGATCCTTTTAGGAGCCCAAAATGCCACAAACACCACGAACACCACCACCACCACCACCACAACAACAACAACAACAACAACGACTACAACCCGCCCCCGTAAGTTCCTGAAACTGAGAACCTCTTCATTATGAGTATTAATGGATCTCTTTCAGACCCAGTTACTCCAAGCTGTCGAAATCCTACCATGATTAACTTCCTCCGAACTGTTTTCCTCAGCATGCATAATAACCTAAGGTAAAGCCTAGATCTATCTCCCAGCTGGACACCACAGAACCTGGAGCAGCCCAAAATGTGAGTTGATGATAGCCATACGAAGGCTACAGTTTACAGGAACAATTTGCAGGCAATGGCTCCGTGGTGGAGCGAGCTCGCAAGATTTAGTATCAGAACAGATATGCTCTACACTGAGAGGATTCATAGGCGACGACGTGGAAGAATTAACAGATTTACAAAAGTGAGTTCCTTTCAACAGAATAGGACAACATTGGGTTAACGCAAAAGTAAAACAGTTTACTCGAATTAAGAATTCATTGAGAATTTTTCAAATAAAACTCTATAGATGGCTTGGTGGAACAACATGCGCATTGGGTGTGCGGTTCAACGATGTGATGGTTTCTTCTTCACATCCTGCATGTATACACCAGGGTAAAACCAGGAAATTATAACTTTCATCTATCGAACCCTGAATGGGTCAAATTCCAGAGGCAATTTTATTGGACAACACGTTTACAACGTTGGAGCTGTTTGCGCTGGATGCCCACGTAGCTGCAATCCTATGGTTGGACTTCGCCCGTATTGAAGTCCAGGAATTTCCAGCCTATCCTACGAACATAATACGAGTTTCATTCTTGCTAGTTTATTTTCGTTTATCTTAATGAAGCTCACTTAATAAAGCTCGGATGCAGCCACTAAGCAAAGCTTTATGTCCTAACAATTTACGAGTACCTAGCAACGTTTCCACATATGCAGGACTTCCCAAGTCATGTTCACACTGTTCAAACTCTGATAACTCTAATGGCTTTTTGAAACCAGCTCCATACATCATTGAATTCATGCACACTGTCATTCGTGTTTAGTGAGCTTCAAATAGTGTCAACACGATTTTGGCAAACGGGCTAATCCGGTGGCAACGAAAACCGCCTTTTTCTTAGAATTTGTCGGAACTGATCACTGCATTGGTCTTCACCATAGTGAGAAACACAAGAATACAGTAAAATCTGTGAGAGCGAAAATTCCGTGGGTGCTGCTTTTAAAATGACCACCTCTGATCGTGAGCAGAACTTGCCATCTGCTATCACAGAGAAGTGTTGATAGTGGTTCATTTGTTAGTTATGATATTGAGCAACAAGCTGAGAAAGGTTCAATGCGACCGTACTCGTGCTCATGTCTGGCCCCATTACCGGTTGGCTTGTCGCTCAGAATCCAAGAATGCGAAGAACTCTTTCTCTTTCAGTCTGCCCGGTGCCAGAGGCCACGAACTACTCACGGAATTCCGTTTATCTCCATAATCTCACATGGTATTATGACTACACTGCTCTTGCTATGCGATTTGCAGTGAGTACAATTAGTGATGGAGCCATACAGGTATGAGCACGTAACACTACAGAGCTCCATGCTACATTATGCAAAGGATATACGTATAACTAAAGAAGAGAGTAGGGAAATTGCACAACAGATTATAGATCAGCACTGCAACCGGCATATGAGAAAACATTGCATTACATATGACCACTTCAACGAGAATTCTCTCAATGTAGGAAAAGTAGGGAAACCTCTTGAGGGGAACAGTTCGCGTGTGTAGTCAGTCGCCAGCGGCCACCCCTAAAACTGAAACACCAAGGTTGAGAAGATGATGAGCTTCGTGGACGACAATAAAGCATTGATTTACGACCTAGTTGAATGAGGCTCTTCGGAATGAATTTGTGCCATCTCAAGCACTTGGTGCGGCCAGTCCGTTCCACCAATAGCTGCCGACCATCCGAGCGGCTGCTCATTACTGGCCGGCGTCCGGCCCATCACCGCATACCGGCCGGGCTGCAGCCTATTACCGTCTGGCGGCTCTGCTACAACTGCAACCAGCCGGAGAGCTTATGGCTGGCCAACCCGGTCGACCATGGTAGCACTCTGGTAGGCCCGGTCGAAGGGCTAGCTAAAGATAGGGAAGTGATAGAGTATGAGAGCACCAGCTGAGCGGAATAGATTAGAAGCACCGATGGCCCAGTGGATAAAGCAGAGGACTCTCTATCCTTCATAAAATATGAGCAGGTTGGTTCAAATCTTGCCGATGATGGAAGAAAGCTAGCAGTGCGAAAACGTGGTAAAAACCTTTCAAGGATCCGTATTTTTCCATTTCTGATGAGAAAACTTGCGTTGCGTTTTTGTTCCAATAGATCACTATGGTTCAAAAGTGACATCGAACGCGGAGCTCTTCTGTACGAGGCAGTGCGCATTCAAAGGTCAGTATGCCAGGGATTTCCACGCTGTTGACGCCCAATCGATGGGTAATCCTGGACAACGCTGCTCTGAGCATTCAATTCGGAGCAGTAGTGCCTATACCAACTCGATATAAAGCAAATCCAGTTGAGCGGAGGCCCTTTACCGGCTGTCCTTCTCCACCATTGCCGGCCGGGCCCCAACCCGGTAATTCTCGACGCGGCCGAATGGAGTGCCTGATTGTGGGATGCTTGACCTCCACCGCGTTCCTCCATTTATCCCACCATCATTTTTTTTTCAAACGTCCGCGACCCTACTTTGGTGGGAAGTGTACAAGACACAGTGTTGTCACCCAGCGGAATTGAAGGGAAGGTTAGGAGAGTGCGATGCCAAACAAGTTGTGACAGACTGCTTGAGTAAGATACAGAATGGAAGGTTGTTTCAGCGAGTTGCGAAGGCCATCAACAACCCGAAAGAAACGAGTATCCTAATCATGGAGGATATCGTACGAAATGTTCGTCACATTTGGAAAGAGCTACTGCGTGATATTAAGGGCCTAAAGATATTTTGATCCATGCACAACCGCATCTAATTCTCTTTAGGGTTACATATTAGCCATTGTAGTGGTATCAGTGGTGTTTTCCTTCATGCTTCTTGTCTCTCTTATAGTCGCATGTACTTCCCACTTCCATTCTGGAGGGAAGGTTCGAATCACTTGATTTTATTGTATTTCAATACCTTGCAAAGTAACTCCATAAATCATGAATTTGCAGAGAATGCCGAGCAACAATTCGATTTGTTGTGCCATGCTCTCTTTCACCTTCTGTCTAATCATGGCAACGTCAGGCGGAATCATTTTTGGAAGCAGTACATTTCTTGTAATAAGCGGAATCAAACTACTACCTACTCAAGTGAACAGATCATCAGAAGGTAGGAACAAATTGCAGACTTTGGCCGAATTTATGCTTGATGCGCAAGACCTGCGTCTTCATCGCGAGTTTCTATGATGGAAAACAACAATGCTTCTCTCAGACATCGGTGAATTTGTATTTGCTTTCGGGGAAAACCTCCATTGCAATTTCAACAATGAAGAACAAATGCTCCGTGTGCAAACGAAACAGATGGTAGAAAGCATGCACAAACTGTCAGATTCGATAAGAACTGAGCTCGACACGAGTATGATTGCTACTGTGAGTGTAAAACCGCGAATGAGCAACGGTGACAGTCGATTTCAATTTTCAGGCTATCGCACAGGAGGAGTCACTACAGAAAAGGCTACTTGGAGTAGAAAACTTGATGAAGTCAAACCGGAAGTCAAAAGTGGTAGATGAATTGAGAAGCGAAGTGCAAGCAATCGTAAGAAATGTGGAACGATTTTTTTCTACAGCTCTAACAATAACTATGAACTGACGGGCTCAGATGAGCATTAGGTTGTCTCAAAAGTAATGGCCGTATTCGAGCTGCATCATGCTATGTGCATAATTCAGGTTTAACCAGAGATATTCCTCCGGAACAGGAACTGTTACGATAGAAATTTTCAGCGGATCTGTGTTACATTAAAGTTGTAGAAAGAAGAAAATCGAGATCGCTGGAGTCAACAAGGCGCGGGAAAGCAATTTCCAGTACATTATGGTCCACATGAATTTTCGAAATCGAAAGCTTTCTTGCGCTGTATATCCATGCGAAATGATATTCTATTAGGCAAAGGCCCTTTAGACACAATAGAATGGAGAGACTCAAAGCCCCTACCAAGAAAATTTTTCTTGGTTGCAAAACCGTGCGGATTAGCACATCCCTCCTAAAGAGGTACATTTCAGCTACTGACCGAAGACCATCTCTCATTGAATCTCGAGGCTGAGACCAACATTGTGACGGGCGAGGTGTTCGCCAGTTGCTACATCTGGGCTGGTCTAGTTGCTGTCATGTACCTACTCAGACACCCAAACCGTGTACATAGAGTTGCGGGCGGAGCCTGTCACCATCAGAGCGCTCCGAGCCCAGCTTGGAAATGATGATGAAATACGTGGAATGCACAATCTATTTGAAACACACTTTGAAAATAGCGGTTTATCGGGTGGGTATGCTTTGATTCCCAACGAAAACAGCGGCGACTGCAGTAGCGACGGAGGTGAGTTCTTCCTTTATTTCATGGCAGTATGTTAGGTAGGGATTTTTAGCTATCCGTTTCGGTAAAGCTGTCGTCGTTCGGGATCGACGACAAAAGCAGCCGATACCAATATTCTCTTCTAGAGGTGTGGCGGCGGCCACACTGAGCCTGCATCAGTCTGCGCATCGTTCATCCGTTTTCCCATATCGTAAGACCGTGGTATTTTATGAGAAAACGGAGAACTGGGAGAAACACTCTATGCAGGCCACCACACCGTCCGAGCACCTGTCGCCGCAGACCGCTCACGTGGTCGAGAGGGGTCGTTCGCAGCATCATGGAAAGAGGGGGGACGCTCTCGTGGTTTGCTATGTTTCTCAAGCCGCATGTAGTTCCCGTTTTGTATGTAACCGATCCAGAGAGGAAGCGCCAGAAATATGGCTAACCGTGCAAGCGCTTCCCCATAACCCAGCCAGCGCTCAACAGAGACCGTGTGAGCACTCTTCAATGACCGCATCACAAGCTCTGACGGGGAGCGCTCACACTGCCACTGCAGAACGCTCCAGCGGTTCGAGCGTCTGAGTGCTGTTGAACAACTCTACAGGTTCTGGAAGGTTGGAATGTTGAACATCTTTAGAAGTGATGGAATTATTATTTTCTATTAGAACTTCATTACTAGGTTGCAGCCATTATTTTTGGAACAACCTATTATTCATATAAAATATTCTCCATGTAGACAGTTGGTTCATTTCCCGCTATCCTGTACAACCCAAGAAGAATGAAAAACCGCCGATGATAAAAACCTTCAGAGGACTTTGTTGAATTCGCAACTCCAGCAACTAAAACCAGAGGTTGAAGACACAGGAAAACGTATAGACGAATTACGAAACGATGTAAGAGCCAGCCAATGAGCTCACGGCACAGAAATGAACAGTGTACTTTTAAGCGAATATGGTGTTAATTCATTTGCAGATTAAAGAGTCTGTCGCACAAACGGATGAACACCAGAAGGCGATTGTCTCCGAACTAACAGTATACAAGAAAATGTTCAACGACGTAAGATTAACTTTCGATCTTTGTTTCATTTAGGATGTTAGTACACAAATAGTCACGGAGTCGAAAAATCCCTGATCATCTCGCCAACAACCATTATGACTTATATTAATGCGCTTGGTCTGTACGTGTGTGTCTGTGTGGATGTATTCAGACACTCGAACTGTGCGAGCGCTCTGCAATGACTGTCCGAGCGCTCCGCAATGACTATCTGAGCGCTCCTCGTCCGAGCTTGTGGTACAGTCACTGAAGAGCGTCCGTACGGTCACTGCTGAGCGCTTGAACGGTTTGCCATATTTGTAGAGCTGCCTCTCTGGATCGGTTATATACAAA
>JARK01001439.1:362343-380903 GCA_000688135.1 Ancylostoma ceylanicum | reverse complement strand
CCCCCCCCCCCATCACGCTACAAACGGCCTCACTCAACCATGTAAGCAGCTTGCGCTGACGGCGAGTGCTCAGACGGTGTGGTTTTCTGAATAGTGTTTCTCCCAGTTCGTCGCCGGAACCTTTTTCTCATAAAATGCCACGGTCTTACAATATGGGAAAACGGATGAACGATGCGCAAAATAAAACAGGGTTCAGGAGGCTGTCCACATCCCTCAAGCAGCACATTGGTTCAGGTCGCTTCTGTCGTAAACCCCGAACGATGACACCGTTAACGAGTAGGAATAGTTGAAAACCCCTCTCCAACATACCGCCGTGACAGAAATGAAGAACTCACCTCAGTCGCTACTGCCGCCGCCGCTGTCTTCGTTGAGAATCATAGCACACCCACCCGATATACCGCCGATTGCAGAAGTGGAAGTGCATTCCACGTATTCCATTATCATTTCAAAAAACTATGGTGCAGTGCTCGCACGGTCGGCCCTGAACTCGGAGCGCTCGCACGTGAGAGGCCCCGCCTACAAATCAAGGTGCAGCACCCGCACGGTTCGAGTGTCTGAGTGCGTCTGTGTGTCACGAAATTCGATCATGTACCTTCGAGACAACAGCGGGGAGGTTATCCCACTTCAATCATATCTTCATGTTGTTTACCGGCTTAACCCATCATGACTTATAATAAAGCGCTTACTCCGTGTGTGTGTGTGAGTGTGTCTGAAACGAAATTCCCTGATTGGTCAATGGTAGTGATTGCATACCGTACTCTTCTGATATCGGTCATTTCTGAGAATGGGAACGGGTATGGTGTGGTGCAGTCGATTCGAGTAGTCGGGAAGAGAATAAGGTATAGGTACGGGCAATAGGGGCGCCGGCGTCCAAGAGTGGGTAGGCACAAGGAGACGACAGTGGCGCCGGCATCCAAGAGTGGGTAGGCACAAGGAGACGACTCCGGCGATATGTGATAAGGGCGTGCCGGCGACCAAAGTGGGGGGGGGGGAAGCCGGGCCCACCGCTGTGATAAGGGTGCGCCGGCGGCCAAAGTGGGGGGAGCCGGGTCCGCCGCTGTGATAAGTGTGCGCTGGCGTGAAAAAGTGGGGAGACGCTATGAGGCCGGTTCCACGGTGTGAAAGGGTGTGCCGGGCGTCAGATGTGCGGAATCGCTTGGAAAAATGAAGGAAACAGCGGCTTTCTCTCCTACATGCTTTTCTTCCTCTCCTGCACCTACTTGCTCATCATCCCCTTCCACATTCTCTGTCCTTTCCATTCGTGTCTGAATGAGCCACCCCCTTCTGTTAACATGCAGCAGTAGACTCTTATCACTTAACTACCACAACAACCAGCTAAACATAGATCATTCCATGTGCCCATTTGCACTGAATCGGTTACATCCAAACGCTCACAGCCCCCAGGGCCAAACAAAGACCGTCACTTTGTGAAGATGAGAGAAGGCCTGGCGGATTTGAGGGGAACTTCAGGAGAGCGTTGAAACTATTTGAGAGGGATATAGGTATCCCGCGAAAGGTTTCCTGTGTTTTCTTTGCATTCACTGTGAAGTGTGCGAGCGAAGCGAGAATTAATTGAAGTCTGGAAGTCCGGCGTGAGCCGGACGGCCAGACTGGTATCATATAAAACGTAAGAAATGGGTGAAGTGCGGTGCAGTGTAGTAGGAAGGAGATTAACGAGAAGGATGGATTCGAAATGGGTCCAGCAATGGAGTTACGCCGGCGTTCACTTACGGTTAGACGCTTCGAGATGGGTGCGATGCTATGATAAGGATGAGCCAGCGCCCAAAAGTGGAACAACCTGGAGTGGGGTCCGCGACTATGATAAGGCTGCGCCCGGCGCGCATAAGTGCCTAAGGTGGAGAACTCGGGTTCACTTCTGTGATAAGAGTGCGCCGGCGCATAAAGTGGGGGAGACGGGTCCACCGTTGTGATAACGGTGCACCGGCGCACAAAGTGGGGGGGGGAGACGGGTCCGTCGTTGTGACAAGGGTGCACGTGCGTCAAAAAGTGAGAAGATGCCTGTGAACGGGTCGATAAATGGAGAAGATGTGCACAACTGCAAAGTAGCTGAAAAATGCTCTCAATTAGGTCTATCTTTGTTCTTTGTCCTCTGGCGCCTAATACTATGAGAGGGTACCAAATGTCCAGCCTCAGCAGTGACTATTATAGTACCCATGAAATTCTGCCCACATCTCCCCCCCTCCTGCGTCTTTTACCTTCCTTTTTCTCCAAGCACACAGCATCGTCTTCATTTATATGCTCGAGCTGATTGTTATCAATGGGTCACTTACAACAAACAAAGAATGATAAACCAATCCCCGTGTTCATTCCAGTATTCGGTTACATATAACTACAACTACAAGGCAGGTGTTGATTATGTCGTTTTCTCAGAAGGGATTCGTCAAAAAAACTCACCAGAATCGATGCTCAAGTGGTATTCAGTACTTTTGTGGCTATCGCTCGAAAATTAGCTTTTTTCTTCTTCGGGCGGTGGCGTTATTTCTAGGCGTTTTCCATCTTGATTTGACGATTTTTGAGTGTTTTGGCATTTCTACTTATTCGTGGAGCCACCATTATGCCTTCCATGAATACTGTTGTATTTCAGCGGCACCGCTACTGACCCCAGGCTCTAAAAAATTCCTCTGAAAATTTGCGTACAGGGTAATCGGTGGTGTTGATCACGAATATCATACTGCTTTTTATGATATCATCGATTCTATTGATTTTATGAATTTTCTTTCTGAACTTGACTTGTCTCTCAGCTCTCTTAGCGTATGATATTTGAGAAAAAAATTTGCATGATATGACAATTCTCGAATAAGTTCATATTTTCGAGCTTTGGAGTAGTGGGGAAGCTGGAATACAATAGTAAGTACCTTCTCCTGTGTGCCTCTGCTACCGTCCTTCGTTTTAAGTGTTTCTGTCTGCACTTTGCATTTTAACATGGAATTCATGCCAAACATAGGGAACAGCAACACCTAAAAGGAAACCAAATTTGATCAGCACATACGGGAAGCACGAAAGAGAAACAAGAAATGTGACGTCACACGGAAAAAACGGCCAAAATTATAAAATCGTGATGAAAAACGCCAAGAATTGGCAAAACCGCAGCTCTCATTTGCTCCGGAGTAGGGAAAGAATCCCTCCTTGCGGGGAGAGAGATGCGGTATCCCCGCGAAGGTGCATCGCGGGGGGACCGCCCGTCTCCTATCCGCTCCCCGCAGGGAGGCTCGTGGGAGACATATGCATACGGCCCCAGTCCTCATTGATCGGTCCATTTTTATGAGGAAGGGTATTTTGGGAAAACGGAGCAAAAACTGGCATGATCATAATTCTACAGCACATGACCATAACTAAGATGAATGCGAGATGAGGGCATGCGAGCAAAGCGAGTATAAGGAAAAGTCTGGGAGTCCGGCGTTAGCCGGACGGCCATACTGGTAAATAGCAAGGCATTAAGGAATGAAAGTGTTTCACACCCATAACATATTGAACCTGATTTGGAAATCAAATGGTTTAGATCGTAACAAAAGTTGAAGCCGAAGCGAAGCTGTTTCGAAGAGCTGTCTACAATGTCATGAAAGAGAACGTTAGTACTACAACTTATTGCAACAACTTTCTTATAGAGTAGGCACTTCGCTAATTTAAGGTGGCAAAGTTGTTCAGGATTATACTAACAAAGCCAGCTTCTACATGTTATTTATCCTATTGCTACCACTAACGCTTATTCTGCTCTGTTTAATAGGACTAACATTTTTAGTCGCGAGGTGAGTCTTACATCCCTGTGCACCATATCTTCAATCGTATAGATTCATTCCAGATATATTGCGAACTGCTGCAGCGCAACTTACGATGAATATCCCATGCGAGGCTTTCCATCTCGTGTTGGGGCCACTTTATTAGGTTGTGGTGGATATGTCGCCATGTTAATTAGCGTTCTATTGTTTGCTATGGTTGCGTAAGTAAACGAAAGTCTTACACACATCTTTGAAGTTTCGTAGCAGTTGTAACACTATGGCAATTCCAGTATCTGCTTCATACTTGCGTTCACTTCGATGTTTCTTTGCGTGAGTCTGTTTGAGGACGAAGACCTTCGCGTTTTATACGCTTTACCAAAGATGGAATTTAAAGGCAGCATTGCTACGAGAAACATTACTCTGACATTACAGTTAGTTCCATGTTCTCTTTTAATACAACCTGGGCATTATATTGCAATTTTACTGATGCTTCTGTGCCTCACAGATTGTTATGAAAGTACGAATCATTGGGTTAACCTTCGACTATTCAGAGGCCTGAAAGCGACTCACATTGATGTTATTCAAAATTTATACCATCAAATCCCTCCTCACTCAGTGCGTTTGCCTAGTATTAGTCGGAGCATCGTGAAATCCTTAGCCAAAAACGACACTCACTGTGTGCTCCTACCAATATGGCCTAGGTGGGCTTCCGCTCCGATGTTCAAATTGACCCGCCATTTGTGACCGAACGCGAATTACTAGCTCTGCTGGTGGCACATGCTAAGCATAAGTAGTCCTTGAAATCTTATACCTCACATAACGATAGGGACGGCATGAGATCACTAGTAATTGCCAAATGCTCATTTCTGCTGTTCATTCTAGGATTTCGGTTACAGATATAGAATGCTCCAAGGTGTTATTTTTTCTGGTGTATGTTTATGCTTCATATGCGAGAATGGTACATTTTATACTGAAATCAAGTCCACCATATTCTTCCCCTTTGTTGCCACAGATCTCACAGTGCTCCGACTAACACGAGGTAAAATGGGGTTGGGGAGGGGCCACTTTGTATTGACCGATAATATGACCTGTCTTTGGGAGCGTGTGGCGCAGTGGTAAGAGGCTCGTTGCGCACGCACACGGTCGATGGTTCGATCGCGCGCCCACGGCTAACCAAGCCGTCCATCCCTCCGAGGTCGGTAAATCGGTACTAGAGTAGCCTGGTAGGATGAAGCACTGATTTAATTCATCGGATGCCCCCCGCAAGTCACTGTATAGGGCACATACGCATTCAACGCCTCTACGATGATCAGATGAAGTCGAATGCGTGGCGCATCCCTCGTAACGGGATTGATCAACGTCGACCACTTTATCCTTTATCCTTTATGACCTGTCTTACACGTTATGACGTGTTTGCATTTCAGGTAATTACTGTCGTTAGGATAGCGAACAAGTCAGAGTCAGAGTCAAGTGAACGTGTCAGCTTCAAGTCAGAACGTGTAGAACAGCCCAAGTTATCTACTTTTGTTAGGTGCCCCCCCCCCCCTAACTCCATTTTGCCCCTGAAACAAGTCGAGAGAACTGGAAGAGGAGGCGTTTGATGGGATAACTCGTAAATCAACTTCCCTTCACACCGCTTTCAGGCTTCTGACGACGACGAAAAGTCGAAACATAAGGTCAATAAATCGTGCTCGTATAAAAACCTGTGAAGCACAGAAGCATTAGTTAATATTACAGTTAGTGCGATCCGTGAAATATAAAGAAGAAAACAGCTCAAACTTTGAGTGTGACTCTGGTATATGTCATCTTATTAGGTTGGCAATTGAGTTCCTGCCACTTAAAAAATGAAATAGTGAAGATTTTTCTCTATAGCAGTATGAGAGCACTTTATTTTCTCTGCCAGTACACTTGTCCTTTGGCACGAATTCCCATGTAAAAGTTGGTTCAATCGTCCTCCATCCAAGTCAACTGGACCGCCAGAACCAGATGCGTCTCTGAGGTCAAATAATCCGTTTTTGAACTCGGCATACCAATCATGAGCAGTTTCTTTCAGCTATGGCACAATCTATATAGGCAGCGCAAATGTTTGCGAGCAACTTTTGTGAAGTTAAAACTTTGATGAAACCAAATAGCATGAGACGTCGAAAATGCTCTTTTTTTCTCAATTTGACATTCCATTTTAATTATCCAAAAACCAAAGTTAATTAGCTTGAGCAAAAAGCAAAACATAGATTCCGATAGAACAAAACATCCTCTTTAGAATGGCATAAAAATTATGCCACAGATGTTCAACGATATGCGAGAGTATTACAACTGGAACAACGGCGAGAGTTGACTTGCCAATTTAGTAGATTGGGGAAATACATGTAATGTGATGAGACAGCTGCAACTTTATGAGACAGTTTTGGTAAAGAAAAGGGTGAAATTATCGCTCAAATGCACGCAGTCTCTCGGGAAAAAGGAACACAAAAAAAGAAAAACAGAAGCCAGTAGAATGACAAAATTAATGGACAAAAAAACCATTTCAGCGATACATTTTACAAGTGCAAGAACGGCTTTACATTTTTCGATGCTATTGATGGTGATCAGATTTGGGCACAGAAGGAGCTCGAAAAGGCAGGGCTCATTGAAATAGTTTTTTTTAATATGAAACGACCAGGCTCGCTCCGCCACAGGAGAATTGTTTTTTTCTCAATTAAATAGGTGTAGGTACGTACGTAGTTCGAAAGGACTGTGCTCTCAATTTTGCGTTACAGAAATTATCAGCCCTGAGGAAAACTAGCTACCGTCGAAAAATTCGAAATTTCTACATAAGCGACAAGCTCCAAGAGAACATAGAAGCGTTTGTACAGCAATTGAAAGTACGACTTTGCGTAAGGTTCCAGATTAAATGGGGTTGGGCACTGAAAGCATAAGTTACTCGGAGTTGCACATAAGAATTTCATTGAAAACGAAGTCGTGTAGACAAAAGTTGCTATGAGGTAGAGTAGCATTTGTTTATAAACAATTATAGAGTCGTCTGAACAAGCTCCAAGAAGCCATCAAGAGACTAAGAAATGCAGGAGGCTACGATTTACCATCTGGATTTAACAGTTGAGGTTTTCTTCCGTTATTTGTTCAATAAATGAATAAATATTCCTCTTTGGAAGTTACATGAGTGTTAGTTCTACTAAGAACAGAAGCTGTTACTAGTAGCCCATTTAAACTTGTAACCCATTTACCCATCCAATTCAGGAGCAAAGGTGCAAAGTGAATGTGACCAGATGTTGAGAGAATGCCAGGAGTTTACCAGCTCTGTTGAGAAGTTGTCACAAATGGTGAGTTTAGTGTTTCCCCGCTCTTCATCCGGATAAAGTCTGATGATGATGGATAATGGTAAAGGATAACCGTTATTTGGAGCTCTCTTTATTTATTTGATCTCCAGCTTTTACTTCCTAGCCCTGCAAAGACTATTATTCCAGCTTATATTGGTGACGTCCAGAAGTAGACGTGATACGATAGCGAAGAAAATTCATAGTCTTATGGTGGATCTTGAAAATGCAATCGTACGCAGGGTAGCGAATCTATTAGTGAGTGAAATTCTTCTTTATTCTAAAAGTGTTGGTATGTCTATGGGGATCCACGTGAAAAAGGCTACGATTGCTCCTTGGATGGATTCCTTGAAAATTTCCTAAAAAAACAAAACCCGAGACTTGCTTAAGAATTTCAGCGGATGTAAAATTACAATAACAAGGAGGAGGCAGGTAGAAAAAATTATCGGACACTTACCACCCGCGCGCATCTGCATTAATCGCGCGGTTAGACAGCATCTGGAAAACTGCTGTTCCCAGACTTTTTCCAGGATGGTCAATCCAGATTGATCTAACAATAAGACAACCAGTAAGATGATCAAAATGAGGTAGTTTATGAGGCCACCTCTTCAAGAATGTTTGCCTCTTTTTCCCCAAGTCCAAAAATGTGAAGCAGCCTGACGAAACGCGCGCGGGTGGTGTGTCTGTAGACGGCAGAAAAGGGTAAAAAAAAAGTAAGTATAGCCTGCAGCAGCGTCTTAGTCTACATTTGCTTCTCCCAATGAACAAACGACAAAATAAAATTGGAAATGTCCTCTATCCGCCAGGAATCAGATTCTGGGATACCTAATGCCGTCACAGGATCGGGGCACATGTGGTTGGGGCTAAAACTATGCCTGGGCCTGCATGAATCATTGAGATTACCCACAGCAAACGTGTCAACGTACCCGAGTTTACACCTTACCCGGCACCCATGAGCATTAGTTAGTCCATGCTCTGATGTTGAATGGCAATACATTTGGAGAGGTTTGCTTGGCAGTCCAGGCAAACGAACCCCGTGGAATGTATTGCCAAACAAGAACTCCCGTAAAATGTATCGCCATGCAAACATTGCCTTTTGTATCGCCAAACAAACTTGAACGTTTTGATAACGTTTTGATAAAAATTTTGATAACACCGGGAATTATATCGTGGTTCTGATATTGGGCGTCCGCTACCTTATCAACTGCGCCATTAGAGCCGATTGAATCAGCCGCTAAAAATGAAATGAACATATTAACCCGTAAAATGTATCGCCATACAAACCTCGCCATTTGTATCGCCAAACACCCGTAAACTGTCTTGCCAACAGATTGTCTTGCCTTTTGTATTGCCAAACAGGCTCTTCACTCATTCTCTCGTAAAATGTATTGCCAAGCAAAATTTTATCCCGTAAACTGTCTAGCCAAACACATTCTCTTGCCAAATGTATTGCCGTTTAACACCAGAGTAATCCGCATGCGTCATTGAGAATACCCAGGCTAAACATGTTAATAGTCGTTAAATCACCTATCGTTGAAACGGACGTAAACACATTCACCCTGGGTAATCTCGATGATGTATTTGGGTCGATAAGTGACAATGTCTGCACCCCACTGCTATCCATAGTTAGTTACCCTATGGACCACCCTATCATGCATCCGGGACCGGACCCCGCATTTTTAGCGTGCTTTCTTTTTGACGTTTCTGTGGTGTCTTGTTCGAGCTTCACTCTGAGGTACTGCAAAACCACCAGTCCAATGGATCGATTTATCGATTTTTAGGAAATTGTGTGGACGCTAGATAAAGCCAAACTAAGGTCCTAAAATTCATAGTTTCACCAGTCCTGACCCAAACGTAAATCGTGCGCTAAATGAAGCAAAGTCCTGGTAAAACGTCCAGAAACGACCTGTCGATTGAGTTTGACTACGAGGCCGCACATGCTCCCTCCAAAGGCAAACCCAATTTAAAGCACTAACACGCCTGAAATTCGCGTTATTACCGTATTTTTGGCCCAGGGTATACAGCGAAGGGTCTAGAAGGCTTTCTTCCGGCATAGAAGATCAAACCATTGAGACAGTAACTTAGTAAAAGCTTTTCTCAACAGAAGAAGCGAGGCGATCCGCGAAACTCTTGGAAATTGCAATCACAATTTCTCCCGAATATTCCAGAGAACAATTAATGACCTGTCACCTCAATGCGAAGCACTAATGTCTATTTGGAATGATTTCGGTTATTATATGTGCAATGTTGTCGCCGTACCAGCTCAAGGATTATGGGTCGCCTGCTGTAAGAATTATTCTTACTCCATATGAGTTGAAAAAAAATGAAACGAGGACTATGAGGTTTTAGTGGTAACAGCTATCGGATCGCTTGCCATCTACTCCGCATTGTTCGAAGCAACAACATTTTTGGCAAATTATGCAGATTACTCTGAAGATGCTGTGAGTTCGCTCAAGATTCAACTGAACTTGTGTTCCCAGTTTCTTTTAACCCCAGGGGGCCGCATGCATCACTGAGATTAGCCAGTGTGAATACACAGGCGTGAACACCACAAAAATTTACCCCATTGTTAACAGGGCGTCAACACGTTTACTCTGGGTAATCTCAATGATGCATACAGGTCCAAAGAAATACACCGCCAGGCTTTTCAGGCATTATGTACACAATCTTCGTCAAGTCCAAAACTTCTTTGTTAGGCTAAGGTAAAGTATCGAACAGGGTAAAGCAAGCATGGGTAAAGCCTTAGAGAACCTTCATCAGAATCCAAAACATCATTGTAAGGCTGGGGTGAAGCATCAAAAAGGGTAAAACATGGGTAAAGCATTAGAGTACCCATTTTTGGTACATTCAACTTATTCTATTATTCATATTGGAGAATAGAAGAATAGAATACTGATAAGGACTGAAAAATTTGGCAAAGGGAGCGGGAGGAAAAAGCAGTTTAAAGACGGCACCCACGGAAATCCTCACCTTCGAGGTGAGTTGTTCTCCGTGTGGTCGGCTGCCAGACAATCACAATAATAACTTGAACACAGAAAAAGCGGCCTACCTGCGGAGGTACTGCCGTGGACATAGAGCCGAGTGTGGCCATTTTGGTGTCCGCCACGCCAGTTAACGCTATTGATTTGGCATGCTACGAGTGGTCTAGCCTGATGTATCATGTTGTGTATGGAATATAGTACAGTGTAGGGCATGAAACGCGCGTATACCCTCAGCGGAAAACTCGTCCGCGCTGTGGACGCATGGAAAACGGTGCCTTTATTTCCCGTCTTCCGGCGTGTTTCACGCTGTTTCGTCACTGCCTATGAGTTCATCGTCCATGAAAACCTTGAAATTCAGCGAAATCTCCAACACAAAAATTTTTGTGGGTGCTGCTTTTAAGGAAATGAGCCGATCTGATGACGATTCATAACGGAACAAGGAAACAATCAAGGAAAATGTACAGGAACATAAAACAAAAAAGTATGGGGATAAGTAGTGAGATAAGTGAGACACCAATGGATCAGTAGTGACCTTTCCGGCTACCGGGGTGGAAAAAGCAGTCGTTAGGTCAAATCATGTCGAATAGCAAGGCGTCAATAACTGACGGGTAGGCAGGAGAATATGGGAAATCATGCGAAAATTCGAAAGTAGAAAAAAGAAGTCCTCGACTCAGAGCAGAGGAATCTGCCTAGTAAGCGAAAATATGGGGGAAAATGAACCACGAAACAGTTGGGAAAGCAGATCCCGCAAGGAATTTCCAATCCATACGAGCTAGACGCATGTTGGTCCATTTTTGAAAAGTAACTAGGAAAGTAAGTGGCACTGGACTTGGGTAAACGTGAGGTATGCGTCAAAAAAGGAACGTAGACCCGGATTTTGGCAGTGAGGTTTCTCAGAGAATCTTAGTGGAACCATGCAAACCTCATAATTCCACGGTAATGAAAAATTCATCAGAAATCAAGTTTCACTTCTCTTTATCAAGTTTTGACCTACTCCCAGTAACCCACATTTATATTTGGCTCGTACTAAGTGCTGTGACTGAGAAAGGATTTCCATTTAGTCCGAGATGTCTTCCTCAAGTAAGAGAAAAACAAGGGAAGCTCAACACGAATCGGTCGTGCGCTTCAGAAAAAGCAAGAGCAAACACAGTGCTGAGAAGCGATCCAGGAAAAGTAGGGATAAGGGCGTACGTAAGGCTCGATCCAGAAAGAAGCCAAGCAAGAAACAGAAAAGTGCAGAAAGTGACAGCCGAGATAGCCATGCAAAGAGTGGTTCAAGTGAGAACATCTTTAAAACAATGGAGACGCAGATTGGTAGCCTGGTGAGCGCAATTCTGTGATTTTTCAAGGATTTCTCAGTGCTGTAACTGATACGGTAAATTAAGGAGGCGACGACTCAGAAAGGATCCTCTCTCGAAAAGATTCAATCAAGAGAAGCTCGTGAAAGTGCCGGATTGAAGCCACATCACTCCTCTCTGTGGTCAGAAAGCAGTGACAGTTCCTCGTCTACTCAACAGTTTCCAAGTTTAGGATTCCCGTAAATAACCACATTTCAACTTTCATTACGAACGTCAGCTTCCATTATGTCTCTGCTCTCCTCAGTATGTTAACGACGTTGGAGTGCATTTTTTGAGCGGTCTTTCTTAATAAAATATTTAGCCAACCTTATTCTAACATGGAATTGCACGAGCAAATGGCGGAAGAAAAGCACAAAATTGGATTCTGACTCAAGTTTGCTTGAAAATTGTTAAATGGTGATGTGAAAACTTCCTGAAATCAAACCTCTTTACTTCAGAACGGAAAGTGAACACTAATACAAGCATAATGTTACACAAGTGCTCCAACTAAATCAACCAGTGTTTTTTCTCCAAAACAATAATTTCTGAACGATCGCTAAGAAGAGGATTAGACGAACATCGACGAGCACTAAACCGCCCACAATCGTACCCTACAAATAGTTTCTCTGAGCACCGAACGATGATGCACACACATGGATCAATTCCAGAATTCGGGGTTAAAGTGTTGCATCGCAACCTTAATAAGTCCCTCGATCGAAAAATTATGGAGGCTGAAGAGATCAAGCGCTACAAGCCGGAGATCAATAATAGGGAAGAACTTGTTTAGGCACTGAAGTACATTGCTTAATCGATCACGGAAAGCAGGAGGACCAGCTGTGTTTCGAGTAAGGATGATTACAGTATCACGAAGTACTGTATAAATGACCACAGTAGTCCCGACACGAATCCATTGCATTCCCTCTACCAGCGAACTCGATGGGTGTGGACAGTCGCCACTTGTTGTTGTTGCTATGTATTGTATGTAATGTGCTCTTGTATTGAGATCTGAAGAAGGCGCTAGTCGCCGAAAGCTCATCAAGTAAAGGATATAAGAAGCTCTCGTTCTGTATTGACAAAATACGAAATTTTGGAAATTTCGCAACCCATTCATGTATTGGCATCCTTTCCTTCGGTCTTTCTTTGCTGTCGTTTTTAACTGAGGTTTTACTGTGTGATCTGATGAAGCGATTGGGCAAGCAGGTCTCTAATCTCTGCGTCTTCGTGCGTCTTTGACTTCGCTACGCATTGAAGAGGGATATGAGGCCGAAACGTGAACCCAATGAAGTCCTTTATAAGCTTTTGTCACTCCCTAAGGAGTTCGCCGCAATGCTTGATTACAGCTTCAGGAACCCGTCAAAGAATTCTTTTTTTTTTTGACTAGATGTAGAAATCGTTCAAGAGATAACCTAATGATTGTCAAGATGCATCATGGGCAGCAGCTATTGACATGCAGAAAGAGTTCACAGAGTCGAAAACGCCGACATACTGACATTTATTATTACAATGCAAGAAACCAGAGTACAAGTTATTAATTGCATAGTGAATGTATACAAGATTAACTCTATACAAAATGAGCTTCTTGTTTCTCACTTGTTGATTGCAATGTAAAAGATTTAATCATGTACAATTAGGAAATGTTTACTTGGATTGCTCTGAAAAAAAAAAGCATCCGTGATTCTTCACATTCGATTCCTAGTATTAATGTAACTCACTGTAACGCAATTAAGGTGATTATGGTTGCACCTCTCTTTCACTACTTCCTTTGGTGTCAGCATCTTTTGGAGGTGGCACTCCCTCGATAATCCGTTCACTTTCGCTGCTCATGTTTCGACCTTTAGGTGAGGATCGGCTCTTCCCCTTCTTGCGTCGTTCTTCTTTTATGTCTATTTCCTGTATTGAGACAGCTGTTAGAAAAAAAAACCTTACTAGTCAAAACATGGGAGACGAATGAGAACTCAGATGGTAAAGGTACCAATTTGCGTCATAAACCCTACTTCTTCAGCCACGCTGACTTCGCAAAAAACAAAACCTTTTTTCATGAAACTATCGTTTTCTATGACGTTATCAAACAAAAACAGAGAAGCAGTGATTCCAAAGTCATTACATCTCGCAAATTTTGAACAACTTATGATGCAGCGGCCATAGTTGATGACGATGAATGTTCCAGCCTCCAATAAGAATCGCTAGCTCTGCATTTCTATTCATACTCAGTTAACGTCAGCAAAAATACTTACAAGTGGAAGCAGAGCCGGTTGCATCTCTTCCTGAAATAACAAACATATACGCAACAAATATTTGGTTTCTCAGCCCCAATATCTATCTTTAAAGAGATATTTCGATGATTTTATAATAGTTTCTTTTTTTTATTTACCTTTTAGTATAGTTTCTATAGAAGGCACCGTCCCGCGTCAGAATCATTTTTGAGCTTTCTGCATTACAAGAATCTCAAGTGACTTGATCAAAATGCTACATGCGATTCCGTTCAAAATCGCCGAAAAACCCTCTTTTCGGTGCCCGATTCTGGAGGAGCCAGTGGGCGAAATCGAGGGGCGGTGCCGAACTTCCTTCTGATTAATTACCCCCCCCCCCCTATCTTTCACTTTCTTCCCTGCTCATCAAAAGATTTCCTTATCCACCCCCTAATAGATCGGAAACTACTACAAACACTTACCTCGTCTTGCGTGCGAACATTTGCAATTTCACGCTGAAATCAAATGCTCAGATTTTTGCATTGTTGAATGTACAACAAATAGGAAGTATTTATGCTATGTTACAAAAGAAAATACCGCACTTCTCCAGGTGTGAGCTCAGAAACTGGAGGTGGTTTCCACTGTAATATAAAAGTTACCATTCAATACGTAGTCCACAGAGCTAATTGTGAGAAACATGTCTGAGTAAAACCTACATCTCGAATAGACTGAATAAGCTCCTTAGGTAACGGTGAGAACTGAAAAATCAGAAAATGAAAGCGTTATTTATTTGTTAATCCGGTGACAACTAGTTTTTACGAGCTCTCTCTCTATAAATAAAAGAGAGCCAATAAGAGCCAACAAAGATCTGATCACCATACCTGGCCCTTGCTCCGATAAACTCTCCATGAATACTAAAATCCATAAAAATTTGCCATCAAAGTTTCAGAGTCTCGAAAAAAAGAAAACAAAATAATACCTGTTTCTGTGATGGTTCGTAGTTATCCCAAGGGACCTACAAATTAATAACAATTGATTTTTACCAAGGCTTCTCGGGAAGCAGTTGTGTTGTAAGCCATGGGTATCCTGTCAAGGATAGCAATTTGCTCTGAGGGTGGGTCTGTTTCATAGGTTTTGAGTTCTTTTCACATGTTCTTTCCATATGATTTTAGAATTGAAGAGTGTGGTTTGACTGATTTCAACGTCATGGCCTTAGGAACAATGCAAAGTCCACTCACCTTTGGCATTTGAGTTAAGGGAATGACTTTCGCACCCTGGAAACATTACTTCATCAATGTTTGGCAAACCAAATCATCACCATAAGTATAATGGAGAGAGAATCATTTGCGTAGGCTCTTTTCTAAAATGATACGGTTCAAAATGAACACAAAATTTGCCTTTTCTTTCAACTGTTCTGTCGATCCGATTGGTTGCTCCTCCTCGTCCTGCAAAAATGTAGGAAATATTCACACAATAAGATTAATAAATGTTAAATGTTCATACACTTATTACAGAGGAATATCTACGCAAATAACTCTTTTTTTAAAACTTTCTTAACTTTTCGTTTCTGGATAAAGTTCTTCTAAGGAATTAACACGAATCTCAACTATCAACCTTTGGTAAAGCTGTTTCTGGTAATGAACTAGAAAATTAGAGGAAGCAAGCTTTTCTTTCCACCTAATGTAAGAAATAAAGCAGTTGTTGGACTTGCGTCATATGAAGACACTTGTCGGGCCCTGCGCGACCTTGCCCCTGTGGCTGAATGGCTGGGTCCCGCCACGCACATTGGAGTACGGTGGTCTAAACGCCGTTGCCGCGTGCAGACGGTGCGGTGCGGCTGGTTTTCGAAATCAGTCGTCGCTCTGCTGTCACACCGGACGGTCGGTTCTACCAGTGCTCTTGCGTTATCTTTGTTTCGTTGTCGTTTTTATTCGTCGCGACACCAGTACCAGAGGCCGCAGGTCCTCCTCCGGCATACCATGCCGTGCACAGCGAGCAATGCCAATTACCATTACCAGTTACAGCGGCGTAGGGACCTTGTGAGGTAGACGGGAAGATGGGAAGCGGGATCTTAAGTTTCCAGCCGTCTCCGTCTGTGGGGATAGGACACCATTAGGTAAATAGGAAGCGCACCATCTACGGACGCGACTAGTCGTGGTCGGTGTCTAACCCAAGCTACCGAAACGCCGAACCCTGGAGCGCGAGAACACTCATAGGAAAACTGGTACAGAGCGTCCAACTTTTCAATGCTAAGGATCTTCTCCTAGAGCACTCTTGCAACTTATCGACAATGATGAATAGACTCCTGTCTAGTCATCGAGAAAATTCTCTGTGTAGTTTGTTTTCAATAGTAGTGGCGCATAAGTGTTTTTAATAGTGTTAGTACCTGAGTTCGATCGTAGTTCACCTGCCTGGCGAGTTGTTCATGAACATCCTTAACATAGAATACTGAATTTTGAGAAAGTATTTCATTCATTAATTTGAATATGCTTGTCCCTCCCTTCCGAGATCTAAGTTTTGATGAATTCCCTTTAGATCTATAACGAATTTTGTTGCTTACGTCAGTTTCAGCGCTCTGCTTCTCTTTCGAACCTCCCTTTGATACCTCCTTCGACATGTCCTTAGACGTCTCTTTAGACTGGACGGACACAATTTCTGCACTCTTCGTTTTCTTCTTCTCGGTGGACTTGCGCTAAAACCGTTTCCAAGGTGAGCACTGATATGGTTATGAGCACCCTGTTCATTTTCTTACCTTTCTTTTTGAAGGTTTCCTGCGTTTAGACAAGCGTTTAGAGAGCTTTGCTTTCTGAACAAAAACAGAGATTGTTGTTAAACTAAATATCCTTTGATATCATCCAACAACAACTCTTTGTCGGTGCGGCAGATCCGACGGACACTACTTCGTGATGCAAGGATCATTGACCGGCTTTGGCAGAGAGAGTTTGTAAAAAACTTGCCAGTACTAACATTCCCACCTTTTTAGAAGGTAGTTTTTCCTTTCTCCTTTTCGACTCGTGTGTCTGCAAAGAGGACTCTTTTGGAACGCATTGTAATAATTTAAGCATAATGTGCGCTCACACTTCGCTTTGCTTGTACTGAGCTTCTAGGCTTTACGTAGCTGCTAGCCTTGCTAACACCACAGTAGAGGAATAACGATCCAGTTGCGCATATCACTGAAGTACCGTTTCATTAAATTTGTATTTCCAAACAAAAATGTAAAATCTTGTCAAAACGTGCAATACAACCCCGTACGACACGTACAAGTAATACCAATTTTTCGCAAGCAGCTTTGTTTCCCCATGCCTGAGAATCAGCATGTACAGGAGCAACCGATGTTTTTAGGATGAAAGTAGAATGAAAGCCAGTTTTGAAGCATTTCGAATTCGTTGCTACAGAGCTCTTCTGCGACACCAACTGATTGTTGATTTGGGCTAAGACTATACAACCTCCATAACGCGGCTAGCAAGGAACTATCAAATTTGGTGAGATACAACAGACCTTTGTGATTTTCTGAGGCTAGTGCACCTTTGAAAATTACAAGACCCTCTCGTTTTGCAAATGAAAAAAAACTAACAAAAAGATGGCCAGAGCCCTTGCGTCGGATGCGTTATAAACAGGCAATGTGCTGGACCAAACACCGTCCAAATGAGAACAATTGGCTGACATTGAGGTGAGTGGATAACAAAATGTTCCTGGAACGAATTCAAGTGTATGCAGTGTTGAGCAATAGAGAAAAATCAAACGCACTAGTAGAATGCTGCTTATTAGGAAAAGAAAATAAATAAATAAATAAATAAATAAACAAATGAAGAGATGGAAACTGCAAAATTTCAGCTGGACTCGTTAGCACCAATTTGAGCAGAGAGAGGAAAATGCAAAGCAAAGATTACATCATGATCTTGCATAGTTATGTGTTGATCCAACTTCAGCAATGAAACAGTGTTGATTAGGTTGTCGAAAAACTCCTCTCGGGCACGTATTGTTAGCAGTGGATGTAACTAGAAAAGATCTATCTGACATGTTAATGTGAGCGGAATTAAATGAGAGCGTACATCATGTGTAAGGTTATACAATTCTTTGACAAGCAGATTTAGTTGCTCAGAAGCTCTATCTGCGACTTCCTTAATGCGTCGTGCTGAAATTAAAATTAGAGTCAGAATATACAATGTGCCAGCGCGCCAATGTCTCATTCTCTGAATTAGCCATATGTGAACTTGCTTACAAATTACGGCGAACTCCCCTCTTATGGGAGCACACGAGAGCTCAACCAGTCAGTTTAAACTTGACAGTAATAATTTTGAGAAGCATCACTCCCCAAATAGGAGTATGGTGGTTCTGGAGTAAACACTTCATTTATAGAGGTTCACTTGTCAAATATATTATGGAGACTAGCGCCCCTACGGGACGCTAGGAAGTGGGGTAGGGCAGCCACTTGAAGTTTGTGCAAAGTAATCACACTTTTGGACACCTTAGAAAAATAGGAAACAAGCGAAAATCATTAACTGTGCCCAAACACAGAACCTCTCCCATGAAATGCGTACACTATTCTGGCACCCTAGCTAACGTTCTGCTATTCTGGCAGCCTAGCTAACGTCGAGCTTCCTACCTTAATTATAACCCTGATCGAAAATTCTTCACCACATATCGTCATGTAAATTACTCCCCGGTGTAATGTCCTCCCGTTCTTTATCACAGCATTTATTTACTGTACCTGGACGTTTCCCACACTGTTGAGCTGAAGCGCTCTGGTACTCCTTCGACAAACCCGTGGCATGGTCTTTTAAATGCTATTGAGCTGCGGCACACCCTCCTTGCCCAAGGTTTTCCCACAATGCTGAGCGCTGACTGATTTTCTTCATCGGTGGACCCACATCCTTGGGGTTTCCACAATAATGGGACCAAGACATCTTTTTGTATCGATGGACCCATATCTTTGGCGCTCTTCACACTACTACCCGCCAGCACAACCTTCCTCCATTGGTGATCTCGTATCTCAGTGTTTTTT
>JARK01001439.1:285627-334993 GCA_000688135.1 Ancylostoma ceylanicum | reverse complement strand
ACCATTGATCCACGAGAAATCAAGAAATATCCGTAGGCTTGGACCCGTGTGCCCCAACATCTCTGACCCGGGTGGCTCTTCCACTCGGACCCGTGTTCCCCTTCCACAAGGTCCCGTGTGCCCCTCGAACTCAGACTCGCATGCCGTTTCCACTCAGAACCGTGTGCCCCTTCCAGTCGGACCCGTGTGCCCCTCGAACTCGGACCCATGTGCCCCTTCCCCACGGACCCGTGTGCCCCTACCACTCGAACCCGTGGCCGATTCAATCGGTCCGGTATGTCCCTGTATCTCAAACCCGTGTACCCCTTCCACTCGGTCCCGTGTGCCCCTCGAACTCGGACCCATGTGCCCCAACATCTCTGACCCGGGTGCCTCTTCCACTCGGACCCGTGTGCCCCTTCCACTCGATCCCGTGTGCCCCTTTAACTCGGACCCGCGTGCCTTTCCCCTCTGACCCAAGTGCTCTTTCCACTTGGTCACGTTTTAACTGGCCTTGCTTTGTTAAAAAAGGAGTGAAACTCATTCGAGCAATGTTTTCAATGGAGCTGGCAAAATTCTTGCGCTAGCGCGCAAAAGTCCATTGCGTCCGAGGTCAATAAAATAATGATCCAGGTGTAGGCAAAGTTTTCCGTTGTTTAGCACTATTGCAATAAAAACCCATATCACCGATATCGACCATTTCCTTAGATCGATGAGTTCATAATACCCTTATCAAAACTCATAATATTCCTAACCAACTGA
The DNA here is from genome assembly GCA_000688135.1 of Ancylostoma ceylanicum. Classification (NCBI taxonomy): domain Eukaryota; kingdom Metazoa; phylum Nematoda; class Chromadorea; order Rhabditida; family Ancylostomatidae; genus Ancylostoma; species Ancylostoma ceylanicum. The sequence continues at coordinate 334,252 of JARK01001439.1, read as the reverse complement.
TTGAGATGTCAGTTCGTTCGCATGAAGTAAATGTATGAGGTAGTGCCGAAATTTCAACCGTTCGAATTCTCCATTCAACTTCGAAGGAACGAAATGGGAATCAGATCGAGAACGCACCCTCTTTTTTTCTTGGTCTCCAGCGAAGAGCGTGTCTTTACGGATTAAATACGAAAAGAGAAACGTTTTTGCTTGGACATGTTAGTATATGCTAGTATTCGCAAGAGAAAGATGTTAATATTACATAACAATTAAGTTGGATTGCTTCTTGCTAACAATAACAGCTGCCAGCAAACACATCTTTTTCAAATTTTAAGAAAAACTCTAGCCATACATCGAAAAGGGTGAGTAGATGAAATCACTTTGAAGTAACTCATCGAGAAAGCAGCTAAGAATGAGGAAATCTTTAGAAAAAGCGACTAAGAAGATCTCTTCAACATTATTAGATTATTGTGGAAAGTCATCTTGCAGTGGCACACTAGAACAAACATTAAGGAAACAAAAGAAACCGTAAAAGTCAGGCCAAATCGCGAAATCGGCCCTTTTTTGAAATTCCTTCCGGGACCCTGCGTATCGACAACGCAATTGAGTCGACGCGCAGTATCAGGCCCATTTTCGGGGCTTGGCGACCTTATCTTTTAATATAGTAGGATCCAGAAGAATCTTTCATTTCTGGATGATCAGGATCTTTCTCGCGTGGACCCTTCTATGGCAGAGGTCACTAGCTCGAATTGAAATAGAGTTAACATGTTCGACATGTGCTTCGGTTCCTAAACGTGTCAAACGTGTCAAGTGGGTCTTTTTCGCCGACGGACGTTCCAGAAAACGGACTGTTATCCTAGAAAACGACCGCTCATCTTCAATGAGAGATGTCTGCACTTGGATCTACGTGTCATCGTCGCTTTTCCGTCTTTGTACAACCGTTTGTCGTCCATTTTTCTCGCCTTCATTGACCTCAATAAAGGGCGATGTTCTCAGTGTACATACGAAGGGCCGAAAGGATTTTCGCCATTGGTCAGCTTATGCTCTGGAATCGACTTAATTTTTACAGGATTCATCGTAGTTGTTTTCTTTCTGGATCAGATGTGTTCAACATAGATCACAATTCAGTCACGATTGTAAAGTATAACATTATGGTGGCGTAGACGTCTCGGAAGGATTTTATTTTTTTACCTTGTAATTTTTCAGTTTACAATCGCCTTTATTGTTCTATACTGAATTATAACTTCTATGCCAGCTTTTGAAAACCCTCCTTAGCTCTCTTTCAATCGCTTTTTCATTTATTCTTTATGCACGCGCTGATTTGTTCATTTTTGTTTATTTTACTTTCAGTTCATCCGCTTACTTCGGTGAAAAACATCACATCATCAGTGTCAAAGTAAAATGGAAAATACTCTTAAGTTAAAATTACACTTGTGACTGGGAAGTTAATATCACGTTGGATACTTTTCAAGGATTCTACTAGAGTATTACAATGAATTGCCCGTATTTTTCTGACGGTGTACATAATTACTTATTTAACTACTAATTCACTCATTCATTCATTCATTTATCCATTCGTATCAGTCTGGTCGGCGCGGTCTTTTTTTTTTTTGAGCGATGCAGTAACGCCCGACCATCACGGTAGTATCATATTTTGGGTAGTTTCTCTGTTTTCCTTCTTTATTTTACTTTTCTTCCATTGTCTGATGTTTTTTCTCGTTTATATTCTCTTTCCTATTTGATTAGTCTTGGTCAAAAAAAATTTTGTGTCTTACTTCGCAAAAATCAGTAGTCTTTTAATAAACGAAAATAAACTTTGGGAATAGAATAGCAGAAGCCCCATGCATCATTTAGATCATCAAGGATAAACGAGTTAACTCCACACACATTTACCGCTAACTAACCCATATTTACCCTCCGCCTGGTACCCATAACATGCCTATGTGCCGCCCTTTCTACCCAGCTCCTGCCCATACATTGGTTTGAGATTAGACATCTTTCCAATGATGCATCTGGGCTCAGATTAGTTTCTTGGGTTTCTACATGATACCTCTTTCTTTTCGTAATTTGACCAGAATTGTATTAACAAGCTGACGAAAATAGGAGTTGTGGACCTCTCCCTTGTCATGCTCCCCTTTCCATATGAAATGCACTTTTTGCTGATCAATCAAATGTGTTCTTAGCAGAGAAATTGTTTTTCCAGAGCTAGCTGACCAACTCGTTCTACTTGAACAGAAAAATCCTTGTTTTTGCCGTTATCAGTGCTTCTTCGACGCCACTTTGGTGAATGAACAAGGCGGCATTCCTCGCGACACTCCAGGAATAGCCGTTCACTTTGCTGGCAAACATGTTTCTCCTTTTGTCACCAAACTATCTAACTTTAACATTCCTCGCCGCTATCAGCCGCTTGTTGCGTGCGGTATCGGCTGCTCGTCACTATGCTCCTCCACTATAAACGGATTGTTCACGAGTGAGGTTCTTACAACGCTATTACTCATTAGCTTACAGGTTTAGATTTATCAGAAGACGTGAACCAGAGTAGCCTAAAATATGAGGTTCCGGAGTCGCATTCATCTAGATTGAGGTTACCCAGAGTATGCGCGGAAGGGTCGCGGGAATTCCCCAGCTTTGTTGGAATAAGCAAACTATACTAATAAATCTGTGGCCGCTTGTATCACCGAGATTACCCAGTGCTAACACTACCAAATTTACCCATCACTTTCCTAGACGTCTTCATATTCACCTGAGTAATCTCTATGATGCATCTAGGCTCTGTTGTTAACTCTGACCAACGCATGACTCCCACCACTTCCTGGAGGTGGCCATGATTCTGGAGGCGTTACTTATGTAACAAGCCTAATGAATAAATGCTAAGTGATTCGGTTAATGCGTTACATAAGTGCTAGGGGCGAGATTCTCTGGATTTCTTCTTGGCAGATCTTGCCTACACCAACGGAAGTATAAGAAGGTTGAAGTTTTCTCTCGTTTGATGCAAAGGTCGTTGAGAGCTCCCTCAAACCCTATACTTATAGCTTCCGGGCGGCAATTTTCCCCTGTGCAATTCCTGGTTACCTTACCCATATGTATAAGTCATGGCATCCCTCTGTTAGCCGTTATCCTAAGACTGTTTTCCTTTTATTCCCCTTGTATCGCTTCGCTGATGACATCGTCCTTATAACACCTAACATCAGTCAAGCGGAACGTATGCTGGCCGACTTCGACGACGCGTGTGGAAAGATCGGTCTCCAACTGAATCTAACGAAGACGATGTTCATGAGAAACGGATGGGTCCCGGATGCCCCATTCTCGCTCAACGGAACGACCATCTCCGAATGCTCCAGCTACGTATATCTAGGTCGGGAAGTCAACATGATGAACGACCTCGCTCCAGAGCTGGGCAGGAGGAAGCGAGCGGCTTGGGGAGCCTACAAGAGCATCGAGGACGTAGTGAAGAAGACGAAGAACATCAGGCTCCGTGCCCACCTCTTCAACACCACGGTTCTCCCTGCTTTGACTTACGCCTCGGAAACCTGGGCGTTACGTAAGCAGGATGAGAATGCGGTCAGCGTCATCGAACGCTCCATCGAGAGGGTGATGCTAGGAATGACCCGCCTCACGCAAGTGAGAGCGGGAATACGGAGTTCCACCCTTCGTCAACAGTCGAAGATCAGGGACGCTGCCGTGTACGCCAAGTCGAGTAAGATCAGGTGGGCCGGACACGTGATGCGCCTAAACGACCACCGTTGGACGAGAGCCGTCAGCGACTGGACTCCGCGGAACGTAAAGCGCACGACAGGAAGACCACCGACCCGATGGTCAGACTTCTTCACGAAGTCCTTCAAAGAACGATATGATGCTCTTCGTGTCTCTCGAACGGACAGAACGCATTGGACCACCATGGCACGTGAGAGGGACAAATGGAAGGATTGCTGGCGCCCGCTCGGTTTACCCGACGATCAACGGGAGTCAAGGTGATCAAGGTGATCCCCTTGTATAAAGCCCTATGCACTTAATACTGCTCCTCAGTTAGAACACTTTCCGCTCATCAATATTCCGAATTGTGTCAGTTGTCCTTTCGTCCGTATATCAGGTTTGACTAGTTGCAGACATGCACTACAATAAGTGCAAGACGTTGACCTCCACCTTCGGAACATGCTGATCAAGCAAAGCTTCTGTACGACTGCAACATTGTTGCCATTTTTTGCGGATGATCCTCATAAATGGGTTTACAGTGCGGGGCTCTGTGATTGGTCACTTGGATGAGTTGACCAATCCCAGGGCCTGTTCGCCCCGCCTTACTCCGCACAAGCTCGTCACATGGAATTAATCTCAAACGGGCGGCCAGCGGCTTGCAAAATAAATTGGCCATGCCCTGGCATTCTCCTTTGCCGCATTTGCGCTTTCTAAGGCATAAAAATCTTATTTAAGCATAAATAAATGGCGCAAAAGGCATAAATATGTACACAAATTGCTGTGCATGGCGCCTTCACTTATGGGTCGCTAACAGCAATTTTAAACAGACTTTCCATACGCTTTCGGCTGAAAAAATGCCGGCCGCTTCAGAAGAAGTTTTAATGGGGCGGCAGCACCCTCTTAATGTTCACTGGCCCATTGTGGTGGTTCCAGAAATCCTACAAATGTCACACAAACTGGTTTCCGAAATGCCCGTTCACTACGCCATTAAATGTTTCACGCACATCTACAACGCAGGATGGTCGGTTTCAAATGCTCTCTTCAGGAAAAAAAACGATGATGAAAATGGTAATTAGAAATGGAAGTGAAATTTTGGGGGAAAAAGGTTTGCATTTGTTGAATATTGGGAAAATTGTCACCCGGTAAGGGAAAGGGAGGAGGTGGATGGGAAACAGTTCTACTGCTCAAAGGTGTAGTCTCCGAGAATACCAAACTCTTGACCCTCGTCTGTTATAATTACCCCGTACCCGGCACCCATCAGCATGTTTACCCATGGATGACGTTCTCTATATCCAAGTACTCTGAAATAAGTGGGAATGTTCAAAAAAACGGGGGGGGAGAGGCAACGTTGCCGGAACTTCTCCAAAAAAACATGGAATTGTCTCGAAATTCAAATAACCATCGCCTCCGTTGAAAATGAATCATAAACGTGGAGTTCAGCTTGGATTTATCCGGGAATCTCCGCTATAAGGACAACCATTTCCAGCGGGTCTCTGGCGTTCATTCTGATAAATGTAAGGATAAGACACGCCCAGTTGAGCTTGAAGACGGATAACAAGATCTTCAAGTTTTCCTATTCATTTTGAACATCCTTTTACAGTTTACCCTAAGTTTCCCAGCTCCTTATCTTGAATTTCCTAAATGTTCCCCTATGACATCACACTTTTACTCGAGATGCAGTGTTTTTTTTTCGAAGTTCGGTTGCTGATTAAGACAGGACGAAGGGATCAATCGAATATATGAAAATTTTCAGCAAAATGCACTTACACCTGCGGCATTCGCGAGGTGTCGATTCAAAAGGACGAGTTCACATCACTGCAGACGAAATGGCCGAGATCTATCGGAATTTTCACGCGGCACTGAATGAGACATACTGGGAAACAGCTTCGAATCACAAGAGTGAGTCCCAGCACTTGGAGCCATCGGGTTACGGTGAGAATTATCAATTACAGTCTGTACGGATGCAATGGAAACCCTGAAGACAACCCATATATCCAAGAAAAATGGTCGGTTTCTGGTGTTGTTCACCTCAGTTCTCTCAGAGGCCTACAGTCATGCGCATTACAATGTTCAGGAGCTGCTCTACGACGACAGGTGAGTCTATCATCATAATGGGAAGTGGGGCTTTACCAGGCCATTGTGATTGGCCCATTCAATCAATAAGCCAATCACAGTAGTGATTTAACGCCCCTTTTCTCCTCACGTTGATAACCCCTAAATTTTTAACTTTCTCACCCTTTTGTCTTCCTAACAATAACAGGTTCTGACAATATGTTAAATTTACTGATGACTACACACCATATTCCAGAGATCATGTGCGAGCTGACTATTGGGCGGAAGTGCAGCAGCTATACAAGGCAGTTATGGCCAAAGCCGATAAGGTATGCTGACACTACAGTATTTTTGTCCTTTTCAGTACATGAAGAAAAACAACGGCACAATCTACACAAGTGCCATCTTTTTAAAGTGGCTTTTTCCTATAAAATTGGACCAGCTTGTGATAACAGCTCTGCAACATAGGTCTACTCTTTTATCCACAAGGATTGTCCTGTGTTTAGGTGCACGCTCATAGCAAGTGCTGTCATCAGCTGGCTTTACTGCTGCACTTTGCGTCGCTCTATAGCCTGTACAAGGATGTCGCCGATGAAGTGGGTATAAGTGCTTGAATTGCCCGGCTATTCAGTGAAGCCTTTTTCAGAACATACTTTGCGCAGGTGTTAGTGTGACTTATATAATTACATATATGTTGGTTCACTTACTTATTTATACGTCAGCCACGAAAAAAAGAGGGGGGGGAGAGGAAGAAAAAGGAGAGAGAGAGAGCCTTTGAAAGTTTTAATCGAGCAGCCAAATTCATATTACTAGTGTGACCGATGCAGGGCCTTCGTGCAGTAGAGCTACTGTCGATTCTACTGGTGTGTCCCATGTTATTCTAATCATTTATTACAATTTTTTACAATTACAGTTACAACTTTTATATTTACAATTTATTACAATTTCTTTCACTACATTGTGTCCTTAGTAGGGCACTCAACACTTCCAGGACGTCCTGTAATGCGCCGAAGTCGTCCGGGTCAGGCTCACGCCTGCTGAGTTCCGGTTCGACGATAAGCGGCACGCATTGTGTTTTTCTGCCGATGGGCAATAAAGATAGTGACAGGATGGATTGGGACGGAACTTAAATTAGCTCATGGCCAGGACAGAATTCGGGAATATTGGGTGGACAAAAGTAGAAGTTTCGAAAAATAAAACCTTCTCCACCAATTTTTCCGCTTGTGAAACACAGGGTTGCCGAAGAATCGCAACCAAGTTCCAGGAAAAATCAACCTAATAAGAAAAAAACTTTGAATTGAACAAGCTCACTTTCTAACGGATTTCGTGCACCTCGTGAGTGTTCCGCATCAGTCACCCCCAATAGGATCCGAAAGGTTAGGAAGTACGTTCCATGTATGACCAGCGAGGGTTTGCATGGCATGGAAATCCCGTTGCCCTGCCTTGGCCTGCCCACAAGCTCCACAAAACTTGGGGCTCTAAAAGGGGATTCCCGGCAATTCTGCACTGCATCACGTATATCGTTCTGGTCAGAAGCTCCTAGAGATTCTTTTCATATGAAGTTTCAAAGAAAAAAAAAACAATGCTGAGCTGGGGTGGTGTCGTTAAGGGGTTGATAAAGTTCTAATGTTTCAGTAATTATTCCTTAGGAAAATATTACTTAGAACGCACGCAAATTTCCAGGCATTTCCTATATTGTATTGACATTGCTTCAATTTCAGGAATTCATCATCTCACTGTACAAACGTGCTGAGAACTACATTTTAAATGATCATCACCGCTTTACCGAATCAGAAACTGAGCAAATCAGGGAATACCACGAAGCCATACAAACAATCTATCATCTTCGCGGTGAGCGACGATGCGCCAGAGCACAAACTGCCCCAGAAGCGCCGGGTTTGTTTTGAATACCACTTTCCGGATCTGTTTCGTCCACCGAAGTACTGTTTTCAGAAGAAGCTCCAACTCTTGTTCTGAGCGCTACTGACGTGCTCGACGCAGCTCCCGCAGACGTCACCAACTCGGACTCACCGCTATCCAGAGATGAGCTCTATGCCATCTATGACAAAGCCCTTGAGCGACACAAGAAGATGGTAATGAAGAGGCAGCAGACATTGGAAGAGCTAGAGAAGGCAGACATTGCAGCAGCTTCGCTCAATTCCACACAAACCTCCCAGGAAGAAGACAAATCCTCTGACAGCACCAGAAGGTCCAGAATGTCGTCGAGCCACAGCTCGGTTTGTTCAGCAGCAGCGCAGCCAGTGGTTCTGGCGTCTGAAACTGAGCTTGAGCTGGTCATCAAGAACCTAAACCCAGTGCCTGCGCCAGAAAAAGTAGAGTCAGTCAAGGAGGAGGAATCTCAGGAGGTGGAAAACTCCCCCAAACTGCTGCGACAGAACAACGGGTCCTCCCCAAAATATTGTCCCGAACGCAGGAATACCGTAGCTAGTGTGCCGCCGCTAAAAGAGTTTGCTGGAAAAGACCCAGTTCTCCTGGATAAATTCGACTTTGTAGGGGAATTTGAGAGGCGTTGCGGCAGGAAAAAGACCGTGCCAGCTGTGGGCACAAAACTTCCACTGATTGGAAGGTCCAACAAGGACGACATGGTGCACAGCTACCGTAGAAAAGCCCTGTTCGATGACGTCGGCTATCGCCAGCCACCGAACCTGCACAAAATCCACTCGCTGGACAATCCCGATTATAGTCCAGCCACAAGACCTCACACCATATTCACCTATGAAGAGGAGGACATAGCCAGAGACGCCGAGGATGTCCAGAATAACAATTTACTCACCCCTAATGCATACATGACCGAGAAGATCATAAGAGCTGTGTTGGCAGAGAAACCAGTGAGTCCGATCTCTTCTCACAGAAGGTTATCCATGATCAGTTGATCATTTTCTTTTTCTCATTCAGACCAGAAATACTATGCTCAAAAAGCTCACATTTCGTGTGGTTCGTTTTATTGACACTTTAATATATATGTGTGGTATATTTTTAGCATCCTTGTTCATTCCGTGGATTATTGAGTCACTTTTGAGCTTTCTCTATAGAATGGTATTAAGATCGCCGAGGTGAAGATAATACGATGGCATTAAACTAGCTTCTAAGCTAAAATTCGACAAATTCCTTAATTATTTTGAAGTGCTGTGATTGTACAGTTTTGTCTTTAATTGTATAAATGTATTATGAATTGTTTACGTCCGATTTCAATTACGTTTCTTAGTCTTAGAGAACCTCTGCTAAATTGCTGTCAAGTAACCTTCGCTGAAATCAACCAGTGGTCAGAGGATACGCATTTTCCAACATAAATAGTTTGGTTTTCCTAAAAGGAATCTGACTCGTGCTAGATTTCAATGACAGACCTCATTCTGTAAGGCATTGTGAATATAACTGAATGATAGATTTCGACCTGTATGAACAAAAAATTTCTCGTCGACCAATGAATGCACGAAATGGCTAGATTTTTCGTTGCTTCTGTTTCGTATGAGCATCTGCTACTCACATAAAAATTTGAACAGCCTAGGCCTATCCTGAAAGAAGATACGCAAGAAAAACAGTTTGTTGCAGTACTTCTGTCCGCCACTGAATTCCGGGAGCTGTACGCATTTTGAATACAGTTCCAATTACACCCGTACTTTAGGACATCCGTAGGTATCTCGGCTTTTCCATAAAGTTCTGGATGAGATCGTACTGTTCCTCGGAACTATTAGTGTTTGCACCCTAAATCAGTCTTGGCCTGCCAGGTACGTAGTTCATTACCTCCATCATACCGTAGTAACAGTGGCGGACGTAGAAATTGGACCGGGGGGGGGGGGGTCGGAAAAAGATGTGGTGTCCGCTGGTTTGGGGACCTGGATAAAAAATGATGAGAATACAGGTTACACTATCAAGTAATTAATAATTGTTGTTTTAAAGGTGATATTTGAATATTTGAAAGGTGAAACAAGAGATGCAGTAAGGTGGGACGGTTCTCGAGTAGGTACTGCTCTGCCGCAACCCTTTGAAACCGAGTTCATAATCTCTCTATCCCTCGAGAAGGACTATAAATATGTAATCGTCCCCAAACACTCTCCCGCCGCCCCTCCCCCCTCCAGTATCTACTCTATCGAAAGACGAAGTACATGCACTGAGTTCAAAATGTGTGACTCATTCCATAAGTGTGAAGAATTCTCAGTACATAAAGCGCTCGTTTGAAGAAGAAGTGAAAAACTCGTTACGACCTTGCATCGAAGGTGAACAACTCGTCCACGAGCACTTAGCATTAACAACGGAGGTGTTTCTTATTAACTCCTCCATTTCGGTACATTCTCAGGAGGACAAAAGTGTGAAACATCAGGTGATTCATTTGGGGTGTTCTGCTTCTTAATATGCCAACACTGAAATGCTTCATCTGCCCCAGTCAAGTTTAGAAAACTCGTCCACTTCCCCATTGCTGGCCCTCCCCGTCCTGAAGGCTGCAGCCGCGACGCGCGTGTGAATCGACCAATCACAGCCATGCAGCGCACCTCTTGCCGGGCAGTTGAATACAGGAGCTAGAACTCGTCCAGAGGGTTAACATGGCTGTCGGAACATCCATCTGGCAACGATGTCATCTGTTTTATCTCCTTTGCATGAGCGTCAAGTGGTGAAAGTAAACGACGATTCACGCCATTGTAACAGTTGTCCGGAGACACATCTTGCCACTCGCTTCTCAGTGATTCTTCAGCGAGGTGTACCGTCAAACCAGCTATCTGAATAGCACAAATTGCCTCCAATCAGAAGACAAGCTCGATGGGCGCGGTCGCCACAAGCATGTACTTCAGGTGTTCTCTGTAAAAAACCTCACACTCGCGCAATACGGTCCTTCACGGAATTGCAGCCACAAAAAGTTACTTTATCCGCGAACAATACTGGCATAAAGCAACTGCTTCACTCCATTACGTCTTTTTGATAGGCTCCACACCCTTTAATAGCGTCATTAAACGGTGAATTGGAGTTTTTCACGGACCCCTAGCTGAGGAACCCGTTGCATTTCTTCTCCAAGGACGTTAGGTGCATACAATGGTATTCCAACTGGTACTTCCTAACGACTATTCGCATTATTGGAAGCTTTCGCTGTTTGAGCGGTCAAATATTGCAGAATTAACACTGCATCTTTAAAAACTCCAAAAAAAAAACAACTTGTATATAAGAAATAGCAACCCTTACGACAACTTTTTTTCAAAAACCCGTGCGAAGCGCGTGGGCGCCAAATTCAAACGATGATAAGCACCTGTGATCGAAGTGACGAAAAAACTAGCTGGGAGGCATGGGAGATTGTAGAAATCCCGCTATGTGCCCATGGCACTCCTCCAAGGATATTATCGATTCGAATATCGATTTACTGACCGATTCTATTGATTTCTCTCATTTAGCTCCGAACCGGATCGAAATATGCTCGCTGGGGCAATCCGCCACGCTGATAACGATTCTGATGACCACTTATGATCAATATCCTAGAAATTCCATGGGTTTTATCTTTTTGCTCTGTACTCTCAAATACTTCCGAAAAAGCTTGTGCAGTTTGACTGCGATCGAAGCGATTCCAGGATGCACTTATCCTTGTCAAGCTGATGAAGATCGCGGGAGACGTATTAAGTAGTGAACCCCGAACATTGCGGGACTGGTCCTTAAACTTTGGATCTTCACCGGACTCGAACCAGCGACCGACCGACTGATAGTCAGGCGCTCTACCGACTGAGCTATCTGGACATGTTACCGCTGTTACTGTCCAAGATCTGCGAGAGTTCTCTTGCGAGATTTTGGAAGATGCAAAAATCCCGTCGATCGTGGGACTCTAACTTGTGACCTACAGATCCATAGGCGATTGCTCTACCACTGAGCCAGCCCCATACGCAGTCATCTTCCAGGTGTGTTGCCTATCGATAGGCTCATCGTCTATGTCGATTTTATTGGCTAGTTGTTAGTATTGTTCGCTTGTTATTGGGTCAATATTTGATTTTTCTTCGTCTTTATACATGTAGGTATCACATAATCGTCGGAATGCGACCAGATAGTAACCGAACATCACTTAGATACCACCCCAACCCCGCCAGTTTTTAGGAATAGGACTCGAAATGACATGCTGCTCCTGCTTGCTTGCTGGAATGCCTAATTTATTCTTCAAAAGAATAGATAGCGAGTGGTATGAATGCACTTTTTACCATCGCAACAGCGGCAACTCCAATCTAATTAATGGTCAGTTCTTTGCATACATGGCTAAATTCATCTGATTCATACAGGTTCTTCAGCCCATTGTTAAACGAAGAAAATAGCAGACCTCGTGATCATTTCGTGCATACAATGGGCGCTTCTTTGCCGAAACATATACACGTTTAGATAGCCTTATAGGAAAAGGGCCTTTCAGGGAATGAGGCAACTCTCGAAGAGTCTCAGGGTATCGAAGCGAGTGCGCTGAACTTCAGATGTGAGGAAACCGCCATAGATGTAGTTCGAGAGAATAAAACTCCGATAATACTGTGAGGTGAGGATTTGTACACACTTCTTCACAAAGAGATAAACGGATTCCGTTACTATAGAATCGCTGCGGGACCTGAGCGAGGAATACGACGAGAACACGTCCCAATTGAGAAGTCGAGTAGGTCTCGCTGCGAATTCTGCCGCTGTATCGCTATGAAACGCATGCGCAATCCGTCCACCTTTTCGAGAAGGGCTGTAGAGTCAGGTAGGGAGTGCGCTGTGCCTTTGTCTGCAATGACGGCAGTAGCAGGGTGTCGACTGGCTGATCACTGCTTCGATCGATAAAAGGATACCGCAAGATGTGTACGGTAAGGGATTTTTAGTGAGTAACTGTAGGAACAGACGCGGATACTCACCACTACACTACCGAGGAAGGGGCGCGTGTGGCGCAGTGGTAAAAGGCTCGCTGCGCACGCACACGGTCGATGGTTCGATCTCGCGCCCGTGGCCAACCAAGCCATCCATCCCTCCGGGGTCGGTAAAATGGTACCAGAGGAGTCTGGGAGAATGAAGCCACTGATTTGATTCATCGGATGCCCCCCGCAAGTCACTGTACAGGGCACATACGCATTCAACGCCTCTACGATGCTCAGATGAAGTCGAATGCGTGGCGCATCCCTCGTGACGGGATTGGTCAACGCCGACCACTTTATCCTTTTTTTAACTGTAGGAAAACTTAAGATAGGAGGAATCACACCATCAACACAATAGAATTTACTGAGGAAAATGCGAAAATTAAACCAGCAGGTCATCCGGCTGGCACCGAGCCGCGGCTGTAATTGCGGACAATGTCACAAACGCATTCTCTAAGCTACCCGTATGCACAGACTTTTGGTGTCATTGGTGCGATGAGTGAATTTTTTACATGTTAGAAATAATAGAGGAAACTGTGAAAATGTCCACAGCCAACATTTTATGCTGCACCCCGCGCTCTCTGTAAAACCTGATGGACCTTGATTTTTATAGCAAAAAATTCATTATTTCGCAGTTTTTGGGGTTAAGTTCCCTTCCTGTTATGTCCTGAGACCGGTAGCAGCACATTCTGCCAGCCTCGCAGCTACAACCTCGTGCAAGATGTCGTTACTCCCCAGAAACGGTCGTCGTTCTCCTTCTCCTCAGCCGTTGTAGATAGTGGCGTCAGCTCGTTTCTACTTCACGTCTCTCTGTGTTTTTGCTCGCTTTCGTAAAAAGCCTTCGCACGTCGGCGCTTCCTCCACTTTGGCGGTCAGACGCCGCGTGGACAGCGTGTGAAGTGCGGAGACGCAGACGCGAAAGCGGCGAGTGTACGTGTGATCCGCGGACGGCGCAGCGCAAGCCTGTGCGGGATGGTGGAACGCTGAGACCAGTCCCCGCTGGATATAAGAGGCTGGACTTGCTGTGCCGCACATCGCTTCGAATCTTCTCCTCCTTATTCATTCGTCTGGCTTCCATTTAGGGTATGGGCTGGGTTGATTTACTCACATCTGTCTTAGTGCATCTTATTTTGTGACAGCTTAATGCAATTACTTATAGATATACGTGAATAAACTTTTTTATATACGAATATAGCAATATTTTCTAAATTCCTGGACTACCACACTCTTTCTTCCTGAAAATATGTTCTTTAAAGCAAGTATGTACATATGGCACCTGTGCAAAACCTCATCGTACATTTCTACCGTAACCTACAGTAACCACTTTGTTTTCGCAGCCTATCAGCAAAGCTTGCTCTTTGGTACCAATTTGACCTAGAAGTAAGATACCCGTAGGCCGTGTCTGAGCGTCATGTGTGCCTGTGGCCCATAAATTACCGATCGGATAGGTTTACGGTGAAGATACTAGAGGCCGCATGCACCATTGAGTTTAGCCAAGGTGAACATGTCGACACCACAAGGATTTACCCATCATTAACATAAAGGTCAACACTTTTATCCGGGGTAATCTCAATTATGCATTCAGGCCGAGAACATCTAGCTTGGAATGACGTCTGTGAATGGAGTTCATTCTCTTTGAGGTTCTTTCTTCTAAAGCTGAACCGGTTCCATTAACCTCCTCTACGTCTTCATGACCCTAATCCTTCTGGACAAACCAAATGAGTTTTAACGTAGTGCAGTTGAACTGGCTATAGTGAGCAACTGGGGTAGGACAACAAGATTTCTCACATTTTTTTGAGGAACTTTTTGACTCCTGGGTAACAGGAGACTAATTACGGGTAACTACTACATCATATGGGTAAAAGCTCCTGCATGGCCTGAATGCGTCATTGAGGTTGACCAGGGTGAATGCTTAGGCGCCAGTATAAAGGTGGCCGAATTCAGGAGTTGTTGACATGTTTCCATTGGGTAATCTCAGTGGTGCATGCGACACCCAGGTATTTTTAGAGGGAGGGTAGCGAATGGCATGGGCACTTGAATGGTTTTCGGGTGTATTGGCAAATAGACAGAGTAAAAAAAGACCCATAGAGGATCTGTTGGAGTTTCCGATTGACCCAAAAGTGGCGCTTACACTATCCCGGAGGCAAATCTTCCAAAAATTTGGTCTATTTCTCACAGAAACTCAAAATTTGAGATTATTAGGTCTTTCCGAAGGGCAGTATTATCTCCATAAGTCTCAACTCTGTTATCGTCTCGGCCTAGATTTTGCTATGAAGCGGCCCTTCTTCACCGCATAGGCCTTTCAGGCATGTCAGAGAAGGAGGAGCGACGTTCGCTCCGTCCGGTCGCCTTCGCCGCCGTCGTTTTCTCGACGGTTGCGTTGACTAGTTGTCTGCTCACATTCCCGATGATTCTGCATTATGTGCAGACTCTGGAGTCACAAGTTCAGCTCGACCTTGAATATTGTCAGGTGAGTTGGGAGAAATTAGCTACTAGCTCACAACAGTCCACTAATAAGGAATATTCCAGGCTCGAGCTCGTGACATGTGGAAGGAAATGTTGAGCATTGAGACCGGCGGAAGACGTGACGTCGCCAAGTTGGCCGATATTGTGATGAGCCACAGGAGATTGGAGAAGAGGTAGTGTCTTGAATTAACTCTGGAAGAGAGGCTGCGCACACATCCTGAACGCATGTACTCTTCAGAGACACACTTGCGGACTTCTGGGCACGTCGTCTGCACGACCAAGAGCTTCGCGACGAACCCGTGGGATACGACACCCCATCTGCAGGCGTTGATTCTGCTGTTGAGGGCGGAGGAGGAGGCGGACAGGGATGTGAGTTACTCTTTTTTCCCTCCAAGTCATTACTTGTTTACCAACCGCTCCCTTCTGTGAGCATTCTTCCATTCCAGGCTGCACATGCAACCGAGGACCACCGGGTCCACCAGGTGATGCTGGTCGAGATGGCATTGATGGACTCGATGGAACTCCTGGTGACATTGGACCTCCTGGCCCACCAGCTCCTCCAGGACCCGACGCGTCAACACTGTTCCCACCACAGTGTCCATGTGAAGCCCCACCCGGAGAACCAGGACCAAAGGGACAACAAGGACCAGATGGACCACCTGGACCTCCTGGCGCACCCGGAGAAGACGGCAAACCAGGAGACCAAGGACCACGTGGAAGCCCCGGTCTGCCCGGACCAACAGGACCAACTGGACGACCTGGACCTCCTGGAGAGCCTGGAACTTACAAGACAGAAGTCGGACCGCCAGGAAGACCCGGTGCACCTGGACGCCCTGGACCACCTGGACAGCCCGGACCACCAGGAGGACCTGGAAACGATGGAAAACCTGGTGCTCAGGGTCCACCTGGAATGGCCGGACCTCCTGGACAACCTGGACAGAATGGACAGCCTGGACCTCCCGGACCAAATGGAGAGAACGGAGCACCAGGATCTTGCGAGCATTGTCCTCCGGCAAGACTTGCCCCTGGATATTGAGATGTATATTGAAGAGAGAAGTAAATTTTGGCATTTCTATGCGTGTTTGGTGTTCGATTCAGAGTGTAGTTCGACTTTTTTTCTCGGCCCCTGATCGAAGTGCTAATGATAATTAGACCACTTGTGTGTTGCAAGTGTAAGATGCGCATAAAAAATGGTGACTCATGAAGACACTCCAGTCGCCATCCTAAACTAGACATGCTTATGTGAACCGGGCCTGTGGTGACTATGCAACCAGTCTTCGCAACCTCAGACACTCCTAACCAAGCATGCGAGACCCAAGAACGTCACCAGATCGAACAGAAAAGGGTGTGTCAGGATGAGGCAAAAAGGGGTGCCAGGTCTATATTGTTGGTCCAATCGGACCTCTGTTCCGCCCTGGTTCAATGAAAAATTTACTATTTTATAACGACTCGGGGGAAGCTGTATGAGCTGTAGGGTTTGTAAGAGCACAAGAAGCTCGGGTGCCGGATTGAAAAGTGGAAAGATGGCAGACAACTTGAACTAATAACGATAAGGAGCTCACACAATTCATATGTGTGCAATTCCTCCCAGGTCCCAGGCCTCTATCTAGTACCACGCGCCCCATAACGTGCGCGCTTCCGAGCTCAGTTCAACACAACACATAAAGCAGCACGATGATTTTACTAGCATTGTACTAGAATTCCCAAAAATACAAAATTCCCATTACATTATGTTATCTTCAAAGTTACGGAGATATTGAACTCCGTACATGCATAAGTGAGCATTTCTTCCTTCCAGAAGATGTCGTCTTCTCTATTTTGCATGTCCACATTTTGCATAGAACAATTCTCAGCACAGTTTCACGGATCGACCTGAACAATTAATTGGGAATTATGGAACGAATACACTACATCAAAGTACAACTAGTGATACCCACTTATTGAATACCATGCAAATTATTGCATGCGCCCCATTCCAGAATATCCACGGTAGACTGGTCCAGAAATTGCTGATCGGTTTTGGCTGGACGATTGGGTCAATGAATTGCCACAGACAAAATGAGAGTGCACAAAATAAGCAGTAGACGAACACCTGAATATTTTTTTCGGATTTGCCATACATAACAACGAAGCAGCTTACCTGCACCGTGAAGGCACGTTCCTTTCGCTTGTCGATTTGCTGAAACAAAGAGTTTGACACGAGGATAAGATTATAAGGCGATTTATAAGTTTGGTAGTGAGAGAGGTACTCTCATGGAAACTTACACCTCTCGTCATAATGTAGAAGATTATTGAATAGCATATGCCGGCAAATATTAGGAAAACCACAACGGTATAATCATCTGGAAGGAAACTGAGTTACTAACATCTCATTCAAGGAAGAGCACACATCAGAAATCCTGTGTTTTTTATTGCTAATTGAGGTTAGATACTGTAAACGTCAATGGAAATGCATTTTCGCGGACTCGGAAAGCACGCGGCGCAATCGCATCGCTCGGGCTGGCATCGTCGCGGCAGCAGCGCGTGCTCACCAAGTCCGCGAAAAACGCGCCAGCTGAAAAATGCTCACTGCATGTGTTCAAACATCGCAGATAAACTTCTTTCCCTCACTTTGCGAAAATTTGTTTCAAAGTTGCAACTAGGTATAAACTGAGCTACAACCACTGCGAAATAAACTAGCGTTGAAGAAACATTCAAGAAAAAAGTATTCTATCCGTGCTACAATTCTTTCTAGCGCTTCAAAAAGGAAATACCGATTTTCTGAAATACCGCAGACAGTGGTAGCGATGGGTCATACTCCCACATGAACTTCTCCCTTGTGAACTGATATCGTGTCCACACTGACAGCTGCAAACCCGTGTAGATAGGAAAAACAGAAAACGCCACCGCAAAAAGAATCTGAAACCTTCATGAAATGTGCTGGCTAAAAACTTCATTTTTTTTTTTGAAACAGCTCGCCGATCATTGCGTTTAATTTGGACATGTATTAATGGGATACGAACTGTTTTCTTCATCCCGCTGAACAGCCGTTGTTCCTCTAGTGGATAAGCTAGACTGATCATCCGATGAACCGCAAGAAATATGCCTAACACGTTTAGCGACATCCAGGCGCCAGACATCACCGCACCAAGGATCTGAAACGATGACGACGTGTTAAGTTCAGACCTTTAAGCACCATTACGTATTGATTTCAGAGGGGGGATGGGAGGCACAGTAGGAAAATGTAATGTTTAAATCGGTATGACTGCATAGTTTGCATTGACACTGATAGTGACCCTGCTGCCTGTGGGAATATGTCACGAAGTCCCGCTCACAACTAGGGTAGGCATACTTCTCATACCTCACCCTCCTAGAAATCCTGACAAGATTCCACCGAAGGGAAATATTTGAAGCCACCGTCCCACCCTAGAATCCTTTATGGGATTTATGGGAAGAATTTACAGGAGCTTCCGATCGCAGCACTTCACTTAAAAGAAACACCCACGGAAAATTTCGAGTTCGGGAGTTTGGCGTAGTCTAATGTTTTTTTGGTGCTCTAAACTCTTTAAATGTCTGAAATTTGCCAGATGTGGGAAATCTTTATTCTTTACAGGCCTTCGTCTTACTACTTTGGCAGGAGTTGGATCGAGTTGCGCAAGCCCTGTGGTAGTGAGCGATCGGAAAGAATCGGTGATGCCATATTCAGCTATTTTTTCCTGGAGTAGTCCGTTATTCACCATGGACTCTCTAACGTTCTTTCCGAAGAAGATAGAAAGGGCTACTAATCGAAAAAAGCATAACAAAAGGTAGGGAAGCTACTGAAAGGCGAGAAGTCATAAAATGACATAAAAGAAACAAATCAAGTAAAATTTGAATTTTTTCAAAAAAAACCCAACAGGCGAAGAACCGGAAAGAAAACGAAGAAAGCGAAAAATAAAAGGATGGACATGTTTTAAATGCTAAAATAAGCTACAGGGAACGCAAAAAGATCAAGAAGCAGATGACATTCGACATTAATCGCGCTCCAGGAGTGTAGTTTAGCTCTAGATCACGCGCGACATTCATAATAGCGGGTCGAAAATTGAAATGCTGAACTAATGTTGTACTTGTATTATCTCGAGAAAGGCTGGGTCGCGAACTGCACTTCCATCGTAGAATTGTCGGGGGTGGTAGTAATTTGGCCGAAATGGCCATCTAATGGTGAGGTGTAAGTCCCAGTTAAATGCCACTTAACATCCAATTTGGGATTTTGAAAATGTGTTGTTTGTGGTCCCATATACGCAGTAATAAGGTTTGGAGTGAAAATTGGCAGCTAAGTTCGAGCAAAGTTCGAGCTTCCACCGAAATCTCCAGCTCGCGATAAGATGACGTTGATCTCCAGCTAAGTTCGACTTGATCCGTTATTGGATAGTGTGCGTGAAAGAGCGCGCAAGGAAGTACAAGAAATGGAGGGAAGAGAAGGAAATGCGTGGTTGTGTGGAAATGGCGCAACAGCGCAGTAGCTAGGAGGCTTGTTTCTTGTGGGATCGGTTGATGGTTCAATTCCTCACCAACATCGGAGCTTTGCAAACGGCTATTCAAATGCTTTCTGCATTGATTATTTCTGCACAGATAGCAGCTTCATCCACTCTGGCTGTTTTCAGCTGACGGATGATGGGTACAGGAAACCTTTGTTCGTGTGCATGCACAGAGGCGACTCGTACGTGTCGGTCGGTGGTGTAGTGGCTAGGAGGTTTGATATGCGAGATGGAAGTCGATGGATCAAATCCTCTACGAAGCAGAAGATTTGCAATCAGTTTTTGGGACTCTTTGTGCGTAGGACTCAGATTGCAGTTACTATGTATATATCAAACTTACAGCTAAACGGGTAATCACCCTTCGTTAGGTCAATAGTATGCACAGGTCGAAGCTTGACTCCTCGACCGATAACTTTGGTTTTTGGTTTTTCGTACCACTGCTAATCAGAATGTTAAGACACCCTAACCTGGATTCACTCAGTGTTTTAGGAAGTATGGAGAAGATACCGCTTCTCAATTGTTGCTTGTGACGGCTGAGAAGCGCTGTCTGAATTCTGAAGAGGTTGATGAATAAGAACATGCACGACTCCATGTGCGATCCGAACAGGAACCATTCTTGGAGGGCACGTTTGGCACAACTGTGTGGTGCGAAACGGGCATGTAGCCAACGCGCAGTGGGTGGCGCAGTGGCATGTGCGCGCGGTTGCACGATGGTACTCAGGGGTTCGATCCCCATGATGTTGTGGATTTTTGCGTTGTTCCTCATAACAGCTGTACTTGACGAGGAACTCTGTCTAGTGAGAAAAACGCACGTGTTGTGGTGCAGAGGTTGTGATGCCCGTTCATAGCCCAGTGGACGAGTGATCAGTTCTTGATAGAGCGAGTGTTTTGAAATTGATAATTCGTGTGGTATGTGAGGATTACCTGCCAATTTGCTCCCCATCAGAAAATTGTTCCAGAATGAGCCCAAATATCTAAATTCGAGTTGACGCTATCCTAAGAACTAGGAAGATAACGTAACACCAGATTCAATTCTTCAGTCACTCAAGCCTGATTGCTTTGGAAGATAATTGCAAAGAAAGAGCTTTGCTAGATTATAAAATACATATTTCGTTCTATACTCACGTACATAGTTCAGAGTTTTTGGAATATCCCATTCTAACATCAGCACAATTCCACTAAAAAGATGCTCAACCAATTGTATGATGTCAAATACTGATATGCCGAACATGATTTGATAGGAGGTGCATACTGCATAGTTATCGCGCCATCGGATACCCTTAAAGGATTGTGTTCATTTTACTAACTGAAGTACCACTAGAGATAAACTCACAACAGTGACGAGTACAGTGAGAATCAGTAGCAAGATAGCAAGGAATAAATTGGTGAAACCATAGCAAAATGGAGGGTAGTAGATAGAGCCGACAGCAGCCACGACCATCTGAAACTCAGCAACCTCAGTTTCACAACAAGTGCAGTAACGAATTTCGCTTTAGTTCATTTTATGTGAAATAAAAACAAAGACGAATTCCTGGCAAAAAATACAAAAATACACCAAATGAAACGTTGATTTGTGTCTATAGTCTATAATTAAGGACATACTGAGAAATGCTTGCGTAGAAAATGCGAAGAAATTGACATGCTCTTTGATAATTCAAAATTGTGCGTGACTACGCTACCTTCGCTGTTGCATTTTTCTAACAATCCTGAAGTAGAAACTAACATTTACAGAAGAATTCTTAGATTTCTCAAGGAAGACATGAAATAATGCAACAGTGGGTAGCGATTGAAAAGTATCATGACCAAATCGTTAGAGGCTTAACCAAGTCTGGTAGCAGACTTTATTGGGCTAACAATTCACCCTCATCGCCTTCTTCAGAGCCCGGAAAAGCCGGAAACATACGGGATCTATTTGCCTCAACAGGTCCCAGAATGAAATATTATACTACAGATACTACAGAAACAGATGATATGGGCATCACGCCAGGAGCTAATGAAAGTCGAACTTGTGCAGTTTTATGAATATTTAAATAGAGTTTTGTGGGGCTTTACCTTTTCAAAGTACGTGAAGTATCAGATCTGAGATGGGATATTGATAGGAAATTAGTTTTTGTGATTAACTTGTGTGTCGAATTGTGCTGCAGTCTCCTAACAAATACTTGAAGTGCATTTCACTAGAATTTGAGACGGTTAATTATATCAACAAATTTGCATTTTTGCAGGCTTAATCACATGTTTGACGCTAAAACACACCACACAAACTCTCCTCGGGAAGATGGCGGTTTCTGCGCGCGGATCTTTAGCGTAGAGGCCAGGACCTAAGCTAGGATTCGTGAAACTTTAACCACTCCAAACATAAGGTGAGTGCCATGAGTTATTCTATGGAATTCATAGCATTACTCTGT
This sequence comes from Ancylostoma ceylanicum, assembly GCA_000688135.1. Lineage (NCBI taxonomy): Eukaryota > Metazoa > Nematoda > Chromadorea > Rhabditida > Ancylostomatidae > Ancylostoma > Ancylostoma ceylanicum. The sequence goes on along the minus strand of JARK01001439.1, from coordinate 312,307 downwards.
TGCAGACGTTTCAGTTTCATTCATAGTGTTATCCCGCAGTTTGAGAAACTTCGCAAAAAGCGCGCTTTGCCGTTATCGTATAATGCATTCAAAACGTTGTTGCGTAGCTGTTCAAATCGGTGAGCATACAGATTTCCTGATTTCTATGATATCGTAATCTATAAATTTATGTTGCTTGTTGTTAATGTTGTTATTGTTCTTTTTGTGTTATATTATTCTGTTTTGTTCACATGAGCATATGCTTGGGTAATAAATGGTTAAGATACGCGGGACGCGGAAGTTGCTTTACTGACCCGGTTTCGCTCGGCTATGAGTATAATTATTCCTAAGCCTATAGTCATTGATTACCTAGGTTGGACTTGCTTGCATTCCCCAGATTACTCATCAACGTGGACGTCAACACGATTACCCCAGGTAATCGAGTAATCTCAATGATGCATTCAGGACCTCAGCAAAAGAAGCCGGAGGAACATGCAAGAGGTGAGAGGTTCGAGTAGCCCGCCAGATGCCTGAACCGTCTGTTATTCTGAGACAAACTAATTCAACAATTGTGAAAGGTTGTGCCAATCAAGAAGAAACGAACGAAGGGCAGAGAGAGAATGAATAATGTCACAATATTCTGCATATAAAGGATAAGCTAATAGTGTCATTTAACAGAGACCGTGTGCAATCCTGCTCAGGAGGTGGTTACAGTGATAGGTCGTACAACTTTCTTAAACGTTGCTATCGACTGAAAGGTTTTGTGAGCTATGAGCATAAACTGTCCACCAAGAATTTCCACAATTTTTAGCGTACAGAAAACATTATTACCAGAAAACAATGAGTAAATGAAACGAACGAGAAATAATGAGTGTACTTCCGCTTCAAATAATGTTTCCCGAAAAATCGCGCTCTTACTAAACTTCATCTCCTTTATCACGTGTCCTTTCCTAGGTTGAAGCGACAATTTCACATCCAATTTCCGAAGGCATACAGACAGTGTGATGACGAGAATGCTTTGAATTAATGCTACGTAAATGCTTCTAAAGACATGCCCGCTTCACAGGAAGCATGTGTAGCTCAGAAAACGTGAAGGTTTTACTCCCGAAGTAATCAAAACTGGCATTGAATCCCAGATTAGAAAAAGTTCATTGCTGTGAAATTCACACACTGTTCGTTTTTCCAACTACGTAAGCTCGATTTTCAGACCTGCTTTACTGTTTCCATACTCAAGTTCGACATAGCAATAATGAAGAGTGTTTCTATGACTTCGGAAGAGTCACTGATACGGATGAAAAACCGCTACGTTCAAAAAGAGGAGTTGGAAATTAAGCATAAACCCGGGTCTTCGCTGGTCTTTTGGGGTGATTCCGTCGCCGTCTGCATCGGCGTAGATTACGATCGGTTCATCCAACATATCTACCATAGTTTCAGCGGAGTGGTAAACTCTAATACCACCGTGGTATTGCGAGAACCACTGGCAATCACTGTTAACGTCTCATCTCACGAAACTGTGCAGAGGAGCGATGAAAGTAGTCTTTAGTGAGAGAAGAACAGCAGCGTTGGTAGAAGACGCAGAGGCAAGAAGAATATCCGCGGCTCTCACCGTAATCCCTCTTATAGTGAGACTTAATTGACCGCCCTTAGATGGAACGAATTCTAGATCAGACGGGTGATGGAGAAGTCATCCTCAACTCCTACTCAAATCTCTTCGGTAGCTGTGTCCAACTCCATTTATGTCGGTTTACAATTAGGTGGGAAGTATATGTGGTCCCGTTGATCTTCCCTTCCGAAGTACGACATGCCATAGAGAGAAATCGAGCAGCCCCCGACCCCGATAGAATTCAACTTTAACGTGTGAAAAACATACCGCTAGTTATTATCCGCATGTTGGCTAGGCATTTTACGCCTACTCTTTGTCATCTACAAGCTCTTCTCGCAAGCGGATTGGCATGGCAGCTGTGGAAGCAAGCAGGGTATCGGGAAAGATTCAGTGCGAGCACATACACACGGTCGCAAGATTCATCGAAGTATCGTGAGAGTACAAGATATCTTGTGTCTCACACCTATCGATCAAAGGAAGCCTCCGACTCCATTTGAATGGAAGCGGGTCCTGAAGCTCTGGGCAAACGACGTGAACGCATGTCAAACGACGTCAAAGCAGTAAAATATTCCATTTACTTCACATCAAACTCACAGGATGAATTCCTCCGCTGGAACTGCTGAACTGATCTCCCTTAAGAGTGTCATACAAAAATTAGGATAGGATAACGTGAGAGCGCAAGATGATGGTGGCCGGCGATTCAACCTAGTCTGAACTTTCAAGACGTTAAGACAACATACGTGGCCTACGTTGTTTAACTTCCAAAAGATCATCACTATGCAGTTACATATAATTGTACTTGTGTATGTGTAATTATGTATGTAATTATTACTTGTGTATGTGTAATTATTTAGATGTCCACCTGAGTAAAAGTGTTTAGGTATTTATGTAATGTCTGTATGAAATGTTTTACACGTACATCTGTGTCCAACAAAATTCACACAAATACACAACTATAAGTTACCTTTATCTTACTTATGAGTGCAGGAGGAAACAGATAGCGTTTTCATATAAAGATAGTGCACGAAATGAAAACTAAAACTGGGAAGTAAAATTTAAATCCAGTACAATAAAACCCTGATTAGCCATATTCGTTTGCTGACGACATCGTCCTTATAACGCTAACCATAAGCTAAATGGAGCGGGTGCTAGCCGACTTTTACTACATATATGGAAAAATCGGTCTCCAAATGAATTCGGCGGCGACGCTGTCCATGAAAATTGGATGGCTTCCGAAGACCTCACCTTAGGGCTGGGCAGAAGGAAGTAAGCGGATTGGGATGTTTGTAACTGCATCGATGACATAGTGAAGAAGATTTAAAAAAACCTTTCAATATCACGCTTTTCCTACTTTTGTGTACGCGCCAAAAGCACGACGTCACGTGAGCAGGATAAAAACACGGTTAGCATCATCCTGCGCTTCATCGAAAGGGGGACCACTTCGCGCAAGTGCGGGGTGGAATATGAGCTTCTTCGCTACATCAACATTTGAAGACCAAGAACGACGCCGTTGGCAACAAGTTAGATAAGATCAGGTGGACAGGACACGTAATACGTCTTAACGAACCTTTAGACAAAAACCGTTAGCGACTCGACGCCATGTTATGTAAAGCGCACAAAAGGGAAGTTTTCAAATCGATAGTCCGATTTATTTCGAGTGCATCAAAGAACTATTTAACTTGAGCAAATCTGATGCTCCAGAGGAACGAATGGAAGTATTGTTAGCACTCGCTCTGTACCCGAGGACAAACGGAAATTAGAGTGATCAAGAATGCACACAAAGTGCTTCAATTAGAAATACAGAACGCTATTTAGGAATGCTAAAAAAAACGAACAGCCGACGGATCCAACGCTGAATGTATCCCATGGTGTGACTTCACCAACAGCACTCAACCCTAAGAGACATCTCACTATTGTCATCACAGGATGTTTTCTTTGAGAATGGGCAGAAAATCCGAAGATGGAATGAAAGTAGAAGTGTTGCACTAATCGGAAGGAAGTGGAGGTTGAAACAAAGCGAGTTGAAGTTACCACCTGATGCTCCATCAAAGCTACAAAAGAAAAGTTCCTGAGTAGGGGAATTGAACTTTAACAGTATAAATAGACTCATTCTCCCGAGAACTCAAAATCGACATAAAGATGCTTCGTAGAACGAGAGAGAATTTCGAAACTGCAGAAGGCGAAGAAGAAGAGAAAGAGGCAAACTCGCTTTCAAATCTTCTCACGCTAGTAGTACTTATCGACATTGGTTCCCAACCCCCGCATTAATATTTCCCACCCTTTTCATCTGGTGCATGATATGCTTCAACTTGTGAGAGCAGACCAATCAAACACATGAAATAGTATGGAATTTGTGGCGTCACCGATATGAGGTGAGCTCTCATCAGTATGTTGTCTGGACACCACTGCATTCACGAATGGAACACTATGCCCGCCGATTCTGTGGCGGAATAGGATCTTTCAGCTCCATCAGCTAACGTGTGAGAGGGGGGATTGCATTCTTCCGGGTCTGCATTGGACGTCACCTTAAGCAGAAGTCTCTTCGTACCTAAAAACGATAACCTAAGGCTTGTGTGATCACAGGGACGGCCCCTTTGCTCAAATTACAAAGCAGAGAATACCTGTCCACTACGATGATATTTACAGAATTTAATGGCAGTACACTGTGAGACGGAAGGCGTGTTTCGACGAGAGATACCATGTAATTAGTGCTGTGTCTAGTACGATTCAGTTCATGAGATGTACCGCCTGTGATAGGGAGCAACATGATTCGTGGCTGATGAATGCAAGGCTTTATATTGTTTTGCTCACCTATTAGACAAAGAACGAAAGGATACTGTTCGTACTTCAGATTTCCAACTACGAAACCATTTGTTCGATTTTGAATGTTCAACTAACATGTGGACTTTAATTGAAACCAAATAATAAGATTTATTTCACTATAACATTAGAAAACATGCATTGTTTGTTGTAGAACATCGATGAACTATGTCAGAAGAAGGCGGAAGTTTTAGTTGTTGGACAGAAGTACATCGTAAAAACACCAGGTGGTAAATTGAGGGGAAGCAAGTTCAGAACAAGAGTGTTCAGGAGCGCCAAGTACAATAAATGATTATGGTTTGGCAAAACTAAATAATCCTGTAGGCTTACATATTTCTCTGTTCCTTCATTCTCATTTCTATTAACTCTCTAATTAGCTGTGTATTGCTATTTATTTTTAGTCGCCCCGTTCTACTCTCAATGAGTCTCAGCATTGCTGATTGATGGATTGCCGATAAGATACGGTTTCTTCTTCTGTTCGTGGTCTTTTGGTCAAAAATTAGACAGGGAATGTTCTTCCGTTGCTTTCGCTGGTTTACATAGGCGTTTGGCAGCCGGGTAGATTGCAGTGTCGAATTCACCATTCCACACTCTGAGCAAAGCGAACTCGCTGAAAGGTGAGTCTAATGAAGATCATGATAATCTTGTGTCCGGCTACAAGCAAATAGTCCACAATCTGTTTATCTCTTTTTGAGTTTTCCTTAGGAAGTGTACTGTTGATCTGTCTTGTTATTGTGTGTCCTGTTTGGTCCGATGAATGTGTTAATACACCGAAATCTCGCTAATAAAGCTATCACACGGGAGTAGTCAGAACTGTCAGAAACCCTGAGAAATGTGTTATATGAGGCTCTGGGATGGCAGTATTTTATCATATTCTAAACCTGTTTGTTTTTATTTATTGTTCAATAAAACAGTATTGCAGTGGAAGACCACCCACTTGAAATGAAAAAGAGTGAAGAAGTCGCCATGTACGTCTCCCAAGTAGAGTTTTCGTCTGTTTCATGTCAGATCCCCTTTCGTGAGCTAACCGTAAGATTTATAAAAGCTTAAACTTTTTTTCTCACTTTGATATTCAGTGAACATTTCGGACTGCTGCATTTTTTTTTTTTGGCTGTGCTGCACAATTTGTTGCGACTGCGCTTATTAGTTCAAATAAAATAAAGAATGTGGAAACATAATAGTCTGCAGACAAGGCTCAGCGCTAAGTGTATTTCTGTCAGCCAATGATTTGGATGCCGTTTTGTGCACAAAAACAGTCTTCTATTTTTTTTTCGCTCTTATGGCTTTGTACTCACTCAATTCTCTCAAACTGTATAACTATTCTTTATAAATGTCTCGCTGATGAGGGGTTGCTCTTCTTCGAAGTTTTTTTCCTAGCAAGAAAGAAGTCCCAGTCCTGTTACATCCTGCAACGCAACACTAGTGAGCAATCCAGATCCATCCAAATGGGAATTATCAGAGCTTCCCTGAACCAATTGCATTCTTTTGCAGGATCAACTGTCGGTGCAAGAAATCTTGCCACGAGTGTACCGTTCTATCTGGTGTAGCATTCATGCGCTAATAATATTCGCTCCTCATCTCTGGAGCGCACGTCGATGCAGAAACGCTTCTCCTGCCGTGTTGTATTGAATAACCTCCGGTGGGAAATTCCGTTCTGCCCACACTTCATTCAGAGAAGTACAGTACCCTTATAGTGCGTTTTTGTATTCGAAACTTAGAATTAGGCTTGGGAAAAGCTTTTTCCTCGCAACACGTAATATCAAAATAAAGCCACACATTGGGCTAAAAGGTGAGAAATTCGCTGTGCGATAACGCGCATATTGTTTATCATGTGGTATAATTCCGGAAAAAGAGAATTATTGTGAAGCAATACGACGAGGGCAGGGCCTGAACTAATTTAGTGTTAATTTGCAGGTGAGAGGTGAACGGTCGCTATCATCCCTGTAATGCTATCCGTCTAAACGTAGGTAAAAAAGCTCATCTGCTCTGTCGCGTCGCATAAGTGGTGGGGCGGGACAGAGCTGATGAGCTATTATACGTATGTCTTGACACATACTATTGTTAGCGGTGATATTTTGCATATATTTTCTACTCTTTTCAGAATGAAGCCTGAAAAAGGACCTGAAAGAGAAGAGAAGGAGAATACACGACGAACGAGCGAAATCCTTTTGAAATTTTCCACCCTACTAGGCCTAGACTTAGGCTTAAGAGAGCTATTATATTTCCTGTAGAAAAAAGAGTGGAGAACAATCCTTTCTCGTGTATTTTTTGATAAAAAACTGAATTTTTGAAGAAGAATACACGAAGAACGAGCGAAATCCTTTTAAAATTTTCCACCCTACTAGGCCTAGGCTTAGGCTTAAGAGAGCTATTATATTTCCTGTAGAAAAAAGAGTGGAGAACAATCCTTTCTCGTGTATTTTTTTCATAAAAAACTGAATTTCTGAAAAAGAATACACGAAGAACGAGCCAAATCCGTTTGAAATTTCACACCCAACTGTGCTTAGGCTTAGCTAAGGCTTAGGCTTAGGCTTGACGGAGCCATTTGCTGTGGAAAGAAGAGTGGAGAACAATCTTTTTTCGTGTATTTTTATCAAGACTGAATTTTTGAAAAAGAATACACGAAGAATGAGCGAAATCCGTTTGAAATTTTCCACCCAACTGAGCTTAGGCTTAGACTTGAGGGACCTATTCCCTGTAGAAAAGAAGAGTGGAGAACAATTTTTTCCGCGTATTTTTGTCAATAATGAATTTTTGAAAAAGAATACACGAAGAATGAGCGAAATCCGTTTGAAATTTTCCACCCATCTGGGCTTAGGCTTAGACTTGAGGGACCTATTTCCTGTAGAAAAGAAGAGTGGAGAACAATTTTTCCCGCGTATTTTTGTCAAAGATGAATTTTTGAAAAAGAATACACGAAGAATGAGCGAAATCCATTTGAAATATTCCACCCAACTGAGCTTTGGCTTAGGCTTGAGGCAGCTATTTGCTATAGAAAAAGGGTGGAGAACAGTCTTTCTTTGTGTATTTTTATCAAGACTGAATTTTTGAAAAAGAATACACGAAGAATGAGCGAAATCCGTTTGAAATTTTCCACCCAACTGAGCTTAGGCTTAGACTTGAGGGACCTATTTCCTGTAGAAAAGAAGAGTGGAGAACAATTTTTCCCGCGTATTTTTGTCAAAGATGAATTTTTGAAAAAGAATACACGAAGAATGAGCGAAATCCGTTTGAAATATTCCACCCAACTGAGCTTTGGCTTAGGCTTGAGGCAGCTATTTGCTATAGAAAAAGGGTGGAGAACAGTCTTTCTTTGTGTATTTTTATCAAAACTGAATTTTTGAAAAAGAATACACGAAGAAAGAGCGAAATCCGTTTGAAATCTTCCACCCAACTGGGTTTAGGCTTAGGCTTGATGGAGCTATTCAACCTCACTTTTGGAAAAATGCAAATTTCGAGAGAAAAAATTGTAGGCCTTTCAAATGGTTTTCACACCAAATTGCTCGTAATAGTGAAGTCAGTGGTCACAGTGGAAGTATGTACTTCTAGATGCTCTCCCTCCCTCTCAAAGTTGTAGCCAAAAAATGTTGGAATTTTCTGTGTTTGATTCCTACTTAGTGGGCGGTGTCAGTCTAACCAACGGATATATTAAAATACTAGGTGATAGCCGCTCAAAATCGATGGTGATTGGGTGACGAGCCGCTCAAAATCGATGGTGATTGGGTGAAGGCATATGAAGAGAGTTGCTCTGTATCTGAAGACGCTTTTCTTCGAGATTACTCATTCTCAGTAAAGCTACGTGAAAATGCCTCAAACCCCGCGAATAAGGCAGATCCCGCGAAGTTTTCCAGTTTCTGCGGCTACGACTGTTTTTACGTGAAATCGTCCCGTTTCGGAGTCAGTACCACTTACATATTATCACTGTTCTGTGTGCACAGTCATGGGATAGCTTAGGATGAATATCCCTCCACCACGATATACTCGAGTTAATGCCTTCTTATTTCTTGTATCACAAAAACTTCTACTAAATCTCGCTCACTGAGGGATTTCTCTCGTAGAATCTTTATTATTTGAGCCAAACAAAACATTTATTATCTAACAACTGTACGACATTCTAAACAAACCGGGAGATTTAGACAAGAGAAAAACCGAAGAGTTACAATCGATTTGAATGAGAGCAGAATTTCCTCTAATATTATGTAAATCTCATTAACCATTCATCATACCTAAAATGCTGGTACAGAAAAAAAATGACACGTGTGACGCGTAGCTACTCGAGTAACTTTTAAAAAAAGATAGGTAAACAACCGGTAGAAATCACACACACAAAAAAAAAGAAAACGATAACTATATAGATATAACTAGACTTGTGTTTTGGTATGAAAATCTCCGATTCAACTCGAGCAAAAGTCATGAATTAAACAACGAAAAATGAAGAAAATTGAGCCATATTGTAAACCTATTCAATGGCTAATAATACTCTAGGATACATTCAAAAACCACCCAATGGTCAAATCTTTTGATAAACTAAGAATATTTTTGCTTAAAGCATTACCACAGTTTAATGAGAACAAGGTTATAGATTAACAGAAGCAAATCGAGAGCAGTAAGTTTCAAGTCGCGTGAATTTCAGAAAAAAAACAGTGTAGAACGCTAAAGCTATCTATTTGGGGGCAGCACAATCCGCTTGTGTTGGAACTCAATCGCGGCAGAGGTTGAAATCAGCCAATCACAACGAAGTAGCACCGCCCCCCGAAGCAAATGTCTAGCAAATGATAAAGATCATGTGTAAACCTAAGTTTTTATAGTCATAATTTGATGCGGACACACTGGTAGACATCAACAAGCGTAATAATAGAAATCTGGAACACCAACTATATTCGAACCGAAGTGCTTCTAATAAAGCATCTGAGCAAACTACACGAGTCATTCCTAAGCAACATTCAGCACGGATAATGGGTATTGTTCAACAAAAGAAGCCACGATTTATGACCGTAAGTTCTACTACATGTGCTAAGGAAGAATTTTGTATTTGTTGCCAGGTATCATAACAAATTCACCCGAGAAGACAACAATAGATAAGCTGTACCTTCGAAGAAAGATCAACAGTGAGAAAGAACAATTTTACAGTTGCTTTAGTCAAATATGGGCGGAGCATTACTGTTAGAAATGCATATGATGCTCTTGTTAACGTACTCTCTTATACCCACATAACAAAAAAGAAAAGAGGCGGTTCTAAACAGTTATTGAGCATCGGCTGCCGCTATGTCACTGTCACGAAGCGAGTCCTGAGTCATACTGCAGTACCCGCCATCAACGCTGGGCTGTTGCCCTGTGTACTGCTGAGAAGGCCTGTATAGTAGCGGCCTCGAATGGCACTGAATTTGTAGCATTTGCTGCTGTTGCATTGATGACATCACTGGTGATGTCTGCGAGTAGTGGTACATCGGTTCTGGATTCACTAACACCGAAAGTGGAGGTAAAACAGTTTTTCCTATAACATTCAATTGTTAACACTATTTCCATTACGTATAATACCCAAAAAGTACTGCTTTATAAAGGACTTGTAGATAGATATAAACATAGTATCTAATAACTTTGTCTTTAACATACTCAATAAAGAATGTTTCTTGAAGGAATCGTCCCACCTCAGAATCGTTTCTATGATTTTCATGTAAAATGAACCTCCATGACCCACTAGTCACAATGGTACACCTGACTCCGAGCACAGCTGCCAAGAAACCCGTTTTGGAGCCGGATTCGTGGGGGTAGCTTGGACGAGACCATGGTATTTCCGCGCCATGGACAACTCCCTTGGGCTAGGGCTCATGAATGCATAATCAGTGGAAACCAGGTTATCAAACCGACTACCGCTACCTGAGTATCCTGGGCATCCAGTAGTCTATACATATGAAAACCAATCACGTCAACCATTTGCCCATTTACCCTGTCATGAATCCCAACTCTGGTCAAACATGGAGCGGACACGCTAGCAAGTTAGGGCGTGGTCTAGAAGTAACCTTCACGAGCTGTACGAATTCCCTTACAAAGTGCTCCTCCTGGCAACGCCATCCAGCTCCGTCAACAGGCTCCAAAAGAATTGACGCTCGAAAACGGTTCTTGCAGAAGTTTTGAACGGAATTGTGTATGTATACAACCGTGATCTCCGAACTCCTATAGATCCTTTTCATATGGAAAATTCATGAACGATTCTGAGGTGGGAGGAAATTCCGCAATGATACCTCATACTTCCTTGTAACATCCGAAAAAGAAAAAGAAACATGTTTTGTCCATTATGTTACGAAGCCGATATTATGAAGTAAGCGAAAACACGAAAACAAACGGCAGTGAAAAAAAGAATCTAAAATAGTAACTCCAACTAACTGACCCATGTGAGACTGGATGGGAATCGGAAGAGGGGCACTTGTAACTTGTGGATCCGTCCGTTCTGTGTCAATGCTGCTGTCCACGTTGTCAGATTCGCCGGCATTCTCCTGATACTGTTCACCAGCTGGCTGCATCTAAAAAATCATGCTAGAGCTATCATTTCATGTTTTACTCCGATTGTGCTGATTCTCCATGATCGCATAGCGTCCTAAACAAAATGGCAGTAGAAAGGAAAAGAGACGAGCATGAAGAAGCACATACGGCTCCAGGTTCAAAGTGTGTGAGGGGTTACCTGCAATTTAGGTGCTATGTTTTACTAATTCTTTTCTCCGTGTGGATTCTTTCTCAACAAATCTCAAACACACAATCTCACCTCATTTCCATGACAGTTACTGGCGGATTCCTAACCTCCTCAATGCGCTAATTCCATTGATGCACTTGAACCAATCCGGGACTGAGTTTAAACCCCTAATCAACAGTTTAAACCCCTGTAGGAGTATGACCAACAATAAGAACTATTCGCTCCTCAAGATCAATCGAAATAAAGGAAAAGGTGGTATCAGAGCAGAGAGCTCAAGCCCAGTTTTAGTGCTTCGCCAATTCTCGACGACAAAACTCCGACGATTCCATACCGTTTCATAGATTTTTCGTCGTTTTCTTCGTTTTTGGCCAGCTCAAGAATACTCTCTCTCTACGTTAAATTCTCGAAAGTAAATTGCGGGTGAGTCTTTGCTTTCAAGGCCTACGCACTGCCCTTGGCTGGTGATGTGTAATAAAAATACAAGTATCATGTGAAAATTCTAATGGTGAGAAATAAACATCGACAAACACAAAGCTTGAGACGGTCTTTTGAGATTCGCTAAGTATAGGATCGAGAAGCCCGTTAGATTTCTGGATTTATCCGAACATACAGCCGCTCTCAGGCATCATGGCTTCACATAGCACCGCCCGCCTGCTGTGCCGCGCCGCACCACCTATGATGAGGCATGGGTAGTGATGCGCGCCTCAGCAGAGAGGCGGTGCTCTGTGATGCAAGGATGATTGAGAGCGACTGCATGGTATATATTTTACACATTTGACTAGATCAGACTTGCTCACAAGCAGTCACATTGAACTCCAAACGGTCGTAGACAAGGCGCGACGCGTACACAATGGTTGTCTACTGCATGAAGGCATCGGGCCTGCTAGGTAGATACATGGACGAAAAGCGATACGCCGTAATTTCCCGCTGCCTCGGGAGGTGCAGAAGGCAACCGGAGTGGCCGCGCCGCGGTCCCGCCCCTTGTCTACGCCCGTTTGTGGAGTTCACTGTATCTTGAAACAGGCTGATTTGTGAAGCTTATCGAGCAGCTCCGATTTTTGCAACTCAAAAACTGGCCGTCCGCAAGACCTGACATGCAATACATACCAATTCAAAAAGGAGAGCATAATCAGAGGAACAAAAGCATCTGTGAAAAATGATCGACGACTCACCCATTGCCCATATACAACAGGCTGGTACGGCATGGCTGGTTGCTGCTCCGTTTTAGGCACATCCACGTACTGCGGTGTTGTCGCCACCGGCATTGCGTATTGTTGTGGCCTCATTTGCTGTGGCTGCTGATACACTGCAGACTGTACATGGACCATGGGTTGCTGAGGCACGTACTGCTGCTGAACCGGCGCCTGCACGATTGGAGGCTGGTATTGTTGTTGAACTGGTTGAACTGGCGCATGTACAAAGCCGGGTTGATATTGCTGCGGCTGCATCACAGCTGGTTGCACCACTTGTTGCGGATAGACGACCTGCTGGTATTGCGTCTGGTATGTCGGTTGAGGGATTGGTTGGTACTGTTGTGGTGCGGGTGCACAAGTGATCACTTGGGCAGGGTACTGCTGTGCAGGATACTGAACGTATTCTGGCTGTGCGGGAATCATATGCGTAGGCGGTTCCATCGGCGCTTGAGGCAGTTGGGTGAGTTGTTCCTGTGGCTGACACTGCAAGATGGGAACTGGTTGTTGCAGCGGTGGATTTTGTTGAACTGGCATCACGATAGGCGTTTGTGGCGGGTACATTTCCACCGATGAAGGTGTCATCATCGTGGTCGGCTGCATGTACATTTGTTGTTGTTGTTGGTATGGTTGATACCTGTAACGACGATAAGGAAGATTCATGAACACTATATCAAGAATGCAAAACATCAGCGCACTTACATTACTTCTTCACCGACAGGATATTGCATAACCTGGGGATATGGATGATAAATTTGTGGGTGTGGCGGAGGATTCGAACCCGAGGATCGGTAGCTGATCTGACTGGCACGATCCGATATGCTGGCGTTATTGAATCGTTCAACAGTTTCGTCAATAGGATCACGAGGAGACAGGTGACTGGCTAAAAGATCTCATTTAATCAAAAGATCACCATACAGACACTTCTCTCCAACATGGAAAATATGGTAGTTCTGACAGAATTCAAGAAGGACCAAGAGAGAGGAGAGAGAGAGAGAGAGAGAGAGAGAGAGAGAGAGAGAGAGAGAGAGAGAGAGCCAAAACCTATGAAATCAGAACAGTTCAAAAAGAAAACGGGACGAAAATAGGCTGAAATTCAGCTGAACCATGTGCATTTCTTTGTCAAATAACCACTCATGTTCAAAAAAATATGTAAAAGCCTAGGAAATTCAAAGCAAAAAATAAGAATGATAAAATTATGCCTTACAAGATGCCAATGAGTGAGCTTGTCCAGACTTCATTTGAGATCGGTCAAAATTCTCAAACGAACCACTACCGGATCGATAAATCGCAGGAACACCGCTGAAGCTACCAGCTTTCTAAAAGCAAAAAAATTGCTTGCTAAGAGTAAATAGGACAAAACACATTACTAGTAAGGAAACAAAAACTTGTTAATGACTTAAACGGTAACAGTATGTATGGAACATACCCTCATCATCGTACCATGATCCATCATCCCCATTGGATAATGATAATGAGGTTGTTTCTCGAATGATCGTTGAGTTGCCTGCGTCCAATGATGAGCCTCAAAAATTATTATTTACAGAAGGCAGCGTGCACTAAATATGAAATAGAATTTCTTAAAGGATTTGTAAGGGATTAAGCTAAACAAAGAGAACTACAACTAAAGGAAGACTACTACATATGGCTGGTAGCAAAACACTTTCCCAAGTCATAGCTTGCGTTACCAGTTACTCAACGATGGCACTCGAAGGAAGGGATGCTATTTTGACTACTCATTTTTATTGCCCTCACGAATGAAGGTGTATATGACTTGTCAAACTACCGGATTCATGATATCTGGATCGGCACTTGGGTATAGATAGCCAGTCTCAAACGATTGTGCTCTTCGCTGCATTGTATCTCCAGCACCAATCTAGAAACGTGATCATCTACCATCAGCTAAAGAAAGGGAGAAACTATGCAGTACCTCCTGATAATTCACGACACTGGGACAAAACCTTCTGCTGTCAGTGTAAATATTGCTTTGAATCAAGCTTGCAAACACGAAATCCGGTCTTAAACATGAAATTAAAAGAGAAGTTGCACTACGCGATAAATAACACCTTACGGTTTCGTCTTCGCCGTTTTTGACACCACCACACATTTTCCGCTGTTATCGACATTGTGATCCAGACCGAATAAGACAGCTACTCGATGTATCAGCATTCGATTATATGATGAAACCGGAGGAAGTTTTAGCGACTGCTCCCTGAAAAATGCAACTTGTATGAGATGTCTGAGGGAATTTTCTACAAACCCTACAATATCCTACAATACACTAAGAACTTGAAGAAAACAGGGAATAAATTTTTGGACATATTTGAAAACATTCATAAATAAAAAGCGAAAAAATCTTCACTAACATAAGGGTCGGGGACTTGAACGATAAAAAGATTAACTACCAAGCCGGTGAGGAAATTTCGTCGATATTTCCTCCAAAACAGAGATTCGCAAAAGCGGCGTTTTTAATTTTCTACACTTCGTATGCTTATCCAGTAACATCACGAGCAATTTAGTTTAAAACACCTTCCTTGCATTTAATCTAAAAGAGACTGCCTATTCCGGTAGCAATGACACAGGGGCTTCGTTTTTAGACAGACGTGGATTTTTCAAATTTCGAGAATTTTCTTTTTTTTTCTGGGAATTTCCCTCGGTGATTCGATCCAGGCTGCTCTTTGAAGCAGCACACTAAATACTATCTATTCCAATCATTTTGTCCAAGAAGTCGCCAACGCTGCGCCAGGAAAAAATCAGTTGCTCGGAGGCTCATTTTTTTTGCAAAACAACGGCAGGCCAAAATCTCATCCTGATAGCTAGCTTCGATTTCGATAACCATGCCGGCAAATGGTTCACCATCCATCATAGTTCTCCTCCAGCTCAAAAAGTTTTTATCTCACAAGGAAAATGAAATTCTCCAAACATGATGAGGTGGAAATGCTCGTCTGGATTCTTCGCTACACAATTTCCCGAGTCCCACGATCACAACCCCAGGGATGTGCGTTTCACAGGAGAAATGACAAATGCTTCAAACGTACCCAAAATCGTTGAGGAAATCAGTGAAGAGCTGCTCCAACTCCAGTATCATGGCACGATCTCTCGCATTTTTATGCAACGTTGCAGCAATAAATGCGCGAAGTTCCATCTCACTGAGATCAGAGGTGTAATCAGTGTAGGAGGATTCTGGAAAAAAAAATCATATCTGAACACCAACGAAAACCTATTGAATTCTACCTCGACTAAGAGACGACGAATTTCTGTGAAATCTCGGTGGTACACCCCCTGGAGGTACAGGAGCGTAAGAGTTTATCATCGGAGGTGGAGGTGGTCGGAGTCGAGTGTCATCGTCACCGCACATAGCCAAACTACGTACGAGCTGACGCGCTCGCGATGGAACTGTGCCAGCATAAGGATGTTTTTCCATGCGCACCTTAGATAGGAAAAATATATTAAATTTCAAAACAAAACGCACTTTAAGGGGAGAAAAAACTAAACCAGGGAATTAGAAAACTTACAACGGTAGGAGCTCCTGGAACACGTTCAGGCAAATATTCGCGAACGGGTCTTAACTCATCAGATTCGTCGGGCAGATTCATAGAAATTGGTTGTGCTAGCACCGGCTGCATATACTGCAACGAAAACCCATATTGTATGGAGTTATGTAAAATAACACGCCAAAATATAATAAAATTGCGTAGAGATTCATAAAACCAGGATGCAGAAGCATGAAGACAAAAAAACAAAGAAAACAGAGATTCAAAAAAAAACAGGAAAAACTAGCATACTCACCCCGCCGGCTGTTCTCTGGTTGGTGGATGCAACCGGAATCATGTAATCGGGTTCATCTGGTAGATTAACAGCAATCGGTTGAGTCAGCGACTGGAATTAGATGGACTAACAGCCATATTAGCTAGATCAAAACAGAATCGGGAAAACATTACATTCTCCGTGAACTTAAACAGCGCATGTGATTGTGAGAATCGAAGAAAAAAAGAAAAGTTTTGTCTAAGAAAGTTTGGAAAATGTGGACGAAAATTGCACATAATGAGCTAGGTGATATGAATAAAAATCGACAAAAATGTTAAGAGGCATTACTCATAGAAATCTTGTTGTTTTTGTAATGAGGCAGTATTTTTACGTGCCCCTTGTTAACCGAGAATTGGAAATTAACAGAGGTGCTGCCCTCATTAACAAAATTTCGAAAAAGGGGAGCGACCAAATAAACAGCCAACAGTCTGAACATAAACAGAGTAATAAAACAGCAGTTCCGTCAAGGTCAACAACGAAAATAAGAAAATAGTAAAATTACGTTCAAAAAATGAAGTAATGCAAATATGAAAAAACCTACTCGACTTTTTAACAGCTTTCGTTTAGAAGATTTTGCTTCTTGTGCACTGGCAGCCCTCGACTTGGTCACAGGGATATAAACTGCCTTTGGTACAGCCGTTGACGTCACCACTACATCGACGGATCTGGGACGTTCCAAAACGACGGATGCTGGCCCATCATGCCTCCGCAACATATTCACGGAAGCAGGACGAGGATTCTCCACTTTAGACTAGAATGTTGGATTGAATACGTTGAAGACGTTCGAACGCATAGGAGCGATGCCAGAATGGAACTTACCGCATTGAGAACAACTCTCGGCTGGATTTGAACAAAGCTGTTCGATGTTGGTTGCATGTAGTCATCTTCTGCTACCCCAATAAAAATCGGGGAGCACGTCTGAAATGTATTTTCGTATCAAAACAATGAATATATGTTTAACGTTTGACGCATAGAAAACCAACCTCATCAACTGTCATTTGTTTTGAAAGCTTCTGGCGTACATGAGAAGATGGAGCTGATTGAGCAGGCTTACTGGATTCAGATGTACTCATCGCACTCGTTGATGGATTTTCTTCGGCGGATGCAGTTCGTCTTGTTAGGTTAGTTCGAGCTGCTTGAGGAAATTCATTAAAAATGAGATAAACTAATACTCTAATAAATTAACCAGAATGACACGAATAGGAAGAAAAGCGGAAGCGCGTATTTTCTTTTTGTTATGCAAAAAAAAGTTTTCAAAAAAGGCCTATGTCCTGGCTAGGATATATAGTGAGAAAAGGGAGACCTAATATGAGTAAGTAACTCTTGCTTCCACAACTTCCTCTTGGATGCGCAAATAAGGCTTACCCTGTGGAAGCTGAATTAGGTAGTAAGATCCAAGCGCAAGAGGAAAAGAACGCTAAGACACAGGCTTCGTGGTCAGCCATTGGCAGACTCATATTAGGTAAAATCACAACTTTTGAGTTTTTTCGACTTATTTCTCTAGTTCGCTGATTTCATCATTTCATTCATGAATTATTCATTTTCTGTATGATCGGCTCTTAGCTACTAAGGATCCTTCACGGGGACCGATTGCATACAGTGGGCGTCGATAATGGTGGCCTTTCCGCGGCCTCGAGAATGACGCGGCGCGACCGCACCGCTCGCGCTGGAATCGTCAACGCAATGGCGAATCTGGATTTTCTTGATAATTGTTAATCATATTTGATGTTAACTAGTAAGAAAACTAACCAACTGTCAAGAAAATCTCATAGTTTGTTGCCTAGGAGAGGATTCGCGCCGCGTGCTTTTGAAGCCGCGGAAAGGTCACCGCCATCAATCCCCACTTTAGGTTGCTCGTCTAATCAAGGGCCAAGACGAACCATTCGTTTAACATTTTACTTTCAAATTCACCACTTCTTTTTGACTTTTTTTGCCCATGGAAGCCACAGAAACAATAACCTAAACGTGTAAGAATAACATTTTGCAAGGAAAAAATGCAGTGAAATTCGTACAGCGTACCAATAACCAAGGGAAAAGCTACTAAGCCAAAAAAGAATGTTGAAGACAAATGATAGTACGCAGTAATCAGTGTAGTCAATGAAATGCTCATAAGTGAGCCAGTTAACTGTCTGTGCCGAAATTAGTGGTTCAAGTGGCCTAAACCACAACAGCTAACAATGGCATAAAAACTCTTTGCTTACATTCAGAGACAAAAACAGAATTACGAAATGGAACGCTTAGGGTCTTTAAGCTCTCTACCAGCAAATATTTTGGTCACGAAAACATTAATTACCAGAAGGAAAAACGTCCAAACCGAATTATAAACAAAGAAACATTTACGTAAAACCAAAGCCAAGCCATGCGATTAGAAAGAGAAAAAATCCCCAGTGATTCTCATAATTTCAGAAGGGATCAGGTGGGCGAATCCAAGTCGGCTTCTTCACAACTGACAACGAGTTTTTTGCAGATGTGCCTCACATGACCAAGGAGTAAACTGCACATGAAGTTGGAAAAAAGCTATATTTCATGGTGAGTCAGTGATGCGCTCTCGTGCAGGACACACTGACATACACTGTTCAAAATTAATTGGAGCAGAAATAAGACCAGAAAAAAAGATTTTTAGATTATGACCATAGTACCTGCTGAAGCATACGACACATTCGGCCGACGCATGCTGCCACACCGTTGCACACAGTCTGTCGGCATGCTAACAGATGGAAGGACAGAGTTACCGCTGCCGGCTGCTTGAGAAGTGATGCAGTTTCGACGATGATGGTCTCAAAATTTTGCCGTATACCCAAGCACACCAACATTAACAGCAAAAAAACATTAAGGGAAAAGCCATACAAGGATAGGAGAATGCAGACAAACAAAATGAAAAGGAAAAACCGCAGAAGAAAATGGCCAACCTTCACATCCAGAGCCAGTCGGAGTTTCTGATCCCGTCGGAAAATCCCGCACTGTACTCCGAGGGGCTGAAACACCACTAATAGCATGCAATTCACACCAAAGCAAACCGAAACGCCTGAGTCACACAATGATAACTTCCACAAAAAAATCATGCACCTAATGTGAGACGTAATGACAAGATTTGCTCAGGATCAACAAAAAAAGGAGTTGTAACCTAAGGCGTCTAGGAAAAAAAAACATTCCAGAACTTCGACCAAATATGCTGTGGCCACATGCATCATCGAGATTACTCGATGCAAACAAGTTGACACCACCCAATGTTAGCCATCGTTAACCCGGGAGTCGACTCGTTTACCGTAGGTAATCTCAATGATGCATACAAGCCCTGGTAATAATTTTACGCAGAAGATTCCAGCCGGTGTCGGTTCAGTGCAAGCCAGACGACGCCACAGAACATGTCTTAACTTGTTAATGTTCTTGTCGATACAGGATAAGTAATAGATTGAAGATATGTACACATTGATTATTCTTTACTGACGCTGTAGCTTAATTTCTTGATCCATAGACCTCCCCTCATTACATTCTACTTACATACTATTTTGAGAAAACCCCTTCATTGCACATTTTGGATCAATCCACATCGCACTTTCTTGTCTGCCACTTCGTCGCACCACAAAGAGGGCCGGTAGTCACGAGAAACTCCTACCCATGTGTCAAAACCGCCATCCGTCGGAGACTCTCCGGGAAAAAAGTGCTTGGGTGGCTGGGGATGGAGGGGGGGGGGGGTCATCCAACAGTGTTCAATAACTTGACAAGTCGTGCATGTTCTGACTTGTTAGTTAATTGAACTGCGGAGGCAGATCTGTTTGCGACCTCTCAACTAACAAGTCAAAGCGTGTACGACTTGTCAAGTTATCGTCCTCTGCCAGGTGCCCCCCTTCCCGACCCTCTTCTCGCTGAATCCGCTAAAAATACAGTCGTTCCAAAAAAAACTTGCCTCTAGCTTCATTTATAGTGCGTCGGAGTCCGACGCAATCGGATAACAAAAGATGAGTATCGATCCTCGTCGGTCGGATTCCGACGAGGATCAATACGTATCATTTGTTATCCGACCGCATCGGATTCCGACGGACTGTAAATAACGCTTCTGGCATCCACCGTCCGTCTGCTAAGCCGCGCCGCGCCTTCAATGCGTTATCATATGTGCTGCGCCGCGGCTCAGTCGACGCGCAGTGTAGCGAGAGGCAAGTATTTTTTGGATAGACTATAGGACTATTTATATTAAGTGCAACTTATACCAGATGCGTGCGACTGACGCGCGTGCGACTATATGATGAAGAATATGGGCTAGTCGCATAGCAGTCGCACGCGTTTACGGCCTCGCGACGGCCGCGCGTTATTTTCATTGAGGATTCCATGCCACGTTGACCGGTCTTCATGAACAACTTTCGCAAATGGATGCGTGCGTCTGATAATCGCATCTGGTATAAATTGCCCTTTAAATGCCTGCATACGTCTGACGCGCATCAGGCATATTCTGAAAAAGCTCCGCGAGGAAAATTCCTTAGCCGAGATTTCACGATTAGGTGTGACTACTTACATGTATCACCTCATAGGGAAAATACACCATTAATAGGTGGGTGCGTTCTCCATGCGGGCGATTGTATGATGAATTATAGGCACAGACGCGCCTTTGACGCAGCCCAGACGCAGGTGAGACGCACACATTTGCGGCATCAGCGCTATTCATGGCATTTGCGCGGTAATCTCGCACGGACTGGGTCATCCAAGATAAAGAGTGAAGGAGAAATTGTGCAATCATAAGCCACCAGGATTATTACCAGTCATGAAGTATAACACTTGTAAACATAGCGAATCACAAGAACTTGTCCACATACCTTCCTCGTGGCACTTTCTTTTTCAGGATCTGATGTGCGTTCGACGCGCGCACGCAGTATGAATTGTACTATACAGTGAAACTAATAATATGATGGTTCATCATTACTCAAATGCTTCCCCACACTCTGGTATACATAAAGCCTATGAGATAACGGCTTTTTATAATAGATGCGTGCGTTTGACGCACGTGCATCGATATGATGAAGAGCACGGCAAGCCGCACCGCTGACGCAGCTCAGACGCACGCGTTTACGCTGTCGTAGCATATTCTATGAAAAGAACGCGCGGCCGCAACGAGACCGTAAACGCGTGCATCTGAGCTGCGTCAGCGATGCTACTAGCCCTATACTTCATCACACGGCTTCCCTTAACGTACAGTATGTTCGAGCCACGTGAAGAAAAGCTCCCTGATGTTTTAGGCAGAGGAAGCAATTCTTTCAAAGCTCTTGACTGAGTGCTGGTCTTCTACTAAGATTCTTTTTGTGAAAACTACAATTGCTGTACTTGAATGATGATGTCAATTGTTAAACAAAAAGTCCTCATCGCGGCACTTATGCATTGAGCAAGCAAACTGAAAGTTGTATCGTCAATCCAGAAACTCTCCAGTACCTTTGAGTGAAGGTTCAAGATTCGATGGCAAAAAAGGAAATCTTGCAAGCCCAAGCAATTATTGTTATTTGAGCAACTTGGTCACTATTTGCCGTTACCGGTTACTAGTTTGCCACGTCGGAAGTGGCAAACTGTACCGACGTCAACGTTGGCGGACATATTTACGCATGAACAGTCTCTTGGAAACTTGGTACCTACAGTACGTCCATCCATAAATCGATATGGCGCATACACTTTCGGAAAAAGTATAATTAAGTAGTGCCATTTTGTAATTTTTCTACAGCTGTTGTTGATCATGACTTTCATTAGTTTTTTTTTGCGTTATATTCATGTGTTTCTTTTATTTGTTGTTGTTGTAACTTCTCATTTAGCGTTGCATCCCCATACACAAATTTTTGAGAATACGGCAATTGCGAAGAAAACTCACTGGATCATGAAGTATTTATTTCAGGTTCCGTATATTATTTTAAACTTAGTTGCTTGTAGCGCGATGGGAAGAGGGCCAGATGTCACACGCACGGCGAATGAGCTCTCCCTCTAATCCTATCGAGCCTCTTACCCTCTTACCGTTGCAGAAAATGAATAAACTTTGGCGAACAATTCTTATTGATAGTAAAGCCGTGTTAACGGGTTCAAGTCCTGGACGCATCACTAAAGTTACCCAGGATAAACGTGTTGACGTTCGCGCTAACGATGGGTAATTTGTGTGGTGTTAGGAGTCTACCGCGGATAATCTCAACGACACATGCGGCCCAAGCTTACGCTTTACCTGAGCCAGGATGCATCACTAAGATTACCTAGGATAAATGTACTGGCCCCATGTCAGCGATGGGTAAATTTATGAGAGTTAGCACATTCACCCCGGATTATCATAATTATGTATGCGGTCGCTGTTACCCATCAGCATGTATACCCACGGTAACCATAGCCATCCATGGGTATGAGATTACCCAATCTTTTGATAATGCTTCCAGCCATTTGAATTACTCTATTTTGAAGGATTACAGAATGAAAAAAAGCTGCTCGATTTTAACATAATAAGACAAGTGCTGATATGCGTAGGAGAAACAAGAAAAACTTTGAAAAAAAAAACTCACAAGCACCGGTCGAATCCGGCGCGGTGGCCGTGTCCATTTGTGTGCTCTTTCGCTCCTGCTCAATATTTTGCTGGCCGCCTTAAATAGATAGATACTTGGCGAACGTTTTTCAAACAGCGCTCCCAATCCCCAGCATAAACTTACTGCATTGGGGCTGCTGCTCATGATCATCGCTTTCGCTTTGTGATGTTCCAGATGTTCCGCCACAATGATCGACACTAACTGAATTGGTCACATGTGGAGAGTTTGAGGCCTTCGCGTTTTCCGATTCCATAATGACATCTCCTAGGACACGCGCCATTAATCCACAACAAGGCAAAATGTTAGGAAATGACTGAATAACTTACTGCCAGTAGATGTGCCCAATTCATTGTCAGTGTGAAGTACGGTGCCGGCATCATTGCCGACAACCGATACCATGCCCCTCTGCCTGCAAAAACAATTATGCGACGATAATTCCCTGCTAACCAAGCATTAATAAACGACATTTAACGCAAGAGTAGGCACGGCAACGAGGGAAATTCAGAGACTTTGAAGCTTAAAAAATCTATTGAAGATGAAAGCAGAAACAGGCTCAACGTCGAAACGATCCGAGCTTCACACGGATAACCGAGCTAAGAGAAAGTACTAGGTACGAATATCCCTACATTAGTGACAGTCGTAATCATCATAATTGTCCATAAACTCGAACGTACTCCAGATAACGATCAATCTGGACAGTTCGGCTCTAATGAAAGAACTTGAATAGCAAAAAAAAAATGAAAACTCCCAGAGATTAAGGTTAAAACAAACGTCAAATAGGTTCACGCCATTTTTTGAAAAATTTTCCTCCATCTTTCGTTGAATGGCCAAGAATAAATACATAGACAAAAGCACTTTTCTTGATTTATGAAATCGTTGCCACAGTCCCCTGAATATTTTCCCCTTTATTCCAAGCAATGAGAAATCCCAGTCTTCAAAAATTGGTTTCCGACACTCGCTTCATTTCTTCTGTCCTGAGACCTTAAAATAACAGTCTATGCAGCTCGGAACATTTTCGCTGAGTAAAGAGTAGAAGAATCTATAAGGCTGTCGCTATACTTCATGTAGAGTACAACCGCATCGCAGTCGCGCGATTTTGATAGGTATCGATCATTGGTGGTTCGCGCGGCAACAACGTTAGCAGTGCTCCACCAAAAATCGATCGGCATCGGAACCATTACTGTTACTGGCGAAGAGGGATGTTGTACTTCGCCAGAAGTATACCCAAACTGGCAGGACTACTCATGATTGTCTCGCGAATTAAAAAATAGGAACTTCACCCTGGATGAAAAGGTTTTCTCTGGTTGATATTCATGACTATGTTGGGAAGATCCCAACGTAACAAGGAAATGCTTGAAAATGAAACAACATCGATGGGGGTGCACCTCTAACAAACAGCTTATATAAACTGCATGAATTTACCTAGCAAGCCAGCAGTTTCATTATTAGAGCAATGAAACCAAACGAAAATTAGGAACAACGTGAAGTTCACGCAAAATCTTCGAAAAAAAAAAAGAGAACTTCAACACAAATGCGTTCCAATACCTCAACTGCAGTGAATTAGCTACTCGAGCGATCAGACGTGAGATCACTACCGAAGAAGCGAGGCTATAATCCTACTACGGAATCAGAGCAGATTGCAGTGATGAAAACTCTATTCCTCCCACTCCCTCGTTCCCAGCCCTCTCCCCAAATCCTATCCACAAACACGCACGTATGCATATGTGTGTTCCATGAAACTATACGGAACAGCCGGGAGCCGACGTCAGCAGGGGGTGTTCGAGTTGACAGCAGATAACTAGCCTCAAAAACAAGTCAATAACAACACGTCACACCACGGACCCTATCACAATCCTAAGAACAGGCGCAGAGTTGGAGGCGCTGTAAGAAGAGCTTGAGTGGAATCACGTAAGCTGGTCGGCGGTAGGACGAACCACGGCCTGGATGCATCACTGAGGTTACCCAGGGTAGGCGTGTTGTCGCCCGTGCTAACGATGAGTAAATATGTATGGTGTGAACACATTTACCCTGGTTAATTTCATTGATGCATGAGGCCCAACGTCCATCAAAAGGACCTTCTTTGATGAGTCGTTCAAAAACTATGCAATCACAACTTCAGAGAAGAAGACTAACCGAAAACCTAAACATAGGAATAATGAAAGGAAAGCCTGAATCCACAATCGGTAACAGAAAAGCTGGAAATCAAAGCGCTGCTGATCGTTGTTGGTTTCGCGCATGCAAAAGCGTAAGTGCTCAACTGTTACTCAATTTTTTACCACGCAAACCACAATAGTGGCCGACGTTAAACAAAAACCATACCAAGCGGTCGTTTCAAAGGCAGTTTAGCCCAAATTCACACCAATTGCCTTGCCCTGTCCTTATAGCAAAGCCTGAATGCAGCTCTGTCGGTAGGCCGATCTCGATTAAGTGTTGAAGGGCGGTTTGAGGAACAAAATATTCCTGAAGATTCTGGACTGTAGGTTCACAGGAACTATTGATGCTTGGGAAGTTTTGAGCATTTCTTTTTCCAGGGCTTCAATAAGAAGATGAGCATCTTTCAAAAATTGGAGAGAGCAGTCGGCACAGAGCACAACATAATTGAAAACGATGTCAAACAGCTGTTCAGGGTTGAGCTCAGGTAGTTTCAACTTCTCACCCTCAAAAACACGAGGCATGCTTTTCACTCTTTCATACTTTTCTAAAGTCGAAGAAGCTTTTTTGAAGCACACTTATCTATGTTCGTTACCCACTTCAACTCCCAAACGACGAAATCTGACAGAACCTAGAAAAAGAAATGAGGTAACCATGAAATGACGTCCCATGAAAGTGAAACACCAAGAAAGAAGGAATTTCATGCGCAAAGAAGGCTTTGATCGACCTTTGGAATGTATAAATGCCCTTTTGAAGTCTCACAAAACATTACAGTGAGCGAGGCGACTGTACACCAGATTTAGAAATAGAAGTTGCCAAGTGAGCGAACCACCAGTTTGCAAATGAATTCAGATTCTTCTAGGTTAACCCAATGTAGAAGAATTTCTACGGATAGAAGCTGCTGAGGCGAGGTTTTTGTTCAAGTTAAATGATGGAGCCCGAAGTCGCTAAAGTTAGGGATTGCTGCACGAGTGTTTGCCTCATAACTTATAGGAACGCGAGGATAAGGTCCAAAATTTCTATACTATTCGAACAGGCCAATGACTATCCTGGTACTACTAAAGGTAGCTAAGTCATTATTTCTCAATTCAGTCATTATTTCTCAAGTCAGTCATTGTATAAGCTAAGTCACTACTTTTTAAGACGTTCGAAAATAGGATTTAAACTTAACAACCCCCTGGGGGACTCGAATACAAGCAAAGTTTGAAAAAAAAAAAACAAATCAAAGGCGGAGGCAGCAACGAATTGAGTGTTCGAGGTACAACGATTCATTCTTTGAACATACTCTGACGTGCAGCCTGGTGGAGACAAACAGTTACAAAGCACAAAAAGGTCACGAGAAGTTACCCAGGTAAACAGCCGCTTTCGAGAATGTCTTCATCGAAAACAAAGTCGATGAGTGGAGAAAGTACCACTACTTCAAAGTATTTCCAAATGATAGAAATCAGATGCGTACTCTGACCACGTAAAACTAACAGTGGAAACCGAGCTATTGTGGACGGAAGCGTTCGTGGATCTATAGCGGATCTGTTGCTAGTCGCATTCAAGAATGATTGAGGACAATTATATGTCGCTTGCCAGAGCGCACCTAGCCCTCTCAGAGCACCAACAATATGCCGGAAAACCAGGCGCTATTGCTCAGGCCTTGCCACAATACAGCATTTCGTAACCAGCAATTTCTTCCAATTGCTTGTGTGGGTGTGCGTTAAAACAACTGTCTGTAGTGCAGGCTATTATATTTCAACATTGCTAAGAACTACAAGTTTGTTGGTTCCAACAGAACTCGAAATAAGTGCAGAGGCTTGATCAATCCCGCTCGTGGGATGCGCCACGCATTTGACTTCGTCTGAGCATCGTAGAGGCATTGAATGCGTTTGTACCCTTTACGGCGGGTAAGTTGAGGGGG
>JARK01001439.1:268450-280430 GCA_000688135.1 Ancylostoma ceylanicum | reverse complement strand
GGGGGGGACGGGAAAGCCGTTTTGGGAACCCGAATGGAAAATTAAATTGATGAAAATGTTAATTATACCAATAATAAATAATTTATAAGAAAATATCTAAAAAATAATAAAAAGCGAACTAACACAAAACTAGTATCTTAAAGTAATGTAGCTTCAAAAATTTGGCGACCCATTCTCGCGTGGAAGGGGGTGTGCTTGTGAAAGTTATACTGCATTACTAAAAAATCAGAAATAACTCAAAATGACTCGAAAAAAATGTCGAAATCACCTCGCAGGTCCTCAGGTCAAAACGAGCCTACGCCCTATCGACTGCCAGTGGTTGGTAGCAAATATCGTGCAATAAATTAGAGATGAAATCACCAACCACGCGTACACAGAACAACACGCAAACATCGGAGTGGGCGTAGTCGCCCTGCAGCGTTGAGAAACATCACGTTATCATTATGGAAGGAAGCGATTAGACGTCCAGGAGACCGTGGAACCAGGCAAAAAAAAACAACTGCAGACATGACGTTTCTATATAAGCGAATGACGCCATGTTTATCAATCCTGGAAATTCCAGCTCGGTACGGATACAGACATAAATGTAATGACATATTAGAGAAATGAAAGAAAACCGCAGTGTATGATATCATGACAGAATCTTTTCTCGGATGGAAAGAGTTGAAGATGAGGAAAGAGAAATTAATCTTGACTAGTATTGAAGACGGGGTGCTCATAAATGACAGAAGAAAAGTCTAATGCAGTTCCCGCAAGTGAGGATGGGCCAAAATCATGTATAAAAAATGTAATGTAGACGTTTTTCACTGCAGAACCAATGCCACATCGGTGGTCCTGCACAGAAATTAACTAAATATCGCAGCACGCGCAGATTTACGAAAGGGGTGTGGAGCGTTATAACTGTAGAGGGCAGTGCGAGCGGGTTCTGCGATTGGTCGATCTGTCGAACTAGCCAGTAGCAGGATCCAGCAGCGGCGTCCTCTCCAGGTACAGCGCTGCGTACGCTACGGAAAGGCTTGCCAGTGGCACTTTAAATTCTATAGCGCTATACTTCTATGATGATAGAAGTATAGCGCTATAGAATTTAAAGTGATCATTCCCAAGTAATCTCTTGAAGTTGTCAACCTTCAAGAGATTACCTGGGAATGATCAATATTGCAGAAATTGCAATAATTGCAAGTAGTTTGCAAAGGAATAGATTTCAACATGGTTGCATGCCACTTATTAGACAGAGCCTCTTGTTGAGGATAAGAGCGTGCAAATAAAAGAGGTAAAGGCAAAAAGCTCAGATGCAGAATACGCCGAACAGATTTGCAAACAAACGCGTTCGCCAGGGCAGATATATCCGCAACACTACAATTCTCGTGACTATTCGCTTTCGAGCCAATCCTTTCGGTTAAAGTGCTAATTAACGCTAATAAGAACAGGCTCATCTGAATGGATCCAGTCGGCGACGTTCACTGGGTGAATGACGGCCGCGTGCACAGTTATGCGATGATTTATGACAGCGCTTTGCTCCGTTATTTCGATCCTTTGCAAAACTACTGCCTCAGACGGAGCCCAGAGGGCGATGCGCTGCTGATATTTCCCCACCTGGTGCTGGGAGCCCAATGGCATTCGTCTCGGCGTGGGAATAACTAAGCAGAAAACGAATGCTGCGCTGCTCATTGAGCACGATAGGAGCATAGAATCCCTCCCTCAGGAGAACCATGAAAGTATCCGTGAGTGAAAAAGCCTGTTTCATTTTCATAATGAAACTCGATGTGAAACTAAGCGTTTATGGTCAGGCTCCGTAAACATTTCTGCCAATATGCACGACAGCTTTTGAGCTCTCATACTTTGCTCGCTCAATAGCCTACTATGCATGTATATACATGCGTGTGGTAGAATTCATACGTCAGCAGCAATCTTCATCCAGTGAATAATCGATTACATTAAGCAGAAAAATCGAAGAAACACCAAATATCCGACAAAAATTTTAAACACTTATTTACTGCCGTTGGAGAAGTGAAGAACCATAGAGGAGGCGGGATAGAGAGCAATTCTACACCGTTTCTGCCAGCAAAACCAAAAAGACCCGAGCAGAGCAACTGCGCAGGATTGTTCTAGAACATGGAAGCAGGAAGCAACATATGCGGCAAAGCTACTCAATACCTCCTACAACCTTTTCAGAGTTCTAAGAAAAAATTTACAGTCAAGAACATAGTCTGACCTACATACACAGCAGAACTTCGAGAAAATCCATCGATTACATAGAACGCTGCTCATTGAGATCTGTACAACTAAACGTTTCCACAGATAATTTCTCCGAAAGGTGGGCGGAATCGAGTGGCTATTAGGTGACCAAGGAGTCAAATTACTAATTTATGCTGTTCTCGAATAGAAACATACAGGATCGACTGTTAGTGGAAAGTAGTGCTACCCACTATTAATGATGCGAGTCAAAAAAGTGATCCCAGGAGCGAATGAACTTGATGGCATTCATGCAACGGATTCAGGATACCTTACGAAATGGGGAAAGAAGCAGTATCTTTTAGATGGGTAATTTTTAGATATGCATGTAGATTAACATCCTGACGTCGTGTCCGACATCACTGCCAGATTTTGAGTTATAATCAACACAAATCGCTTGCCTGTAAGTTAAATCACGTCCTGTGGAGCATCGCAAATTGCCTAATCTCAAGAAGGCATCAGAGACCAACATGATACTGCAACACAGTTTTTTTTTTTTTTTTTTTGAAAATACTGCTGAAACCTTCAGTAGCAGTGATGTTGTCATACCTCAACGTTTAACGATTTGGCAAGCTATCAAAATTATTTATCTTGACAAGAGATGACAAGAGATGCTAGCAGCATTAGGCTTGGGGAACATTGACATTGAAAGTATTGTGTTGCCCACGATAAGCTAAAAACGCCAAAAATGAGCGGGTAATAGATGCAGCAGGATTTAGAGGGAGTGGCACTGCCGAAAGGGTGTAGATGAAATTCAGAATCCCCTACTATGACCTCTGCTACTGACCTCAGAAGCGTGCAATGTTTAGAATCATAGGCTCTGAACCATAGAAGTTCGAGAGTAGATCAACTAGATTACAAACATTAATTATTTCACACACATCAACCGTTTCATACAAAATGTTTCATAAGAATTACTTTCAGCGAGAAACATTTCCATGCATAAGAAATCCGAAAAAAAATCAGAATTCCCCAACTAGTCCAATCCATTGCAGAGATACACGCCAGCAGAACCGCTGGCGCAGCCATTCGTCAAGTAGAAGGGACTAGCATTTGTGGATTTTATTGCACTCACAGAAGAAAAAGCCAGTGAAAATGAGCACCCAGGCAACCATGTGTTTGTGGCGAGTGTAACATTAAAATCATTCCCCGTGAGCCTACAGCGGACGGCCTACAGCTCACCCCAAAAAAGTAGAAGCAAGTCACTTGAACCACATATGCGCTGTAAAGTTAAGTAAGAGTTCTTAGTACAGGATTAGGGACATTTAGAATCAGAGAGCAAAGAGTTCTGAGAACTCTTCATTTTCTCTCTTAATTTCTTTGCAAATGAAGAAGAGGAAGATGCAAAAACCAGAAGCAAATGCTACAACTGGTGAGGTTCTAATAGTGGAAGAAATGAATTTCTACGACTATGTCGTGAAACATGCAAGTTTCTTACCAGAAGCATGTTCGAAGAAAATCCGTGATTTAAACCCAACCCAATGACACAACATCACAAAAAAGCAAGAAACTATGACCTTGACATCAGAAAGAGGCTAGCAGGCAAACTGCAAGTTGATGGTGGCCGTCCGTTGACTGGAAAAACTCGAGCTTTGTGCGTCCGTGCCCACGGGTATCGACCACTCGTAGGGTTCACAGCTGAAGGCGATCCTCGGTGCCTACACCGTGGTAATCACAACAATCACACATCAACACCCACATATCACTTCCTCAGCTAGCAAGGTTGTCGATATCTGTACTGTTGGAAGCGAATGAATCAAAAACAAGAATACTCCCACCCTCAAGTAGTAGTAAGAAAACGCTGGCACCTGTGCGCTTCACTAGGTAACTTCATGAGCTCTTTTGCGATGGGAAAAGACATTGCTCGAGCCTGCGATCCATCACTCTGCCTAGGCTAGGACATTTACAGTCAATATGTATTCGAGAGCTAACAGATTTACCAGCTGGAAAAGATCGAACTCCTCGGAAATGTCCCCATATCAACAACTTGGGCAAGGATGTACGGCGTAAACATCACGGGGAAGCTTTCTTCTTTTCTTTTTTTTTTTCTGAACGTTTTCCCCGTTCAGAAAATGAATGGTGGCGTGAAAATGCATATAATGCCTCAGAGGAAAGTCGAGGAAATTTCCAGAATCTGGACGATTGACGTCAAAATATTGATGTCTAAGTCCGGTATATGGAACCGCTTATGTTATGACAGCGATTCACAGCAGTATCGGGAGTATTGACAGTAGAAACAAGTGATCCAGCCATTGCTAATTAAAAGGAGCATTTCTGACTGGCGAAATTGATAACCCTGAAGAAAAAGAGTGGATATTCTTTAGAACAGAAGAATGATATAGTAAACGGCGGTGCTAAGTAAACCTGCTGTTCTGAACAATTTCAAAGACTGTGCACTATCAGCAAGCACATGTGTCAGGAGGTCACATACATCTGAGCGGCTCAAGCTGTCTCGATCTCAAGCTCTTCCGCCAACTTTTGTCAGACAGCATGCCAGATTTCTGCCATTTACGTCACTACTGGAGGAAAATCTAGTCTGCCACCAACACTGCTCCTAGCAATTGATGAAGGACATGGGAATTGCGAACTCCGAAAACCGGGATTACGCTCATCCCTGTCTGGGAGGATATGTGTATCACATTTGATCTCGACTTGGCCGGAATGGAGAATTGTAACAATCTATGTTGATTGCTCAAGCTACTTCGACACATCTTCCAGAGTCATTTGCTGTTCAAAGGAAGGAGTGAATCATGAAGGTTTCGATTTCGTGCTGGGAAAAAATATAACCAAGCATTAAGAAATGGAAGCGATACCGATCACCGTGACATCCACGACCAACATTACAGAATTATACATGACAGCACGAATAAGAAGAAATGCATAAAATACAGATTGCGAAACCTCACGGCGCAATCATGATTCTCCCTACTAGGCTTGCTGAACTGCAGAAACTAAAGGGATTGCAACCAGAAGTGGATGAAACTGTGGATTCATGAGAATGTCATCCCATGGTAACATGGATTATGTACAGAAGGGTAATATCAATAAGTACAAGTGCTCTGCACGAACGTCTGACAGAAGAAAGTGCATGCGTGCCACACAGCTGCGAGCTCATTAGAAAAACTCAAGACGGCTGTCTGTCGTTACTTTCAGAGAGATTTACGGTGGATCCTAGACAGTCCCAAGATTCGCATCCGATTTTGTCGCGAGGTAATGCATTCTAAGCATATCGAAAAAAATGGCAATAACTATTATGATTCATTCGAAAGAATTTCCAGGTATATGAGTGCAGGAGGAAACTTATAACATAGTTAGTTTCCGTATAAGAATAATGCACGAAACGAAAACTAACCATAGATCCAACATAATATTACGAAAATAAACTCAAGAAGCAGCTCACGAAAGAAACGGCTTTTTCAATAACACAGTTGGGCAGGTTTGGTCTGCTCCAGAAAAAAAGATGGATTTTTCGAAAGTAAGCGGGGCAGCCGCTGGCTGGGAACATGAAGATGTAAGGGTGAGACCGCTTCAACAATATCCACAGAGCGGACTGAATGACAAAGACAGGATTTTGACGCCTGTACTAAGAATACACAGTATGGTGGGTCAGATTTTTTTTGTCGGTAGGTGAGGTGTATTGCTTATGAGCTAAAGCTACACGGGTGACTTGAACTCGATGGCCCGCCCGTACTTACAACCGAAGTGGGCGGGGCCATGGATGCCGGGGTCACCGATGCTGACACCCGCATTACGGTGACAGCCCACAAGTCGTAGAACGTTCACCGTCACTTCATATTGTGGGTCATATCGTGAGGGAAAGGGGATATCAAGCACAAATAGACCATGTATTACGGGATTGACCATTCTGAGTTGGTCTTCATGTTACGTTTGGTTACCCTATAGACTGTGTAATGTTAGAAGAGGACAAATGCTGAACAAACACAAATAATCGCAACTTACCTACAAAAAAAAATCCGAATCACAATCATGAACGCAGCCGCCTTGCACGAGCACAGCTCCTTGCATGCGCCAGCTTACCCAGGTCCGGCCACTTGCACATTCGCGTGGCAGGGCTCAAAACGTCAATTGGGACGTAATCAGACGCACTTGAAACAGCACCCCAATTTCGTGAATTTTTGTGTTTTGCGTCTTTTCACCACTGGGTATGAGTTCTGGGTCCCGAAACCCCCAAAATTTAGCAACAACTCAGACAGATTTGAGCGAGCGTTGCCTTCGAAGGCAGAGTCTCCCCTCATTTCTGTGTTTAAAGCATTTATGTACCAGCAAGTTTTACATCTTCTGCACACGATGATTCCAAGGGTAAATAAGCGCAAAACTTCAAGAAAAACTTCGCCAATCCCTTTTTGTTACGTTCTATAACCTTAACGGAAAAACTAACGAAGTGTCGGTCTTGACCGCAGTGTGCATAGATCAAGAAGAGTCATAGAAGAGCGCAAGATGTGTTGAAGAAGAAGAAATGCCACAGGGGACAGCTCGTACCGATGTCGAATTCTGAAAATCTTCGGCTAGAAAAAAAACATCGAAAGTAGATTTCCCAACACATTTTGTGTATATCAATTTCTCAGCAACCCACGCATACTCCGCTGTTGCGAAGATCTCAAAAACGATTCCTGAGGTTGTCGCCGCTACACTCCACGTGGAATATAGCATCCTGCGCCGCCGTCACCGTCAACTACGGAATCCGATGGCCGCCGATGTTGTCGATCAGTAGTTGCGCTCGCCAGCAACGGAGACGTAGGGTGCCATACTGCACTTGGGGCATAGCGGTAACCTCGGGTGGTATCCAAAAAGTAAGAAGACTCCTCTCCTCTGTTATAGACGACTATCGGTCTAGATAAATATCGGTCTCTGTTCCCCACCGTTAGAACTGATAAACTCCTTCGAAGTCAGAAGTTTTACAGCTGATGCTTGACCGCCATAACTTTTCGAATTCGAGACATATGGGCATGCACAAAGGCTCTCGTAAAGATTTCGATCTTATGCATATGGCGCCACGCAAGCATAAGCCGTGCGGCTGCCCCATAATCTTGGCAACGTTAAAGCACTTTTATCGACCGCTATCTCCTCAACATTCGTATGAAAACGTGTTGAACCATATCCACCCCAAAGTACTTGAAATATGAAGATACATGCCAGTGGCATGGGCTTCAATCTGTAAGCCGCTGTCTGCAGCATGTCAATTATAATCACAAAAATAATTTAAATAATTTGAAATTGCATAAAAATGCAAGTGTATCACAGACAGATAGAGCTGAAACAGATAAAACCTCCCAACTCAACGACTAAGTAAATCAACAGGCTGTAAAACTCCTCACATAAAGGTTACAAATCAGTAACAAGACATTCTTCTCCACCATTAAAGAATAACACAGCATGCGAAGAAAAGGGAAAAACAATTGAAAAACAAGCGAAGATAAGGATAGAAGTCATAGCTGCACCCTAACAGCATTTAGCGAAGCAGAACGCTGTAACATTACGTGCACATTAATATTCACTACTCCCGACGCGCCCTTCGAGCCGAACAGCCAGGGCCGCATATGAGATGAGGTGAGATGTCGTGACTTTTTGGTGCAGACTCCTGATAAACGACGATAGAATCTCAAACGAAAATGATTTGCTGGGAGGACGCTGATGGCAGTCCCACGAAACAAATACTCCATGGCAATGAAATATCGAAGCCGATGCCCTGAAAATATCCAACGGCAATCAGAACAGAGTGCTTTAAGACTTTTCTTAGAGCATACATGATTGTGATGGTTGGGACCAATTCTCCTGACAAAATACCAATAAATAACCTATGAGACACCTTACTAATGATTAGCGCAGAACACATACATTCAAACACGTATGCGGTTTTCAAAACAGAAGCGCTTCCAACGTTCCGCAGATGTATGATTATGATTCCATAGAAAAAGAAATCACGCTGCAGAATTCGCATTACTATAAATTGATTTCCGATACACTTGATGCTACTAAGATAGATAGAAAGCTGCTACAAAAAAACTCCTTCGCTTTCACGAGAGAAGAAAGAGATTCGATGCAATCTCCTTCTCAATTTTCGGTCAAAAAGAGGTCATCAGGGGCAACTATGATAATATTTTGGGTAGCATTCCAAATAAAATGTTTCATACGAAGCAACCTACCAATAGTTAAGCCTTTGCCGTAATCGCTCCTTTTTCGACCAGATCCGGGATTTCAACCGCCAACCACGGGCCTAACCCGAGCGAGAATGCATGTGCAATGCCAAATTTCGGCACATTCCTTGCCCATAGCGGCTTGAAATGGTCTGATAAGCATATCTTGCCGCCTCTGTACATCTGAAATTGCGGAAATTAGACCTCAGAAGTTGATTTGTACGGAAAAACCGACGACTAATAACAAATATTAGTTGGATCATTATTCTTCCGCGACTAATCTCAATACTGTAGAGAACAGAGCCCTGCCTAGAGGCAACAACCATACAGTCTTTCTCAAATTCCTTGTCTCACACCGAACAGTCCATCTGCTGGGCCGCGCCGCTTCACCTGTGCATTATCACACGTGATGCGACATGGCTCAGCTGACGGGCCGTGCAGCGAGAGGCGAGGATTTGCGAGAAAGACTGCACACAAGCAAACCACGCTCGCACACGTTTCTCCGCAATACCGCGAACAATGCTTCTCTGTTGAGCAACCAGCTTTATAGTTAAGATATTCATATATGAAGACTGGCTGCGGTCCAGACGTTTCTAGTAGTAATCAAAACTGACAACAATTGATAATAAGAAGAACCAACATCAAAGGAAAAAATACTTTGTTTTCTCAATTCGAACTGAGCATTAACAGCAAATATTACGAGAACCAAGATGGCTTCAGCCGTCTTACGCGCAGGTTATATACTATCTGTTTCACTAATCTTGCATGTTGGAAGAGGTCCAAAATGGGATAATTTCTGCCACGTCGCCATATTACTTGTCATGTTGGACATGAGCCAACCATTACCACGTGGCGGAACTCATCTAACCTTGGACCTCGTCCAATATGCAAGATTAGTGAAACAGACACTACATAGACTCCAAAATTTAATGGAAGGTTAAGGATGATAAAGAACCTAAAGAATTCGTAACGGCGGAGATGCAGTTCCACGAGTTAATCCAATATTAAGAAGCAGAACAGAAGGCGCGAAACGAAGAAAAAACAACAACTTTTCAGAAAAAGAAGTCAAAGGAGCAGATAAGTAGACTTACCTTAGCTGTTTTCCCATCTAACTCGGGCAAAGCTATCTCAGGTGCGGTAACAGGGTAAGTGATGGGGATGTCGAATTCAACATCGAACTCATACCTGAAAGAAACGTCATTTCTAAGCAGAAATCGCTTCGAGAAAACTCTGCGACTTTCTACATAACTAAGAAAACAATTAAAAAGAATCGTCACTATCAAAAATGAATCATCCATTTAAAATAATGACGTAGGCGTTTTCTGATAAGAAATGAATGAGCTGTATCGAACGGCACTTTAGGAGTATGACCTGCATGCAGCTGACCATCAAAACCTACTACACTACGTCATGTGGCCTCGTAGGCTATCGAGGACCGCTACAATCCATTGATGATCGCGCGCTTCAGCGATGAGTTCTGCCTACTTTTCGCATAGTTCACTTATGCTCACCCATGAGCGTTTGTATACTCATCCATCTTAAAAGGGACCAATCCCGCGAATAGACGCAGTAGTGAGACTCAATATAGGAAGATTCACCGAAAAAGGTACTGAAAAGAAACGAAAGGTGAAATTTCAAACAATGTTCAGCCTCAGACGAAGCATAAGGTTATCATTGGGAAAAAACAGCATCTTTTCTTTCTTCTAGACGTCGAACTAGGCTGTCGATGGTGATATACAATGTTAGCGCATCACAAGTGTTATATGCAAACAAAGAATCACGACTTACCTGCGAATAAACTCGAATCGCAACGCAAACCTAGCTGCATTGCACGTT
Source organism: Ancylostoma ceylanicum (assembly GCA_000688135.1). Lineage (NCBI taxonomy): Eukaryota > Metazoa > Nematoda > Chromadorea > Rhabditida > Ancylostomatidae > Ancylostoma > Ancylostoma ceylanicum. The sequence goes on along the minus strand of JARK01001439.1, from coordinate 270,207 downwards.
TTAGCGCCAAGACGACGCGCCAGCTAACATAGACCCTGTCATTTTTGCAGACGCGCGTGATTTTAGCGTGCGAGGACCCATAAATACCAAAGAACGGGCGATTAGGTGCATAGAATGTAGCATCCCGATTCTGTGCATTTGTTGGGTTTCGTGCTATATCACCATTGGATTGTTCCAAAATTCGACTCAAATACGAAGATACATATGAGCGGGTGGTGTTTTTGATACCAGAAGTTTCGGTTGCTGCAGCAAAACGGATCGGTCAAAATTGCAACAGCTACTTTAGTTTGAAAAAAATAGGCAGAACATTATTTTTTCTGTTAGACCGCGAAGATCACAAATGAAAGCCGAAGGAAGCCGAACATAGAACGAAACACTTACTTAACCATATTGTGGTAGTGCCAACATTTTCCAAACCACTTCGTTCCGTCAGCATTTGATTCAAGGCGAAACCAATCCGAATCAGATTCTTTGTTGTTCTGCACAAACTTGATGATCGACTGGTACTCTTCCTGAAAATGTTCACAAACTAAGTATTGCTGATAGGTACATCAGAAATGGTTTGTACAGGAGGAAAATGGTGGAAATAAGTGGGAAATTGAGATGCAAAAAAAACTTACCTTCAACCGCTCGATCCATAGGTCACCATCTCGAGGTCCAGCCTTAGTTTTGCATAGAGGAATCGCTTTCAAACGTGATTTTGTGGCGTCATCCATAACAGAACTGAAGGAAGAAACGACTTTTTTTCGTGAAACACGAAAACACCACAAAACAGGGGTACGGCACGCGTGTCATCTCTACGAGCGATTCTTCAAGAATATATTAACTACTACATAGGTGATAGAAGACATAAACGCTTCGAAAGTAGGAGAAAGTTTAGAAAGAAGTGACAGTGTAATTTGTTGAATGCAACAATGATGTTGTGTAGTGTTGCGTGCAGCCATATTGCAATTACGACCACTTTTGATTTCTACCGTTTCAAAATAAAAGATATTTTCCTGGAATTCTTCGAAATTCTTTGAAGCTGAGATACATTGTTTTTCGCGATCGCTTTAGTTGTTTTGTTGCTACTGCTGAAGCTGAGAAAGCCCTGCTCAGGAGAGAAACATGGCAACGGTTAGTTGGAACTTTTTTGTCCTATGACACACCTCTTTCCTTACAATCTTCCTGAAGTTGGCATTCGCATCCAGTTTAGGACCGTTATGGAGACGACTTCTTTGGCGTAGATGATGAAAATGAAGAGGAAGAGAATGGAACAAAAGAAGAGGAGCCTGCTGTGAGACCTGCTCCTGTAAACGACACCTTGGTGGAGCAAATAGAGAAAACACCCAATGAAAGTGAAGACATTCTGCGAATTCTGGTTGCCAGTGATATCCATGTCGGCTACGGAGAGAAGAAACCTAATCTGTGAGTGTTTGGGAGTTGTATTTGACATTTGCGAGCTAGCTGGCAATCCGTAGATGACAGGTATTGCTCTTGAGTAGTAAAGGTATCCTCTCTCGGCTATTTACCCAGAATTTCGTGACCAAACTCCAAAAAAATGATTACTTTTCTCACATTGGCAACATTGCTTTTAGATGATGAATTAGTTTCCCGACCATATAAAGACATTGCAGAATATAGTTGGCCACTGTCCCTCAACATTGAAAGTGGGGAAATGACCAACTCTCTGCCTTCAAATAGCGAGGACTGGTGTTAGGTGCAAATAGGTATAACTATCTCGGAGGGAGTTTATATAGTGAGCTGGGTGGGGCGGG
>JARK01001439.1:233715-268340 GCA_000688135.1 Ancylostoma ceylanicum | reverse complement strand
GGGGGGGGGGGGGGGGGGGGGGGCAGAGATCAAACAATCGATAGTGTGAGAAGGTCAGTAGTTGTGGTTAGGGTAGCGTAGTTCACGATATTTTTTCACTTTTATTCCTGCTTCTGTTCGCTGCCATGAAAAGGGTCTCTATGACCAGTATGCAGACATTCAACTGTGTCCACGTACTGATACATCAGTGTAGTAAAATCTTCATAAACTGGTGTAGAGTTGCAGTAATCCTGGTTAGTTTCCGGTTTGAGATTCAGTTGAAGTCACCTCTCAATCAAATCTGCTGCATTAGGTTTGCAGCATTTTCGGCCTTGCTCATCTACGGACTATCTGTTCTGTTTCAGGTACCTGGATTCTGTTAACACATTTGAAGAGGTGCTGAAAATTGCGGTGGAGAAGAAAGTGGACATGGTGCTTTTAGGTTTGTTCCTTTCACTCTTTTTTCTCCCTAGCATTGAGCAGCATTGTTCACTTTTCTCGTTTAGGTGGTGATCTATTCCACGAAAATAACCCATCACGAGATATGCAGCATCGTGTTATACAGTTACTTCGCCAGTATTGTCTCAGTGATAGAGAGGTATATCGATCCACTTATATGAACTTACCTCATTTATTTGCTTGGTACTGATCTTGTATCACACTTTACTATTTATTTTTAGGTCGCGCTGGAGTTTGTGTCAGATGCCACAGTAAACTTCGAGCACAGTCATTTCGACAGGGTTAATTATGAGGTGAAAATCAGTTCAGGAAGATGAGTTATACACAGACTTGAGACTTGTTCACATTCAGGACGCCAACATCAATGTTGGTCTGCCTATTTTTTCCATCCACGGAAACCACGACGACACAGCTGGAAAGGTTTGCTTAATACAGATATTCGTTTCTTTACGCTGTGTTTAGTTTTTATTTTCCACCTTAGTTGTGGCCTTCTTTTTTTGTGAAAGTGATGAACAAGATTTGTAGGGACTCACAATCCTCGACGTTTTACACGAAGCCGGCTTGATTAATCTGTTTGGAAAATTCTCGGACATTGACCAGTTTGATGTATTATTTAATCTGTGAGGATTTCATCCTGTCTCAGAGATTAGCCTTTTTCGACCTCTAGGTAAGCCCTATCCTTCTTCGAAAAGGCTCAACTCGTGTTGCGCTCTTTGGTATTGGGAGTCAAAGGGATGACAGGCTCTGCAGAGCTTTTGCAGGTGCGAGGTCACTACAGTTTCTGATTTCAAGAAGAATGTGGGCTCATTCAGGTCAAACTATAAGATTTCTTCGACCGCGTGCTGGTTACGACGATTGGTTCAATATTCTCGTACTGCATCAGAACCGTCCCAGAAGGTTGGCACATGCTTATGTAGTAAATTATGGCAACTTAGATTCTTCTCCACAGGTCCACTCATCGATCCACTGGTGCTTATCTTCCTGAGCAGTACATTCCAACATTCTTCGACCTTGTCTTATGGGGTCATGAACACGAAAGCAAACCCCGTAAGTCAATGACTTACGATGTCTCTATTTTCACAACAAATTTTGGCAGTTTAACCTCGCGGGTTCACTGACGGATACCACTTGCCTCCCTGCTTTCCCGAGCTTTATTCGTTTTTTTTTCTTCATCAGATTGCCAATACGTCGCATCATCCGATGCAATGGGAGACGGCTTCTTCATACTACAGCCTGGTTCCACGGTAGCGACATCGCTGACCAAGGAGGAGGCACTGCAGAAGCATGTATTCCTGATTAAGGCTAGTCCATTCTTCTCAGTCTGAGCGTTTCAGAATTCGAGTGGACCGAAAGTTTGTTGGCAACTAAAACTAGTCATTTTAGGTCAAAGGGCGAAAGTTCCAGTGCAAGCCAATCCCTCTGAAAACCACCCGTCCTATGGTGGTCGATGAGCTCATCCTGGACACCCTACCGGACGGTGTCAGGCTACCAGCAAATGGTATAAGACCATCTGGTGGTGGATTTGTACTGGTATGCGCAAATATGTGCTTTGATAGGAATCAGAAGGCTAAGATAGCATATCTAAGGATGAAATGATAGTAAATGAAAAGATAGAGGAAATGATTCGTGAAGCGGAAAAGAAGCGAGGACCACAACAACCCAAGCTACCGCTATTGCGTCTAAAAGTCACTTACGCGGGACCGTGGGCGTCAATGCAGGTCTGGAAAATGCAGCCCCCAAAGGTTAAGGTCTGTACGTACCTGGTTCCAGCCTGTACACGTTCGCCAGATCGGTGCGAAATTTGAGGACCGTGTAGCAAACGCAACTGAAATGGTGGTGACGCGACGAGTAAGTACAGGTTTTGTCTGGATACTTTTGCATTCGTTATTATTCATAGTGATTAGTCGTTGTAATTCAGGTGACAGATAGGAAAAAAGGTAAAGGTGGATCTAGCATTGAGGAGGATGCGTTAGGGACTGTTGACGCGGCTTGCCTTGATCAAGTGGTAAGTGTCCTCGTTTACTTCCTACTAAGAGATTGTCCTCATTAGTTTGTGTTACAGATTTCAGAATATTTTAACAAACAGCCATGGGAGGAGCGACTTACTGTATTCACTCACCCTGTCATAGGAAAGGCTTTGACAGCATTCGATGAAGATGACAAAGTAACTGCCACGAAGGCAAATCATGATTTTAGAGCAGCTTTAGAGGTAGCGTTTGTTCTTCTCAAATTTATTCCTTTCAAATTGTTCTTGTCTCTTTTGAAGGTAGCGTTGGGAAAGTTCAATTTTGCCGAAAGTAGACTAGAAAGTAAACCTTTTCTCCCACTCATCCGCATCTGCCATTTCCCCATGCGAGGGCGTGCGTTTGGGCCCAGCCAGAGAAGGGGCGTGGCTGACGATGCTCCGCGGATACTCACACTCTGCGCCGCTGTTACGTGACAGTAGAGCAGGCTCACGCTGAGTGAAGTATACTTACAGATTGAATCCCTAAAATCCTAACCAAATTTCGCATAGAGGGTTACTTGTTGTGCTGATCACGTAATCGTTGTCCATTTTATCACATGATATCAAAAAACAAGACACCCAAGTGTACACAAACCACCATGAGATGACCAAACTAGCACTACTTCCAGTTGGCAGATGCTGTAAGGAACTAAAAGAGGATAGCCAGATATACCCGTACCAGCCAGCCACATACCATCCAGAAATTTGCTTTGTTCGTAATTGTTCAAGTAAAAGGGGTCCCAAAATAATGTTTACACTTTTTGAATTTGTTAACTCCTATGCAAACATTCGCAAAAATGAACTTTCCTTATGACCATATAATCAGTGCCCGAATACCGTCTACACTGCTAAGCTCTCTAAAGATGTTTACATTTGGCATAGTAGTGATCAGTGTGAAGATATGCGCGCGCATAGTTCGTTTTGCTGGGTCGCAGCCCACAAGACGAGATGGCAGAGCTGGGTAATTTCTCATTCAAGCACCATAAGTGGATTTTGAGTTAGAGGTTAGATTATGTATGTTTCTATTTTTTAGACCGCTCGAGATTCTATGAAGTCAAAATTGAAGCAGATGCCCGCCCCAGATCTGGAATTTGAGGTAAACTTGCGTTTCTAACACCACACTTTATCGGCAAGAGACTAGTCATTGAGATATTTTTCTTAAGGAGCACGGAAATCTGAAATCTGATGATTTTGAAATGATTGTCAGAAACGATCTGAATATGTTGAAGCGACGAACGTATGGTATTGAAGAGCGAACAAAACCTAGTGAGGAAGACATGGAGGATAGCGACATTTAACGAGCAGTCTATTGATGTTTGGAATGTAGAGGTATTTTGTAGGTTCAAAATTGCTGGGTGAAGTCGTCTGGAAATCATTTCACTCGCTTTTCGCTCACTTATTACTTGCGTTCAAGTGTTATCAATTTCCAATTTCTTATTCACTTGTGATCTCTTCTAGAGTAGTATATATGAGTTAGGGTAATAACGCTCAAACCATTCAAATGCTCAAGGATTATCCCTGATCGTTCACCACTAAGACATAGGAATACCCGTACGTGGACGCGTTTGCGATTAGAGCTGGAGGTTTCACTAGAGCTCGAAGGGCGCAACTTTGCAAATCGAACTATTCCCATGTGTTAAACGCAATTGTGGCGACTATCACGCTCAGTTATGAACAAAATTTGAAAGTAGCAACAGTTCACCTTTCCTGGTTACCAGAGATGCTTTTTTTTGGGACCCACACCCTCAATTTGTTTGTTTAGATCTCAGCGAAACAAAAATAACGAGATTGGTTATAGAAAAACTTTCAGCCCACACATAGGATAACATTTTGACATCCACATGCCCGTGTCAAAGTAAGCGAAATTCCAGTGTACCAAATTGCAGAGTTTACGGAATGAACTCACAGCTCCTAAAACAAATTGTGTGATCGCATCTGAAGCTTGCCCGACCCAAAGCTTGTCGACAACCTGTCGGCAAGGAAGAGCGAAAGCAAGTTGTCAATAAGCTTTCGGTCGAGCAAGTTTCAGATACGAAACGACAACTTGTTCTGGGAAGATAATGAACGTGTAGGGAACGATAACACCTAGTAATCCAACATAGTGGAGAGCAAACAGTTTATCAAGGAGAGTGAAGAAGCTAGGATGAAAGAACACAGAACTAGTAAAGGCGTATGCCCGCGGGGGGCTCAGGGGATCCTTTGCCGGTGGCGCTTCCCAATGATCTATTCCCGCCCATTTTTTTTGCTGAGATTTAGCGCCAATACGTAGCACCGCTCAAGGGTCAAGGAGATCACGGTTCTTGTGCTTCAAACTTATTGTTGTAATCAGCTGTTTTGGGATGAGGGGTTCAAACAGTACTTACCTTGGTAGTTTTGAAATGTCAGTTTCCAAGCGCATTTTTTTTCTCTCCCTCATCTCTTCATACTCGATCTCTTCGTATACTGCTCCCACCTGATTTGATTATTCTTGTTGAACCATAATGATATCTCTATTTTTGCGAGTCTTTCCTCCTCGTGCACTCCTCGAATTCGGAGGCATCTCACCATTACTGGTTTTCCCCATCCGATGAATTCTCCTCACTCGGTGACTCCTCACTTTCCTAGTGACCTTTTCTTGTGTCATGACTTTTGAGACATTTTTATTTGTCCTTATGCGTTTCCCTGTTGAATGCTGCATATGTTGTTCGTTACGTTCTTGTTTATTCGAAAAATCTATAAACGATGAAAAAATTCTGTTACACGCGAAAAGACAATATAGAAAAAAAAACGAAATTGCACATTGCGCGTATTTTGTATCAAACAAACGCTAAGATCTAGCGGATATGGGAACCTGTAGTTCGTAAATATGAATTTTCATAGACAACATTGGGCCACCTGTTGGAAGAGAAAACCGGAACTACGAATATCTAGCAATTGATATGTATGGGCGATGAATGTGAAAGTATTGTTGGGATGAATCTGGCTTTTCCAAGGATGAGCGAAAGTAAAGTATCGAGAGGAAAATGCGAAAGTTGGAACGATTCTGCGCTTTCGCTCATCTCTTGTACTGGCTAAATTGGATGTTTAGCAAAGCAAGACCCATGTATGGCACAAAGCCTCTCGGATGAAGCTTTTTTTCTCTGTCGAGAACAACTAAAGTAAGCTGAGAATGTCTGGAGATCAGTTTCATGGATGACGGCTGCAAGCTTAGCATCTGAAAATTGCCTCTCCACTTAAAACTGACCTCCGAGACACTAATTTGTGCGCTAGCTGTGTAAAATAGTAGCAAAGATGGGACATATTTTGGTCAACATGATATTGTAGTGGAGAAAATTGGTTCTGCACCACAAAAGATATGAATTCGAAGAGAAAAGACGCGATATGGTGGTGTTATGCCTACAGCTGCCTCAAAACGCTGACATTTCTTGCTCGCGTCGCACACCTACTATACTACGCGCAGCGCGGCGGCGTCGCGCTCGTGTGCGGTTTGACGCGACACTTGCAATCAATACCTATAAAATGCACAACGATCGTGTTGTGGAGTTGTGCATTTTGAGGGAGAACTGAAACGCGACTCGATTGTTGGTTTAGTATGCACTCCATTTCAAAAATCGTGCTTATTTGAAGCTTTGTGTGTAGCTGCAGAATTGGGAATTGGATTTCTATCGATCGTTTGGCTCTGAGATTGGTTAATTGGATGGATTGACCAATCACAGAGCTCGCGCTCACCATCTTTTCCAGGCGCAACGCTCTATTCCCACTGAAATGGAGCTCGGCGTAGGTTTTCAAGTGTGAAATCTGGATCTAGTTCAAAGCGCAAGGTTTTTGAAATGGACTGTATACGTGTCATGCATAAAAGTTAGGCGCTTAACCTGAGAGGTATGCCAGTAATAAAGCTATGGTAAGCCTGATAGTGCCGCCTACTTCGCAATAGCTGCGCAGTATTCAGGGCAAATCCAGTTATGGCTAGTGCAGAGAGTATGTTCAATGAAGAGGATAAATAGCTAGCAAACATTGTAAAAAAAAACTAACATGAATTGTGCTCAACACAACAATGTTCTAGTGAACAGAAGCAAATATGAATTTCACAAGAAATCAATAACGATCAATTATTATGGCATCACATGTGCTGTGTAAATGGCACCATGGTGTAGTGATGATCGATCAGTTGAGATCGATTATCGATTGACCGCTAATAGGCATGAGTGAGTGGCGCAAAATGTGAACTACTCTGTGGTAGTAGCACTTGCGGTTGAACGGTGTCCGAACTTCGCAGCGGTGCACGTGGGACCTGAATCTCATATGTATTGGTATTCGCTGAAAAGTATTAAATTGCAACTATTCCTAAGCAGAAACTATAGTAATTATTGCATCGATCTACAGTGAACTCCAAACGGCAGTAGACAAGGGGCTGGACCGCGGCGCGGCGTTCTCGAGCAGAGACACAGGGGCTCTACATGCTGGCTTTGGTTGTCTGTTTCTGCCAGCAGCAGATAATTCGAGTGCCAACCAGAGCCGGCATGCAGGGCCCCTGTGTCTCTGCCCAAGAACGCCGCGCCGCGATCCCGCCCCTTGTCTGTGGCCATTTGGAGATCACTGTATATCCGTGAACTTGTTTGGTGCCCAACCTCGGTTTTCATTGTCTGCGTATTATGTTGAGTTTATATGATAGGATTTCATTCTACACAGTAGTCGCTGAAAGTCCATTTCCGAATTTTTTTCGGAAGTCAAAATTCGATTAAAACTATTAGAATTCATTGTTTTCACGTACGTACGCAGCTATCGCGTAGTAAGCGGCGCTACCACTCTTGAGCTTCTATAGTCTGTTCCACTTCGAACGATAGCTGGAGAAGCGCCAGAGAGGGATAGAATGCGGAAAGTGCGCAGCAATCGCAGAGAGTGACGAGAAAGTTAGGCAATATGCGTGAATGCTCAACAATCGTCGCGTTTGGAACAGACTACAGCTATTCATTGCTAACCTTAATTATGGAAATAGTCACTGTCTTTCTCTTTCCACCTCATTCCACTCGGAGATAAACCTTGAGTTTCATCTAGGTGCAAAAATTCTAAAAACACTGGCACAACTGCGTATTTGCCTCCTGAGTGATCAGTTCTCCCCGCTACTTACTATTTTGGTTCATTTAGTGCTGTGAAGTCAAAGTATTAGTAGTGTTAATAGTGTTAGTTTAGTAGTGCTGTTAGTGGATAGTACTGGGTAACACCAACCTCAGTAACGCGGACGAGATGTGGAGGCAGGTTGATGTGATGAACCAGACAGCATTCGATCATTTCTGCGCCCAGCATGTGGAATTCATCGAAAGCGTACACCTGAATTAACGGAGATTTGCAGAAGTCACTGGGAAAAAATAAATGTAACTGTTTTCACGTTGATTTTGTAGGAAAACCAGTCGATTTAGCAATTTGGAAATGTGAGAAAAAAAAAACTGCAGAAAAAATTCCCCCAAGCGATTGCTAGGGAAATAGTAGTATACCTGCCCTTCCCAACCCACTACTTCATGATTGCGATTCATTCATGCGCTTGTAGTGTTGCTATAGTCATCATGCTATAGCTTATTCGACCGAGGCTGAGCGCCGACACTGATTTTGGTGCATATCGATTTTGCTCGACGTGTCGCTGTCGTCGGCGTATCGATCGATACGTATCAAAAATCGTGCTACCGAATATGAATATGCGATAATTTAAGAGGAGTGCAGCAACAGCCTCCTACTTCCTATACTTCCCTAGAAACACTCCTAACTTGGTTAGAAAGAAAGGATGGTAATACCAAAGAGTATCCAATAATTATCGATCGGTTCCTACCTGCTCGACGATCCTCGCTAACTTATTCGGTTGAGCCGTACTGCAGTGATCCTTTAAAGCATTGACAATCTTACTCTGCACATGATCAGCTGCTGCTTTGCTGTGCAGGTCGAGCAGATTATTGTCTCAATAGGTGCCAGTTAGGTGAAAATTAGAAAAAAAGTGAACCAAATAAAAAAGGATTTGAATCCAAGGGCATTCTGTACTGAGCAACCCTTGGAAATGCTGAAATTCTTGAAGAAGCTATTAACCTGTGTTCCCAGAGAAGAACTGCATTGCCTGAAGCGCACAGTACGACTGCGGTTCCCAATCGACGACAGTCTTGAAGGCCGGTGCCTTTTCGGCCACCCGTCGGAAAAAAGCAAGGAATGGCGGTGGCAATCCAGAGAGTGGCACTCGTGAGCCACACTCGAACACCAACTCTGCCTCGGTCATTCTGAAGCCAGTACTTTTTTTCCTGAAATTCTTCCGCATGCCAGAATAGAATATTCTCACCGATAACAATGTCTAACAGCCATTATTGCGAACACGGTCCTGGAAAGGAGTTTTGGGATGTCGGTCTCGGAAATTTCGTCGATGTGCGGCATGCTGGACACAAACATCTGGATCGCGTGGTATTCCTTCTCCAGAAGGCTCACCACATGTTCAGACGTCATGGTGGCCTGGAAAAATACCGCGGATTTTGGGCATGGCAATATGGAGATGAAATTTTGAAAAAAAAACCACTTGAAAATAACCACATTCGAATCAGTTAAGCTATGTACATTTTTCAGAACTTAATAATTGAGTTTAATCAGTTTAATTTGATAATATCTTTTGTTTTCTTCTTTTTGTCCTTGTTTCGTTTTATTTGATGAACCAATACAGTCATCTGTGGTCATTTACCCATCCTTATCCTCATCGGTATGGATGAAAAGTTAATTTCTATTGTTTTTTATGTAAATTTTATTCAATTTTCCTCTGTCTAGTCGAGCAGCAAAAATTTGGAAATGGAGATAAATTATCGTGCTAAGAAGGGGATAGCCATCGAAAATTTATAAAAACACCTAGAGCTACGTACATATTTCGCTCGAGTGGAAATGGATTGCGGTCGGAGATTGTTAAAGGATGGATGTAAGCTTGGGGATGGATTGGTAATATTTTTCTACACAATCTGTTGAATTCCAAAATTAATCCAGAAAATTTCACTGGAATCCGGTTCACTGCGGGCTGAAAATTGTCCCAAAAGTGGAGCAATGACGGATTATGCACTGAACTGTTAAAGGTTTGAGTCTTGCCTGGTTTTTGAGAAAAATTGTCATTTGTAGGAGCTGGTTCTTGCGAGGGTGTCACGCACGATGTGAAATGATCAGTGGATCATGACAAAAAAAACCAAAAAGAATGAATGTGGGTTGAAATCCAGTGTTATGTAATTCCGGATCACTATGTAAATCCTTTAGAAAATTCCCGAGCGACTTTTGATCCCATCCTATATGTAGAGTAGTCATAAATTGTAGTAAGGTTTTCCCCCAACAAATCCAGCCCATGCTGTATATCCGGGGATAAATCTGTGAGTATTGCGCCTAAGCTTTTCTAGAACAGAAAAATCCTCTATTCAAAAAATGTCCTCTAACAAAAGCAAGGATTAGCTGAATAGAACTGCTTTTATCCCCGTATTTACAGTACAAGACATACGGATAAGAACAATCGTTTTTTCAATTGTTTGGCTATTTAACGGGAACGGTGGTAAATGTCGCGTACAAGGAAGACTCAGGTATTGAAGCTTAACAGCTGGATGGACAAAATCCATTGTTTGCGAATGAAAAAAGTGCGATGATACCGCTATAGAGAACGGATTAGCGATAAAAGCTTCGCTAAATCAGGTGATAAGGTGTTGAAAACAACGAAGATTACTTTAAGTGTTTTGGAAATGGGGTGGATTAGAAGATTATAAAGCCTAGAGTATTTTTGTTATACTTTAGGTTAGGTGTCCCCTGGATTTCATCGTAAAGAAACTTTCCCTGTCGATTTTACAGTATTTACGAAGGGAAGAAAAGTTTCCGGAATGATCACAAACGGATTGTTCTTCTCCAAACATTTTGGTGGCACTGTGTTGGATACATCTTTACATGACTTGACTAGGAATGCTAAGTTGATGTCAAGAAAAGCCTGCTAATGACAAATCGTTAAACTCAAGCAAATTTGGATTTCCTCAGTTATAGATAAGTACGAAGTGCGCGCGGGCATCAAATTCTTCCAGCTGGAGGGAAAAAAGACAACAGAAATCGAATTTCGCCTGAGTGGTCGGAGAATCATCTTCTTCATGCTCCACTGTGAGTTTCAGGGTCTCGGAATTCAAGCGCGGACAGAGACAGAAGATGAGTCACGTCCTGGAGTCCCAATAACAGCTACCCTGCTAGAAATCGTGGACGAGGTCCACGACACGGTTTTGGATGAGCGTCGAGTGAAAGTGCGTTAGGTTGAGGAAGCTTCGGGCATCTCTAATGACCAACTGATTCAAATTTTGCCCAACGAACTCAGCCTTAAAAAATCTCCACATAATGGGTGCCGCATTTGCTCAGTCCAGGGTGAAAACGTACTCGAGCCGGAACCTCAGCCTATTCTTCGGAAATTTTCAAGAGGAATTCAACGAGTTCCAGATTATGGCTAATAACCATGGATGAAACATGGATCCATCATTGCACGCTAGAAACAAAAAAAAACAGTCAAAGCAGTGGGTTGGACACAGAGAATCGGTTCCAAAGACGAGGACCATTTACACAGCTGGAAAGGTTATCGCGTCATTTTTCTGGGATACAAAAGGAACTTTGTTGAATGATTCCTACAAGAAGCGAAAATTGTTATGGGCTAACAATACGCACCACTTCTGGATGAACTCAGAGTAGCAACCGAAGAGAAGCTCCCAGGAATGCTCAAGAAGAAGTGCTGTTCCTTCACGATAATGCTGCAGCGCAGAAACTGGCAGACGTAAACTTGAAAAAATCCTTCCCCATCCAGCTTATTCGCCTGATTTGGCCCCATCGAATTTCTACCTACTCCCAAATATCTAAATGTTTGTGGCTGGAAGGAGATTTCGACCAGAGGTGATTGATACTGTGAAAGGTTACTTTGAAGACCTCGAAGAAAGTCACTTTCGGCAAGGAATTGAGGCGATCAAGAAGCGATGGACCAAGTGCATTGAACTTCGAGGGCATTAAATGGAAAAGTAAAATATTGGATGAACCAAATATATTCCATTTTAATTGTCATTCACATTTGAGGCGTCTGGAGGACTGCTGGAATGTCATGCTTTGCATGTTCATGCACCTGTTAACGTGTCAATTCATGCTCGACCGAACAACATGTTGGAACGTGTACGGTGAAGAAGGATTAGGTGAACAATTTCTTTCTAAAATTGTTCTATGGGAGATTATCTCGTGCACCAGCATGGTTTGCTTTTATCTACGCACATCTCAACTAAACAAAATACCATACCTTTGTAACGTGCAATTAACGTGGTATTACAAATTAATGCTTTCCAAGATGGACAATAAAAAAGGAAAGGAGTTGTAAGGAGTCATTTGGGAAGAATTGTGTACACCGATGTATCGAAAAGCAAAGTCATTCCCTGGAATACTTTACACTACCTATGAAGAGTATGGAAGTTCTCTAGTTTTCCCATGGATTTAAGATGAGTTTTCAAATGCTTTGGATTGGATACACATCCCTAAAATGATGGAACATCCACATGTGCAGCGCCTGTACGGCTGTTCCTCTTGAGAATTCCACTTCGTAGCATCGTTTAGCTGTGTTTGATTACCGAAATTACATAACAAGAACCATCGAAGTTACATCAAAGTGCGTACATCAAAACTCTTCTCCAATACGTAGGCATTTTCAGGTGAAAAATGACAGTTCCCGGCGAATTGTCACTGTTTTGATGGACTTGAATATATGCCATGTAGAGCTGAAGAATAAACCTCGTGAGCGAGAATCACACCGACGATTTTATGGCTTGTTGAAGGACACAGACCAAGAAATAATTCTGGACTTTTCTGTCTCACAGAACGATCCCTAGATTGTTTTGAAACACCTTGTACTAGAGGTTGGTTTCTACTTCAACTTTTCGTTTTGTCTCTTATCATTGGTCAATTGCTAGCGAATACGGTACTCTGGCATGAATAAAGTACGGTAAGTTTACCTTAGTGTTATAGAAAAAAAAACAAAATCGCAAAGGTCGCGGTAAGGTTCCTCTCAAGACATAGAGTCCTTCCAGAAGGTAAAATGATCTCTCAGAAAAAACGTTCGATTCCTATGAGTTCGTTCTCTTCCATTTTTTTGAAAGCAAGCGTTACAAAGTGTTCTGATAGAACTCACATATCGAACCGGTGTCGGCGTGGACTTGTAAGCGTCATGAGCTCTGACGATCAAAGCCAACAGCGGCAGAGGAGGGCTTGGTTGTTCGTCACCTCGATGACATTTCGTTTTCGACGACAATCGACCACGTCGACCGGACAGGGAGCCGTGTCGGACGACTGAAAGGCTGTTGTTTATAGAAAATGGCCAAAAAATTCTCGATGGTTTCCTGATTAGGAGAAAAATATTATCAGGATCCTGGAATGGGGACATTTGCACAGTTGAACAGGCACAAAGGGAGACAAAAAGGGTAAAGTGCTCGAATTTTCGCTATATGAAGCTAAAGCGGTAGATGCAAGGAAAATATGTATGTGCTCCAAAGAAATTGGAATTTCCTTTTCTTATTACGTGCATGCAAGAACACTATATAATAGAAAGTTTTCAAGCTGGGGAAACGAGCTGTGCTGGAATTCATGAACGTTCCTGGGAAGGTTCCAATCAACCGGCGATTCTGGAATGGACGAGTTTTCCGGGAAACAATGAGTATGCTGTGTTCAAGAGATTCGTTTCAGACCATGATGAATTATGGTGGAGAAAGCAAGTTTCATCAATTTTCACTCGACAAACTCGTTCAATTCGGATGAGCGGCTGGCTGAGAATCTTCCCAGGAACGTTCATGAATCCCATTACAGAAGGTGGGGATATGAAGTAATAGTGATTCAAGAGAGAAAATTATGAGTTCTGAGTTTTTGCACAGGACAACTCACTCTCTTTAACCATCCCAACATTCAGGCACTTCTGAAACCGACATGCTTGACATCTGGAGCGGTAGCGTTTCTCGATTGGACAATTGCGATTACCGGCACATGCGTATTTCGAAGCTTTCTGGACAGTACGCTGGAAATAAAATTACTGTAGCCTTCAAATAGGTTGTGACCACTCAGCTGATTGAGACAGTTACAGTTATGCCTAAAGTCAAGCAATTACAGTAATTCCCAGCTATAGTACCTTGAAAAAACCCTTGCATCCTTCGCAGGTTCGAGCGCCGTAGTGAAAGCACACGGCTCGATCACCGCACACTGCGCACACCTTCTCCGCATCCTCCTCGACAGAAGAAGCCGTGGCGGTGGAGGCGGTCGGGAAGTCGAACGTTTGTGGCAGCATGCTGAAACTGCAAGGGTATTGTTTTTTTAGTTGCACCAGAAGAAGTTGTGCAAGATAACTGAATTTTTTGGAGGTGTGCTTGAAGCACACGGCTCATTTAAACATCGTAGTTCACCGATGGTAACCCAGAACTATGGCGGAAAAATGAAAACTACCCTGGAAAAGCCTTCAACCAATAGAGGAGTGCGTTGAAGCAACAAAGGAGTTTATCTAAGCAAATAAAGAAGAAAAATGGGAATGTTGCAGCCTGCATTCTGGAGCACTATGTAATACCGCGTAATTTCAACTGCTCCGTAGCTTCATGCTTACGCATTTCAAAATTTTATATGTTTTCGTATACTTATTTACTACTATTTAAGGGCCGGTAGGTGTTATTATCTTTAAATGAAGGAAATTGACAGACAACAAATTTTGATGATTTCAATTCTGGTACAATGCTCGAACTCCCCTTTACTAGCATAAATTATAGCGGTAATCGGCGGCAGGTTAGCTTCACTAATCCATCTTTTTACCTTAATCCGTTCCAATAATGTGTAGCTAGCTACAGTGCCGGCCAAAATTATATAGCCTTTTAAACTCTCCTCTATTACCTCTGTTAACGCAAAGCTCGGCTTAAGGTAAAGACTTAAAGCTCAAATTTTTAACATCAACGGATTTTGACTCTCTACAACTATCATAAAAATGTGAGCTTCAAGGCTGCACGTTAAGTCAAGATTTAAGTTAACAAAAGTTATGGAGGAAAATTGAAAAGGCTATATAATTTTGGCCGGTACTGTATGTGTCTGTTCATACTTAGGCTAGTGTATAGAGGAGCGGAATAATAAAGCTGGATTAGGCGACGATGTTCCAGTCAACAAATCAATCCGTACGTGGGTGGTTAATTAGAAGAATTCCGATGAACTTCCTTCCTGGGAATTATATCACTTTCCCAGCAGCAGAATTCATGAAGTTTTCCTTATGAAAAAAAGCCGACTTTCTCGATTTTTCAGAGCGGGCGGGTTTTCTGGAAAAAAGTGCTGCTTCGTTGTTAAGAGCATTCGGTTTCTTTATCAGACGTGGCAAAATTGTGAGATGAAGTAAACCCAATTTCGCGCAATTTTTACCCAAAAATTGCTCCGTCTGGCTAAAGAACAGTAGAGGCAGGAGTTTCACAAACAAGCCGGTAAAGAAACGAGCAAAACAAATATGTCTATTTCCTTACCAATGGCCGAATCTGAGCAAGTGCTGCGCGCTGAAAGCGGTCGCCGGCGATGGCGGCGGTTGTAGGCCGTGATGCGGCGATGGCGTGCCGGCATGGCTGTTCGCCGAACTCGAACTGTAAACGGACGGTAGTACTGTGGTAGCAGTGGCAGTGCTGGCACACGCTCATCAGCCATACATCCATCCGCCATCGTCATCACATTTTCACCATAACACTTGCTTCACTCAATGATTACGCGGACACTTAGTGAAAATTCCGCTCTCCTCGACCAGACCAACTCATACGTGCAATTCGTTCTCTCTTTTATTTCACACCATACATTCTTTGTCTTCACTTTCATAGCATTTTTTTCGTGGAGCAAAATTCTATGAACTCTCTAAAATATTCCCTCTTATTCATTGTGAGGACGATGGAGAAAGCGCTGAACACTTTTATGAAGGAGGTGATGATCAGAACAAAGAAGATGAAGCAGGCAGCGCAGCCCAGCATGCCAGCATGCCTCGGAAAGGGATTGACCTACTAATGATTTTAAGAAAAAAAAAGGTAAAGGAGGTCAATAAATTCTCCTCATTTAAGTTGTCAATTATAAGTGCAGGTTCACTTAAATTGGTTTCGGAAGGCCCAGCAGAATACGTATTTCAAACATGCTGCCGGCTTAAGCACAATTAGAAATCGTATCAACAAGCATCCTGCTAGCCGTTTCTGTGAATTCAAAGAGTACTCTTGTTCTTGTTCCTTTCCTCTTGAGTACAGTATGTCTCAAAATGCCGAACCAGAAGCGTGGCAGGACCCACACTAAAAGGACGAAAATCGCATATATTTCATGTGAGAATGTAGAGTAGGTCCCGTCACCCTTCTGACGCCGCTTTAGATAGACTGTAGGTATAGCGCGGTACTGTGTGTTGATCGAATAATGGGATAAATACATGCGATATTCGAATATTCGATTTTGAATGAATCAACAAATCGAAAAGTTCAGGAAAGGTAGAGCTCTACACCCTTACGTAGGTGGAAGATGATAAGGGCTGTGAGGTTGTGTTTTTTTTTTCTTTGGTTATTCGGATGGTCTTTTGAATCAATTAGATTAGAAAAATTGTCAAATTGATTAAACTTATTCGATTCTTATTCGGTCTTCACTCTTTCTTTTAATGCAGGGAGCCCATCTGAGACTTTGTCTGCAATTGCGGACGCGCAATAAAGGTGTGTAGGATATCATGGTTGAAGGTTTTGAGATTTTTGGAGTTTTAACTGCAACTACCATCAGTGTAGTTCTGCTTAACCGAAAGCAGACCATGTATTAAGCAAATTGCTATATTATAAGAGGTAGAAAACACATGCTGAAGAATACCGGAACAGATTAACATGTACACAATTCTTAAACGAATATGTCGGGAGATTGAAGTTTGAAGCTGAGGAAAAGGTGCGATACTATGTACCTAATTATTATTCTCAGAAAGCGAAGGACCGGGATGAATGAAATCAGTCAGGAAGATCACCTGGAAAAACAGTGTAACTCTTCTTATTTGATTTCAAGTGAAGGTTAGAACAACCAAGCTAACCATTTCTAGAGTGAAAATATAGGGAATAGAGAACGTGGAAGGGTTCTGCGATGACGATGTCCGATCTGCCATTAAAAATACTCTTCAAAACTACTTTCGCTTTTATTTTTTATACACTTCCGCATCTCTTACCTCTGTTACATACGCCCAATCCTCATCTTTCATCTTCCACGAGGTCATTGTTCTTTTCTTGCTCACTACCTTGCTTTATCACCTCAAAATTTTCATTCTATCATTCCATTCTGCTCATAAGTTTACCATTCAGCTCAGTGTTGGACTCACTGAATCACTCATATCCTTGCCATTGAGGTCTAAACTACCAAACAGTGTGAGTATCAAATTTACCTGGTCGTTCCATGGCTTCCTCGCCTTGAATCCGTGGCTGCTTGGCTGAACTGGGGCTGCTGCCCGTAGAACAACGCTTGCGGGGTGAACGGATTCGGCTGCTGCCCGAATGGTCCCGGCTGTGGTGGCATGAAGTCGCACGGGATCCTGTAAGGCACGATTTAGGTGTGACTCTCGTATAGAACTAGCTGGCACTGATCTAGCTTCACTAGGGATCCTTGAGCTTATTTGGACGAACATCAGCGGATCCTGTTAATTAGATCAGCTGATCTTGCAGAGCACACATGCGGCAGCTTTGGACCACGTCATTAATCGGACACACCTGGCTAATCCACCGCTAATACCGGGAAAGCTGAACGGGGTTGGCGGAAGTGTGACAGAAGCAACCAACAATCATATCCAATAAGTAAGACTGAGAGATTGAGCAAAAAATTATGTGGAAAATCCAGGAAAAGGAGGGAAAACTTCCGAGGAAACCTATGTTTGGGGAAAATACTGTAAGCGATCCAGGAAAGCACAGTCCCTGCACCGAAATCAGTTAGTAATTCCGGAGAAAGCACACAGTTCTTTGTTGTAATCAATGCAGCCGGCTGCTCGATTCATTCAGTGGGCGCCGGAAGACGCGTGAATCAGCGACGAATTATGAATTGCGCGACGAAATACAGTACGAAAGCGGTGGAAGCGGCGGCAAATCAAGCGGAACACAGCGACAACAGTCGCCAACACGGGGATGGCCGACGTTGAGGAGGAGGAAGGTGAAAAAGTAGGAAATGAACTGGATGAGAAACGAGGAAAACAAGAGAAGGTGAGATTAGAGAGGACTTTGATGACCCTGCTTGGTTTTGCTCCAGAGTAGCGGAAAATATAGGATAGATTAATTGGTAAATGTTTGGGAGCCAGAAGAGGTAGAAGGAACGAGCTTTGGAGAAGCGCCATATGAAAATAGATAATGTAGCGGCATCAAAGCCAAAAAAACATGTTACCCGCGAAGAAAAGAACCTTAGGGGAGTAACCTCGCTGAGAAACTGCTCTAAAAACGTACATAATTTCTACTACTTTTTAAACGAAGTTTTGCGCCCCATCAACTGAAGGTCTAAATATAGATCTATGGGAGATAACGTGTATATCAATGGCTTGCAAATAGAAGTAATTCCATCAAAACAGCAACCGTTTCATTATCAGAAGGGGTTATTGTAGCTAATCTGGGTCTGGATACATCATTGAGATCACCCAGGGTAAACATGCGGATGCCTATATTAACAATTAGTTGATTTGTGTCGTGTCAACACGTTTCACCTGGGTAATCTCGATGCTGTGTTTGGCCCCTTATGCTTGTGAAGAGCTACTGTGCGTACATTCCCTCAAACGGTAGAAGAGCCAAAAGAACCGACCTCAATTGCAAAATTTTGCGCACAAAAACGTCGAGAAGCGCCAATGTAAAATCAAGACGTCAAATCTAGCCTGGATACGTTCTATTATTACCCTGAGGAAACGTGCTGACATTTGTGTTAAAGCGTATGAAATTGTACGGTGTCAACATGTTTACCTTGGGTAATCTCAATGATGCATGCGGCCATTGGAATGGCAGAAATTTTTACATTTCAGTGTATAATAAGAAGGTAATAAGATGGAGAAACCTAGGAGCGCTTGGAAAATCCTTAGAAAATCCAAAGAAGGTAGCCTAGAATCACACACTCATTACCTTTGGATCTACACCGTTAAATGTTCAACTATTCTCATTGCAAATCGCCTTTCGACGGAAGAAAATCAGATTTGCACTTCTGTATGTAGTTTCGGCGCCTGGATGCATTATTGAAAAGAACTAATTCCTCACCCATGGGTAGCATTTGGGTATAAGGTTACGTATGAGTAAATTGTTGACATGTGGCAGGTAAAGGGTGAGTCTGGAACGTGGACACGTTAACCAAAGATAATTATAGTGACGTATCCAGGCTCTGCATCCCTGAGACATCATATCTCTGTTGATATGATCGAATGAGAGTGCACTTCGGAGCAAAACCATCAGGATGGTGATTCTTGGATTTTAACGCCTACGAATGGTTTTGTTTAGATGGTTCAGAAAGGTGTCGCATCAGCAAAGTGAGTGGGAAACATTTTACCGTCAAGAACTCTGTAACACAGGCAGAAACATGTGGAACAAATCACTCTCAAAAACAGGAGCTGCATATCCGCTATACCACTGCCACACATTCTGGGACAACATACGAGCTGTCACCGCACCGGCCGAATTCAACACAAAACCACGCATTTGGTGACCAAATTTACCGAACAGTACCAAGACAAGCTTGTCCGCTGTTTATTACAGCTGTTTATGGCCAAGATTGTTAACCAATGCTTTTATTCATGCACTGAGCGTAGTTTTCGGTGGAATCACATCCGCCTAAGCCTGATAAAGTCGAAAATGCAAGGCCCACCGTCTCAAACTTGTCTTACTTATACGAATATTATTCATTCAGTAATTAACCTAAAAACTAATAACTACCAACCCAAATAGTTCGTCAGTTCTGGGCCTGGATGCATAATTGAGATTACCTATGGTAAACACGCTAGTGGCCGTGCTTGGAGTGGTAATTTTGGGTGTATTAGCACGTTTACCTTGGGTAATTATGAATGCTGCCCCTGGATTGCGTCCTCGTTACCGTTAGCGTTTTGGAACCCCAAGTCACATGGTTGGGTGTTTAAGCGTGGGGCAAGGTGGTAATTCTTGTCTAAGGTGTAGGGTTTAGCTCACAGCTAGCTCTTAATTTCCGGTGGCGTATTAGGGTCTGCCCTTAAAATCTGAGGTTTGCACCTAACCGGCATTCAGCCAAAACCTGGTCGAAAATTACAGCGAACTCGAAAGAACCACAAAAACATACAAGGAATTTTCGAAAGGATTTTTCACGGGAACCCAATGGACCAAGAGTTTCACTAAAGTTCAGGATTATTCCCAAATTTTGAAAACACATGGTAAAAATGAATTCTGCGTGCAGCTGGATTTCTCTGTTTGGCTATCCAAAGTGCAATGGAAGATGGGAACGAGGAAATTCCCATCCTACAGAGGACTTGCCGAAATCACCAACGGTTATGAACGGAATTTTGGCGTAACAAAGGCAGGTTCTCTTCTGGGCTCATCCGTAAGCTGCTAAAGAACCACTGGTACGTTGTTTAAAACCGTGAAAGTACTATACAAAAAAACTGATGATTGTTGAACGGCAACCAAAACAGCGGCCAGTTCGTGCCAGATGTCTGCACTCCATAAAAGACGACATTTGAAACAAATGTCACGCGGCCAACACAATCACGCCCATCTGTTTTTGGGATGCCGACAGAAGTTTTTTTTCCTCCCTGTGGATCAAGCTCGATCAAGAAAACTCGTCCACAAAGAGCTCAAGAAGAAACACCTACCCCATGATGGATGGATGAAGAAATGCCGGACTTGGCGCCAACGGATTGTACGGCTCCGTCTTGATGTGCAGCTCCGCGTTCACGTCCATTCCTGATGTGCCCTGGAAAATTTTTTCCTCTTGAACAAAAAGTTGGAAAAATCTTCAGGAATAAGGCTTGCATCGAAACGTCGGCAATGCGGTGACGATATTTTAATGATGCTGTGAATTGCCCTCGCTCAGCGATCAATAGTACAATGACATTGTTTCCGTGGTCAGGGTATCAGTGTCGTTCTGTTAATTTTGAACAACAAAAAATCTTAATAACCATAATGGAAATAGAATTTATGAAGATTTTGGATTTGCAATCAATTTGCCACAAATGCCAAATTGGCGGGACAAAATAAGGGACGAATTAGAGTGACCTCAAAAATTAGTGGTACGTCTGGTTCCTGAAAACTATATGGAGTAGGGTTGAGGTCTTATGAGGATTTTCAAGGAATCCAGAGAATAAAGAAAAAAGGTAAGCGTGGCCCGATATCGTCGTCTAACAAGAAATCTTTCACCAGGATTTGCTGAGAGTTTTCTGGATACCCAGCGCTAGAAGTAACCCGGATATCAGCTGATCAGTCTTCTTAACTTCTTCAACTAGAAGTACTTACTATTAACATACTTATTTGTCCTCAGCTACTTTTAATGGCAAATGGGATGATCCGGCTTTGGCCTTTGATTTTTGCCAATTTTTTCTGGATAACCAAAGGATGGAGAGGTTGATCAGCTGATGGATTAGCAATGCAAAACCTAAATGAGAACGTTCACCAGGAAAAGGAATGTTCCTGGAAGCAGAACACACTTCATGGATGTCTCAAACAGCTTCAATTCAAAGCTACAATCTCTTGGTTTGGTTCAATGATATGGTAAGCTCATATCCTTCATTGGTCAACGAAAATGGACGAATGATGGAGGACCTGCTCACACACTCCCCAGAGATCCCCAGGGAGCAAAATCCATCGTTGCCTGAAACGTCAGAGGTGCAGGAATGGAAGTTTTATGAAGTAATGGAACGGCATCGTGGGTGGTTGGCAGCAGAATCGGCGAAATGGATATTGTAGCAGGGGCGCGGCATCGATTAATCCAGGAAAGTCGAGCGATAACCAACCACGAACGAGCTCTTCCTCCGGTCGTGTGGCTTGATCCGAACTGGATCTGTAGGCTATGTAATCTAAGACCTATTCCGAAATTGTTTCAGTGGTCCGGTGAGATATTCCGCCTTAACGGTTTCTACAAGTTTCAAGTTTTGATCTAAAGAAGCGTTGGGGACGGTAGACGGCTGTGATAGGCTGAGCGTTCCAGAAATTTCCAGCAGGACAACCCTCGACGTACTTTAGGTACTTTTACTCGCATCATAAAGGCTGGCCAACCGCCGTGCCGAGGAACGGGTCGCCTAACTATCCTAAGTAAGTGTATAAAAGCTGAGGTTGGAAATCAGTGGTAAAATACTTCGGGAAGCGGGAGAATCTTAAGAAATCCATCGGTCTGGCAACCAAGGAACTCCAAAAGTGGAGACTTTCGACCTAAGATTGGATGTTGTCACTACTTCTTTGTCTCACTAAGAATTCCTCATCCTGGCACCCTCAGTTCTACCGCAAAAGGGTCCTTAGAAGTCTGCAAATGTTAGTAAGAACGAAGACTACAAGATGTCCTTACTGTACTATTATATCTATGCCGTTTTGACCGCTAAGGGTAAAAAAGAAACGTAAAAATCTTTTCGAGAGGCTAAAAATCGCTGCTTTCACCATTTAAGGACAACCTAATAAGGCAAATGATGCCTGTATAAGTCCATGACTCCTTAGGATTAATTTACTCGTTTATAAGGCAAAGGTGAGAGAAGGAACTTCAGGAAAAATCCAGAAATGAACGGCAAAAGTCGCAGATTCCCTATTAAACATAAAATTGTAGTGCCCCCTCCCCACCCCAAATGACCAGCGAAACTGCAGCCTAGGGCCAGAAGATTGATGGCCTATCTCGGGTGTAGGGCAATAGGCCTGGAATGGACGGCGCGGACGGGCTCTATGATTGGTTAATTGGATGAATTGACCATTCGAAGGGCTCAGCCGCACCGCCCATCCCAGGTATAACGCTATACACAACCTATTACTTCTTATGGACCACATATGTAGGCTTTGGCACAACAGATCATGGAGTGCTGCGATGAGTTTATGTCTGATTTGCCTCCCTCTATGACATGACTGAAGAGGAGGGAGAAGGTGGGGAGGGAGCCTGTCAGCTATCATCAATCATCATCTACATCAGTGAAGGATTTAGTAGAAACAATGAAGGGGAAGGGCTAGTTGGGCAACAGTTACCCAACTGAGACACCACTACGGAGCTCCATGGACCGTGGAGCTCTCCAGAAGACAGAAGAAGACAGTATCGTCCCGCTCGCGACGACGGCACAGGCGGCGACTGAACACGGGAAGCCGCCGTTCGTCTCCTTGAAGACTGCTGTCGTCAGCAGATTAACGCACGGGAAGGATTACCTCGTCGACAGACAATAGACGACGGCTAATGGATAGCCGGTAAGGCGCCACGCACGTGCGTACCGCGCGCGCTCAAAACACCGCGACATCATCACCGACAACGCCAAGTACGGACGGCATACTGTACGTGACGTCATTGGCAGTGTGCGGTTACGGTAGCCACTATCCTGGTTGGATGCCGAGTTGGTTGACGTAAGGATTTGGGGAATTAGCGTAATTAATGCAATTGTTAAGGAACAACTACGTTGTGTGCAAGAGCGTTAAGGATCGCGGGAAAAAACGCTGAGGATAAGAGGAGATTAGTGTCGGAAATAGACGCAGGGAAAAAGGCGATCTGCTGCAGAATGTTCAGATGCCACAAAAAGTGATGCCTTATTACTGTAACAGCATTGAATCTAGTAAATAGGATAGCACTAGCAACATCTAGTACAAAATTAATGCGGATTATATGATGAAAATGCAACAGAAACGCAGCTCAATCAGCCGGAACAGCTCAAGCTTGTCTCCTTTCAACAACCAATAAGGAAGGATAGGAGCAGTTGAGGGGAGGTTGGCAGCACCTGAGGGCACAGTTTCTAGAGCTCATGATGAGCTCTAGAAACGGGAAACTATATCCGCCGTTTTATTTTTTCGAATTTCTTTCATTTCGAAAAGAATTCGAAATGAAAGAAATCCGAAGAAATAAAAACGGCGGATATAGTTTTCCGTCATCCCATTCTCATAAAATCCTCAGAATAATTAAAACACTGACTTGATATAAGCTTTCCATAGGAATTTCTGGATTGAAAAATTGGTTTTCCATTCATCCTTACTATTTGAAGTCTTATTTTCAAAAAGACCTCTGGCGAAACAACCTGTATAATATGAGCAATTGTAATTATAGTAAAAATATTTCAGTGCCCTCAGGCCATTGAATTCTTTCCCTCAAAAAATAGCGAGACGTTTTAAAAGAAAACATAATTTCTTGCTTTACAGCTGCTTCCTGGAAAAACTGACGGGCACTGACCCCTACCACTGATAGGTTCACTCTATTCGATATGACAAAAGGTACATAGTGATTCAGCAAAATACATTTCAAAAGTAGCCATGTCACGTACTGAGCATAATTCTCACCCCTGATTGGTTGACTTGTAACACAGACCAATAGGAAGCAATGTGGGATGGGTGAAGCAGATTATCTAGTTTTACACCAGCAAATAGATGGAAACAAACATGAATGTTTCTTAGGAAGAGGAAAGTAAGAATGTCAAAAACTGTTTCACACTTGGTAGGGAACCTAAAGTCGTTATTCGTTAAAAATTCGGGCACCATACAGTGCGAATAGGGAATGGGGTTTTGTAAAAATCAAAACATAGAAAGGAAGGATGTGGGCAGTATAAGGAAATGAAAAGCAAGATGGTAGAAAGGGTGGAAGGGTGAGGAGGAGAAAGGGTAGGATTTGTAGTTAAAAGTTGAATAAAATGCCACGAAAAAAGAGTGAGAAAATAGGGGGTTATCATGAGCTGGCATTAAGGTTTTGATTATCTGGTTTTACATCACAGATCGATGGAAATAAAAGTAAATTTTTCCTGGGTATGAGAAAGTAAAAATGCAAGAAAACTGTCCTACATTTAGCATGTAACCAAAAGTCGTTAATCGTTGAAAGTTCGGGCCCAGCTCAATGCGAATCGGGACATGTTTCGTCCAAATTAAACTTGAGAATAGTAGATGGGTAGAAGAAAGAACTGAAAAGCAAGATGGTAGGGCGGGAGGAGTGAGAAACAGGGTAGAATTCGTAACCAGTAAAAATGCATGGAAAAAGGGAAACATAGTGGGTTATCATAAGCTGGCGTGTAGGCGCCACTGGAAAAGTCGCCGGTAAGATCCGACAAGTTCTCTTCAAAATTTACCCGATATCTTTGAAATTTTTGGTAAAAGATCACATATTCGGTGAAGCATAAGGCTATGGTATTCGTATTACCGTATTCGAGAAGCAAATTTTCCCCAGAAATACTAATTGGCAGCAAATTTCTGACCACACAAATAAATAAATCAAATAAAGGTTACAGTCACTATCCCGGCAGAATATCAACTACTTCTTGATCTCCCCACGGTAACAGTATGAACTGCCAGTGTGAGAAGTGGAGGCGATGGATACGGTAATGGCGCGTGCCTTCCGCAAACAGGCCCTAGTTCAATTAGATAAACATGCACGAATCAATGTATGCACGGGGGCGCGGTGCTGAACAATTCCATGACATGATTACGGTAGCTGCGAAATGGCTCTCAGCGTTCGACGTCTAACAGAAAATCAATAAATCAGAGAAAATCGATCGCATCGCTCTCACCTGCGTGGTTGACTCGTGTGCAGTGTCGTCGAAGCGACTACTTTGTTCCTGAAATAGGAGATTCAGTCGATAGAATGTTAAACAGTCGATTGATCGATCGATAAATCGATCGGAGAGGGGGATGCTCCCAGATTGCATGAGACTATGCAGCGTGTAAACAGCTTTGTGGATATACGTAGTACCTGCGAGAATCAAATGAGAGTTAAGAGAGGATTATAGGACTGAGGGAAAATTAAAGGAAACAAAAAAGTGGAACAAAGCAATCAAAACTGAAATCGTTCCATCAAAAAAAGTTAAATCATGCGCATGTAAAGAAGTGTGAGTTAGGTTATAAGTCTACGGCTTTCGGGGTCATGCCCAGGTCTTGCCAGAACTCTAGTGCCTAAAAACTTGTGAAAAAAAGGGAAAGAAAGAAAATAAGACAACTACTTCCACTTACTTGGAAGTAATCTCTAACTAGAAAAAGACAATTGGAAGTAGCGTTATGAATAGAACCGTTAGCTCCTAAAATATTCTATGAGCTAAGATTTTGGATAGTGAACATTACTGAAGCACTAAAACATGGAAAATTCCATATTTTGGCCATGTTGTCGAGTATCAGTGCATAACAGTCGCACAATAATACCGTCTATGAACCCTGAGTTTTTTTAAACCGATTTTTTCCGGAAGAACTCCTGAATTTCGGGGAAGAAAGCCATGCCTTTCCAAGTCATGCAGCATGGTCGAGTGAAGCTCTTGGTACAAATTCATCCATGAACAAAAAAATTAAAATTTTTCCAGGAAAAAAACAGGATTTCGAACCGGGACTTCTCAAAATTTGAATTACCTAACTTGCACATTGAATGTTTCTGGATTCCTATAGTTTACATACAAATTGATTTTTCAGAGAAAAATTCCGTACCATTTCCTTTGCGCCTTACTATGATGAGAGTGAGAAGGGAAAATATAGGACAAGGATAAGGAAGACCTCCTGGGCTGGGATTCGTGAACCGATAACCAAGCAAACCAATGATGGCTAGCGTGATTGGTTATCCCCTAACTAGACGACGTAACGTTGAGAGACGCAGAACGCAAAAGTTGGTTTGTTAACCTGGTTTCGCTTGGTTTTGCGTCCACGAACCCCAGCCCTGGAAACGAGATGCAGGACCAGGTAATATTCACTCACTGCATTTACTCAATATCTAATTTATGATTCAGATATCAGAAATTATACCTTCGTTTCTAATTGAGGGGGAGAAAGGAAAATTATGATAATGAAAAAGGAAGAGATTCAGGGAAAATCTCAAAACATAGCATTGTTCACTTCGGACATAATTCAGAAGAGCGGCCTGCAGGATGGATGAGGAAAAAGGACCAGCTCAACTCCACTGCCAAATGCCCATACTGTTCCAAGAAAGGGTTAAGTTCGTTTTAGGATTTCGAACTTTAACGTCTCCCTGTGAAAGCTCCAATGGCGAAATAGTCCAGGAATTGCTGGGGAACGTCCGGAATTCTCAGCTGCAGAAGAAACAAGCGAACACAACGATATCTGGCGCAGAATCGCGCTTCCACTATGTAAATTGGACGCAAAAACCGCCCATGAAGCGCGGTGTGAGAAAGTGCGCGCGCCGTGTTTTCCTGGACGGACGAGAGTGGCGGAGGCGAAAAAACTGCCATGGATTCGCGTTGAAATCATTTGAATATGCTGAATGCATGAAGAAAAATAGAAGAATAACAGTAAAGTGGTGTCGCGAGTTTGTCACAAACAAGTCATGTAGGCCGGACAACTGTCACATTTTCTGTTGGTTTAATCTATGTAGTTGAAGCGATCAATCAAATTATCTATATTTAGGGACAATATACAGTGACTTGTAAGGCTCCTAATTTTACCAAAATGTGGTAGATATACGGTTAAAATGATCTTATCAGCTGAGTGGGGACTATGGAGGGAGCTCGCCGAACGGAGCCAGAAGTCTGCGTTCTGGATCAATCAATCGAAACAAAAAATCCTTAATCACGAAATCACGATCTAAAACTGTCAGAACCAATTTCTTCACAGCTAGAGCTGCTTCAGCGTATATTCTCCCGAAAAAGACCACTACATTCACCAGGTCCGTGACCTCTTTCGAACAAAAAGTGGCTACAGACTTTCACACTCAGGCATTCCCTGTCTGAATGTATGACCTGGCATTGCCTGAATGTGTCTACCCATAATTTTGGACCATTTTGCATGTAGGTCATCTAGTGCAGCAACGAATAAGCATGAAGGAGGAACACTTACAACATATGTCCAGCAATACCTTTGTATTCCTTACTTGGACGAATTTCTCGTTTAAGTTTCAAAATTACTGCAGATTCCATGCAAGATGTTCTGCAGGTAATGCAACATTTTTAGTGAAGGAGCCAATACCGTTATCCCAACGTCAAAAAGGATGTGGTGAGAAGAAGAGAGAACAACAGACCCCGAAGCATTTACCGTGGAGCTCCTACCAATGCTTTCAAGTCTAAAAACTTGAGCGATCCTGGAAAATAGTGTTGACTTCAACAAGTGCAATATCCATGCTCGCTGAAAGGTGCAAATAAAACTCAGGAGCGTAGCAAGGTCGATGAGAAACAGCATAGCCCAAAGTACATATTTACTTATTTGTTTATTATGTCCAAAAAAAGGAATATGTATGTCATAAGACTGAACGATGAACGGAAGGAACTGTAAAAGATGATAATGACTTCGTGCATGATTATGAGCATTCTCATAGGATAACTGTGTTAATCCAGAGAAAGAAAGCAAAATTTTCACCAAACGAAGACGTGGTGGCTGTTTCTACTAATCAGTGCTGTAAAGCTGCACAATATTTAAAAGAGAAGTACCAGACATATGTTCTTTGAAATTTCAAAGATAACTTTTTTTGAGCAATGAAATTCACGGGAATACTATTCGCTTCGTTAATCAAATCTGGCTTCTCATACGAATAATATGTTGTGGTATTAATCACTCTACTACAAATATCCATAAAAAACATAAATCTCTCCGCAGATAGGGTCTTTCTTAAGTATTAACAATAGATTTCCCTGGACAAATAGCCCACTTCCAGCTGACAGTTCCAGACAACAACGCAACCAGGCTTGCGCTCTTATCGCGTGAACATTACTCAAGTTACCTAATTTTCCTGTGGTGACAAAGCTCCACGTACATTTTCGTTACAGATTTTACCCAGTCTCTAATTGTTTCCCAAAGAATCCAACTCAGATTGAATTTGTAAAGTTGAGAGAGGTCAATTTTTCACTAGTACTTTATGCCGACAAATCAGGGTTGCTGAAAAATACCTTGAGTTCTCATGGACTTGGTCTGCACCTGTTCCTTGAAAGTTTGAAGCCTGTTGTTTTTTTTAGCATTAGTTAAAGCTGCTCACAAAGTAAAAAAGTTATGCAAAAAATAAAAGCAGTACAAGTAGAATAGTCCAGGTAACCAGATAATACTGTGATATTTCTTTGGATGATGTCTGGGTAATGAATTTAAGGTGAAAATGAAACAGACTGCTTTCACGGAAAACCTTTTTCGAACTCAGATGATCAGAGATAGATTGATCAGCTAGAAGAATGATGAAATAGTGGCTTTTTTTACAAAAAAAATGTGTAGGACACTCTCACCAGTACTGATTAAACAACTTTCAATTGAGAAGTCTTAAAAAGGTGATGGATTTTTTTGACAGCAAACAAACAAAGTTCCTCTTCCTAGGTATCATTGGAGGCCTAACGCGCCTAGAATTTCAGCATAGAACGGGTACATCAGGCGTCGGGCAGCGGGCATCACCAAATGAGTCAGCGATTCCAGAATATCGCTGTCCTTGGATTATCGGACACTTACCACCAGCGCGCGTCAGGCCTCGGTAAGACAGCGCATGATGAGCCGCTATTCCCGGTCTCTTTCCAGGAAGGATAGGTCAGCTTTGATCCTGGATAACTGATAGGGTGCTGAAGTGAATTGAAACACCTTTTGAATCACGTTTGACTGTTTCTTCCTAAGTTCAAAATGGCAAAACGACCCGACGCAACGCGTGCGAGTGGTAGGTGTCCGTAGACGCTGTTTTTGCAAATTAACCCCAGCTCAGCATTTTCGCAAAGGGTCGCGCTATGTGATCTCCATTTGATGAGCTCAGATACCTAGCAAGGGTCTTTATTGGGATCTTGATGGTGTTATTACAGTAGAACAGAATATTTGGGCCAACGTTTCTTTTGGAACGAATGCAACCCTACGAAATTGAAGGGTGGCAGCATGGTGGACTTGTTCCGGCCGGTCATTTTTATTAAAGCAGAGCTCTCTTCCTCGCGATAATAGTAGCAAAATGAGAGAAATAATGTATAATATGGTAAATGGTATAAAGTTATGACATAATATGACATTGTAATATAAAATATTGTAATGTACTAGTAAGTTACTGATGGAATACAACTTTGCAATTATTTTGCTGCTTTCTCCTAGTTTTTTTTTACTCGTTGGCCCACATGGTACTAATGCAAAAAAAAACAAAATAAAACAAAATAGGAATACAGAAAATAGCCGGAGCTATGAGTCTATACTATCATGTTTTCAGGATCTTGATGCATCACTAAGATTACCCAGGGTAAACTAATAGACGCCCGTGCTAACAATGGGTGAATTTGCTTGGCGACGGTGCTCTTACCCTAGGTAATCTTAATGCGGCCCCACGTTTTATTCCCCAGCGGAAGTGACCATAGTGCCCACGGCTAGACCGCTTCGTTGAGTGCAGGGATTCAGGAACGCAAGGACCAGGCTAAACCAGTGTCAGCAGGCATCATCAGGATTACCTAGGGTAAAGGTGTTACCCCAGCACAAATTCACCCATCGTTAGCACAGGCGTCAACTCTTTACCCTGGGTAAACTCAGTGATGCATCCCGACCTAGTGCCTGTCTGCATTGGGATTACCCAGGGTAAATCCGTTAGGACCCGTGCTAAAGACTACTTAGTTGAGGTATGTCATCATGTTTACCCTGGACAACCTCAATGATGCAATGAATGGCCAGGCAAACCACCTTTGTGTCCAGCGTCTCTTACCACTACATAGTCTATAGGGTATAAATCAAAGTAACCATTGGATAAAGTTTTATGAGTCCAAGCAAAGGGCAGGTAAACCTAACTACAGAAAAAAGATACTGGAGATGAGAGAAATATAAGAATTTGACTATTCGAGATAAAAAAGATTATGCTCTGGCAGCGAAGGGAAAATATTTGCCTCCGCCTTTCGCGAGATTTTCCAAAACTAAGCAGGTTAGGAGCGGATGACGGGAAAT
This sequence comes from Ancylostoma ceylanicum, assembly GCA_000688135.1. Taxonomy (NCBI): domain Eukaryota; kingdom Metazoa; phylum Nematoda; class Chromadorea; order Rhabditida; family Ancylostomatidae; genus Ancylostoma; species Ancylostoma ceylanicum. Next base: position 237,950 of record JARK01001439.1, on the reverse strand, counting down.
CAAAGGACAATAGGAAAACAACAACAGAACATTCTGTCTATTGTCGCTGGTCGCCTGGTTTCTCACAATCAGCTTAATCTCTGCTTCCATTTGCTTCCAAAGCTCCAGTATTTTTCATTTCATGGAACCGTTTTTGAACAATCACAAATGTACAACATGTCAGACAGTAGAACAAGCAATCCAAGATAATCTGGATAATCAAAGAGCTACCAGCTGCTCCATGCGGCACAACAATCCATGATACGTTCAGGTAGGGTAAGTAGTTTTTCCACATTTTCAAGGTACGAAACGTATTTAGGACATGAGAAGATGATCCTTGCCATCAGTGGTAATCAGTCCAGTAACAGGGCCTCGAAATTCGAGGGTCAGGATAAGGGCCTAACCTAACTCACAAGTTAACATTTTTGCTCTATACACATTTCTGTCCTGGAACAGCACAGTCTGATAAATCCACAGCAGCGTTCGATCGGTCCCCGTGTGCCTTTTTTGGCAGGAAGAGGGCCATGCTGCATGCGTGTTATTGTATTTGTCACCGCGTTGACATTACGGCTTGATAAAGTTCGTTGTGGGACCTGGGGCAGGCGAAGAAAATTGGTTCCTCCTTGGAGAAGGGCAGCAGAACACTGGTCACACCGGCATGCATCATTGGGATTACCTAGGGTAAACGTATCGGCGTCCGTGCTAACGATGGGTAAAAATGTCTGATGTTAAATCGTTTACCCTGGATAATGTAAATGATGCATGCTGGCTCTGGAATTGGTATCGTGACATGCTAAGAGGTGAGGAATTCCGTGAATTTGTCTCTGAAGGTAAGGTGCTGCGAGCATTCTTGGGTTTTTTTTTCCCGCAGAGCAAGAGATTCTTTCAGGAGGAAACCATAAGATGCGAGAACCTCTGGTGAACTGAGAGATTTCTTGGAAGCATTTTTTTCCAAATTTTACAAGTGATTTCTAGGCTTTGGAAAAACTTGAAGACAGTTTCAACAGTGAGAGAGACCATCGAAACTTCGGGAGCACTCCAGAATAAATGGATTCGTGTCTGCAAGCTAGCTAATCCTTGATCACAACGACTAAGCCCGCTGCACTGACACGATAGCAGCAGGACGTCAGCGTACGTACGTAAGTGCGGCTTATCGAGTACGCAAGAACTTTACATTAATGGAAACTACGAACGTTAAGTGAAAAAATCAATAGTAGAGACGGAATGCCATTTTACGCATTTCCAGGAATAAAATCCGGATTTTCTTATAATGCTTTCACATTATGTAGTGCAAGAAGATATTCGTGTGCAGCGCACGACTTGCACTCGTACTATGACTCAACCAGCAAAATATCCATGGAGAAGTAGCAAGAGGTGCTATCGCGGCAAAGCAGAGTGAAAGAAATTTCTGGGTAAATGGTGGCTGGGTTGGGAAAATTTGGAGCAGTGGTTTTTCCACCATTTTCCTTGACGTATTTGCCCCTTTTTTAGCATTTTCCTTGAAGTTTTTGCGTTCTTAACAATGAAAAAACCTTTTGGTCCGCAGAAAATCAACAATATTTCCGGCAGTTATATCCAAGACCTGGGTAACTATCCTCTCAACCGGTATTGGTTGGTTATTAGGCATTGTTTAGCTTTTTGTCCTCAAGTTTGAATGCTTCCTCTTTGTATCTTTCTATACGACTTTTGATGGTGCACCAATGTGGTGTATTAAATGGATAAATAAATAAACAAATTTGCCTCCACTTCTCGCAAAAAATGGCTTGGGAAAGTTGTTTTTGCCACTTCAACGAGTTTTAGCTCTTAGATAAATCGCGTGTTCTTGTATATGATTCCATAATTTTCCACCATACTGCTTCATTAGCCTATCGTAGGGCCTTCAACTCTAATGATCTCTTCAAATTTCACGTTTTGACTAATTTTGGTTGTGAATGAGGCTCCAGGGTTAGGATTCATGAACTCCTAATCAAGCGAAACCAGGTTAGCAAACCAACTTTTGCGTCCTGCGTCTCTCAGGGTTACGTAGTCTGTATAATGGCATGTGACCCTAATTACATGAATTCTTTTGAATTTGAATGCGTGAGTTTTGAGGATTTGTTGGATTTTTTCGCTAGAGCTTGTAAAATAACACCAGAAAGTAAAATAGAAAATCTGTGCAAGCCATTCCATAACAGTTGGCTGAAGCTTAGTAGATAGCTCTTTCCTTTAGCTAGCTTAAAAGACAATATCCTATCCAGGATTATCCGGATCCCGTAGAATCCATTCCTCAAATTTGTAACAATACGTCGAAGCTATGCTCAGGTCCAAATAAAAATCTCAGTTCCGAATGTAAGTAGTAAAAATTATTTAATTTCTCATTCAGGACCTATGCCAATGAAGTCAAAGGTTCAAATATTAGAAAGCTCGAAATTTCTCCTTAAAATTTCTCGGGTGTTGTACAGCTCGCTCCTTTTTAGAAGTCCTAATTTCCTGCTTATTTGAATTTAAATTTTCGAATTCAAATAGATCCAATGTCCATCTATGGGATCCTAAAAATATTACAAAGTGCGACTCATCCGGGATGCTGTCATATTTTCTTTCATTGGAGATCTCTAGGATGAAAAATAAGTTCAAATGGAATATATGTATGTAATTCTATTCTATTTAGTAATATTTTGTGCTTGTGACCACACCTGCGAACTGTTGAACAAATGGAACCCTAATTGGCAATTAACAGGCATTTTCTGGGGTGAAATTGATCCAGTAGCCTCGAAAACAAGTTTCACTAACTTCCCCCATCTAAAATGCTACACACAAAAACTGCCCGTGTATAAAAACCTTTAAAAATTGAATCCGCAGAAAAAATTTCTAAATCAATTTGAAATGCAGGTGACATGTGCAAGTGAAAGGCCGACATTAGAGAAGGTCAAACATCCGAAAGGACGTGTCGCGACATGGGGCGAACGACAGCGACGAAAACTGCCCGACATTTGGTGGCCCTCCGAGGCTGGGGGCGGGGCGGGGCGCGGGCGGCGGTAGCCCGTCGGGCTACCGTATATGAATCACGGCCACTGCGAGGCGCCCGACCCGCGGTCACCGCGGCCCGTCGACGATTTGAACGCGGCGCTGAATTCGGGCAAGCTGGTCGGCGGTGTGGCACTTCCTGCGTGGAAATTCAAGGGTATCAGGCTGCGGGTGTTGGCCATGATGAGGCAAAAGGGGGCAAGTCAGGTTTATGCGATCGGTTCAGTAAAAATTCGCTCCGCCCCTCACGGTCGTTTTGCGCGATTTCGCCATAAATGCACATGCAAAATTCGAATGTGATTGAGGACGCGTTGATAGTGAAGGGCGGGAAGTCACCGCCCCATTTTGACTCTTATTGATCTACACCCTCAGGCTGCCACCAGTTCTACAGTCGGTATTTATGGCAGTTTTACCAAAGCTGGCAAAAAATTACGGAGCCAAGCATGAACAGTTGGTAAAATTTAGCCGATAGTGCTCTAGAGCGGTAGGGATGTAGGAAATTGTATCTTTTACTTCAAAAATCACAATTATTATATGTGCTAAGATTAGATGTACAACCATGCCTCACTCGACGCGTGAACAGATTTTTTACCATGTTGGACGTGAGCCAAAACTTGACATCTACCCTTTCTTCATGGGAATTTGGAGCATTTCCAATATGCATGGCTCTCGAAATTGACACTACATACCTCAACGCGGGGTCGTCAAGACAAGCACACCATCTGGATTTCGTGATCCAGAAATTTGTTTAAGTCTTTTTTGAACATTAACACATTGCGGACCGAGCGCATTTATGCATGGCAAGCGCGGGTGGCCAGAGAGCATTTTTCTGATTGTTTGCCATTCGCACCATCGCCGTGATGCACCATGTGGATCACGTGACCACACGGTAGAGGACGTGATGCACCGTGCGCATCACGTTCGCAATGTGTCATTTTATTATTCAACTTTCAGATTCAGAATAATAGCCACAATCATAACACTCATCCTTACTACGAGATATTCTGGAACAAATTCATTCCTCCCGTTAATTGTACTCAGTTGAAAGGCGTACTTTGAAAATGTCACGTCACCTAGAAAGGTTGTGACAATGCCCTTCATCGAGACTACAATTTGTGAACTGCGTAGTTTCCAAGGAATTTTCCACAAATATACTCTATTTGGTAGCGGAAATTGTCATGCTTCTCGTACTCGCTGAATATTGTTCTGTTCGAAAATTAAGCACTTACAACACCCCCAACAGCCCCCCCCCC
>JARK01001439.1:184310-223297 GCA_000688135.1 Ancylostoma ceylanicum | reverse complement strand
AACCTCAAATTCACGCCAGCGGCTATGTTGAACGTTGTGTCCTACGTCTCACATCTGGGTTTCTTGAACAGCATTTCTTAACCCCAGTTTCTTCTCTTGATATTGCTTTTCATTTCACTGCGTTGATGCAAAGACTGAGCTAATGATTTAGACTGAGACAAATTTTTGCACGCGGAATCTTTTATATCCATTCACTAAGATGCTAAAAATGATGATCATATCCGGGAAAAATTGCTCAGAGAGAGAACTAAACTCTGAAATAAAAAGAACACATGCAGTCGAAATAATTCTACGCTTTAGCAGAGAGCCACTACAGGTCGCATTTCGGAATTTCGGCACTGATTTTGAAACTACCTTCTAAGTGCTAACGAATCCTAAACCACCTCGTCGCACTGATCCCTAATATTTGCGAGAAAAGGCGCAAAGGTGACAAGGCTCAAGGATCAGAAATGTGCTAGATTTTGTGGACCACTTAGGGAAAGCGGTCTACGTGGGATTTTAACGGCACAAATACGAAAATGAGGAGGAGCATTGCGTCAGGTATATCACGAGGACTGTTTACTTAATAAAGTGTCCTTCTCTAACCTCGCACCCGACAAGACTATTGAATTATTGTCTGTGAATTGGTACATGACAAAAGCACTTCACCGAAGCAATGACAACCATTCATTCGAATAATTCGAAAAATTCTTTATTCGAAATTCGAATAATTCGAAAAGTCCCAAAATTCGATTATTCGAATGTTCGAATTATTCGAGAAGTTGAAATATTCGATTATTCGAAAGAAGAAATTCGAATACCAATGTATAGTAGTGATGCAGACTCGCAGGCAAAGGCTCGAGGGTTTGAATCCCGCATTCATGTTTTGTTTTGCAAACTTCCATAACCATTTAGCAGAATTCAAGTATACTCCATACCATCGTTTGGGACTAGCCTTTCTACCTTATATGTCTCGTTTCAAAATCGCAGCTTATGTAAGTTCGTGCACTTCCCTTGGGAGCATCTCTTCTTGGGTTTCAGGAGAATCACTGGGATTCATTACATGCTTCAGCATTACATCTAAAACTATACTGCATAAGGGAGCATCTAAATACATAGATCAAAAGAAGCTCCAGACGGCTCACGTTAATCGGCTCTCTAATCCATAAATATCAAAAGCAAGCTATACGATAATCTTATCTAATAATAGAGATAATATCTGATGGGCGAAAAAGAAGCCGGCATTTCTGACTGCCTAATGCGCCATTCATTTCAGATATGAATACTGCCAGTAGCTGGTGTGTTTTCGCAATAATTTGTAGTTGTTTTCATCGTATGTCAATTTTTCGATAGAGGCCAGCGTAATGAGTCCCTTTTGCCGTCGCTTGCTCGTTTCACTCTACATAATGCAGCTCTCTTACATTTTTTTTACCACAAAAAACGTGCAGATTTCGTGACAACCTACAAAGGATGACATTATTGATACGAAGAAACATGCTCTTTCAAATATCTTGGTGAAGCGCAGTCTTGTTAGAGCACTAATAGAATACTGCCTTTTTATTTTTGATGCTTTAAAAAAGTTCCTGGTAACACCATGATGCAGCTCTGAAGTGCAATAAAATAGCTAAATATGCAAATAATTAATTATGTGAACAGATATAAGAATGAACTTCATGTTTTGGGTTGGGACTTTCTGAGTGCGTGGTACGCGGAAGTGGAATGTTGTCAGTTAGATGATGGAAAACTTTACAAGCGCACATGGATATATCCCACGGCATACATACTATGCATAGACATGTCTCTTTATTTGGTTTTTTCTCGGTTGATTCCTTCAATGTTACCGGATCTGCTCGTTAGACCCACTTATGTATCAAAACGAAGTGCATATGTACTACGTGATGAAAAAAAAAACAAAAACATGGCGAGAAATATGATGATTACGAGAAAAATTAAAAGGCAACTTTTGTCTCTACGAGTACAGCTTTTCTTCTCCAGAACAGCTCACAGACAGAGTAAAGTGGTCGTAGTCTGAAGACGCAAATCGTAAAACTTTGCTCACTGTTTGTTAGTGCACATGAAAATAGAACTTCAAGTATGGGTGCTGGAACTATCGTTTCACAGTTTGACATAAATTCTCAGCAACGCTTCTGTGCTACAATGGAGACAGTTTCATTAGTACGCAGACCCAGTATTATAACAGTTTCATGGTGTTATTTGGCCACCTTGTTTATACTCTTTTATTTTTTATTTTTAAACACTTGAAGTTAACATTGTAACAGATTTTCAGTAAGTTTATATTCGGAATTCCAGTCGTCCAAGTCTCTAGCTGCCGTAGCAACAGTATCTCCAGTTCTGCTTCACGTGGTCCTTCCTGCCATCTCCATCTGTCACTGTGTCGTGCTAGTTTTGGAGCGTATCCGATTCTTATCGATTCCTGATGCCAGGATACCCTCTATTTAAGAATTTTATGTCACAGCCCCGAAAAATGTCATTAAATCTTCTGTCTTAATTCGAGTTCGTCTTTGCCCCGGCCGTCACGCCGTGCAAGCATGTTGGTATGGTTCAATAGAACATATGTAGCGTCATCTTATGTCTTGCTTCACACTAGTCAAGTTCGATTTCGATGTTAGCTGTAGATGTGGTTGTTCCACAAGTCCCGTGCTTTCACTCATCCTCGTAGATGCGGGATTAATTTTGATGCTTGAATTTGGGAACGGTTTCTTTCTGGGCAAAGACTCCACTCTGGTCATGGCGATCTGTTTTCATTTTGAGCTCTAATTGGACTTTCTTCAAGTGGTTTCCTTGGTCTTACATCTTGATCTGCTTTAGCAGTTTACACATTTTGCGGATTACTTAGAAGTCCCGCAAGGATTCGCTCAATATACTCTGAAGCGAAAATCCTAGTCACTGTCAAGCGAAACTCGTTCTTATGGGCTATGTTCCAAATTTCGGCTTTTTTTTTGGCAGCACTGTCCAGTTTCCCCAGCTCTTTATGCATTGAGGTGTAAATGAGCGCACTATAGGCATTTTTCGAGGTTGTATTGGGTTTTCTGTCCTGCCAACAGGGCTATAGCCACAAAATCGCATGATTGAGAGGCGACAGATGCCCAGTTCGGCAAGGTCAAAACAACGCACTAGGCATCCTTGCTTGGGAAGGGCATTTTTCGTCATACCAAAGCCTAGAAATTTGGCGTATAAACAAGTGCACTCACTACCAAAACGCAGCCGAATACCTAGAACTTTCGCTTCAGAGTAATTGAGGTTAGCAAATGCCATGCTCTAATATGCAAAATTACGACATTTTGCATAATCCGATGGCGCGAGGCGACATTTCCACTGCCGTGTATGTGTATGTTGTGCAGGTGTTTTCGAGGCGGCATCATCTTGCAGTGAAATTCAAAATAGCCTTAGGACGTCCTCTTAAGAAGTAAGCAGAGAAATATTAAAATTGAGGTGTAGAAAAGGATTTGTTGCTTTTCCTTGACTTTGAATAAATTCGAAAGTTCTTTTCCCTTCCCATCCACGATGAATTCGAAGGTGCTTCTCTATACTATGCAGACAGTGCTGCTACTTATAGCTTGAATACATCACTGTACTACTTCGTCTTAACTTGTGCACGTCGAAGATCGTCTAACATTAGCGACGGGTCCCCCAGAAGACTAGGACTAGAGCCACAAGCTGGTCAATCAGGTAGTGGGATCAGACGTTGGTTGGATCGGCTTGTAGTATATGTAGCACATATAACCATGAATGTGAGCAAACGTTTTCCCTGTTTAACAGTATAGTCTCAACATCTTGCACTATCCATTGACTGGAAAAATCGCCGGCTCCTTACATCTCAAATTCTGTCTTGTCCGTGCTGCAAAGGATGAAAGGAAGCTGCAAGCTTGCCAGGAACAAAAAAAATAGCACAGAAAATTGCATCTCGACTAGAAAAAGCTTTGCTTTCTAAGCAAGGCTTTCCACTAATAGCGCGTACCGCTCCATCTATCTATGTAAATAGTTTCAGCTTATTGCGAATATTTCTTCTTTAAGAGAATCACTGTAGACAAATTCATATTCATCATTAACTTGTATATTGAATATAGACGTTTTTCATTACATGTTGCTCAAAGCTGCGGCTTATTCCAACGGCCATCGCCACCACGAGTGTAGAGCGCTGGATTGTGAACCATGATGATGTCAGCATGGACCAGAGTGTTTACTATACTAAACGCTGCGATGGGAGTTTTTTTTTTTTTCAGACGCATGTTTTCCTGACATACTACGCGGCGATACTCTCAATATTATCAGAGCAGGATTAGGAAGCTCCCGAATTTGCCATGTCTAAATAATTGTGAAAGTCAGTGTTTTGCCTATTTCTTGAATAATCCGTCGTCAGCTGCAGTAAAGCAGTGGTGCCTGGGAAAATCCGAAGTAGTTTTGCTTGAGTATACAACAAAGAATGCAATTCTAACATTATTGTTACCGAAAATTTTTTAAAGTTTAGCAAGACTACCCAATGTGTTCATCTTTTCATTGCCATAAGCCATAGTGTAGTAGTAATCATGCTCATTCTTTTTGTGGCATCCAGTTGAGCTTTTCTTGCTCACATATTTATAGCGTACACCTTTTGCTTACTAAACGCTACACATCAATCGTTGTTTTGTGGCGCACCGCTTTCGGTGTATTCGATAAATAGATGAATGGGTCAGGAACTCTTCCAAAAACCTGTTGAAAACAGGGGATTTTAAAGAATTCCAGTACAGAGAATTGTATCCTATTCGATCTGTCCACTTTTCTCGGAGTTGTGCCTTGTTGTGGTTTTCCTCCACTCCTCATCGCCGTAGCTAAACAAGAGTGCATACAATTTCGAGGTGCCTGTAAGAGTGAATGTAGTTGATCAGTGGCTTCAATACGATATTTTTGTGGAGACTTGTTTGCCACTATTGAGTTTTAGGTAATAGGACTGTTCTTTGTGAATGTCATGTAATGCATTGACCGAGTTCTTTACCTTATTTGATATCACTATCTGAGTAGATCGCGTCACCGCTTCGAAGAATCTTTGTTGTCGGAAAACCCACGGAAAGGCCGGTAGGGGCTGTTTTTCGCATGGTCGGGCGTCTAGTGATTTTTTTGGTGTTTCGTGACTATCAGTGAACAAGCCAGGAGAATAGAAATAATAGAAATCTCATTTTCGCGACAAAAATGGTGAGAGTGTCCAGAGTAGCTGACATATGTCCTGAATCATAAGACTGACATAGGTTTGTGTTGACGGCTGCTGCACATTGGAGGTGACAGATTTGTAAGGCTTAGAAAGCGCTAGTCCATCCATGCATGTGGAGATTTTTAAACTCTGCCAATCCACTTGCAAGCGGCACCGAAGAGAATTTTTACTTCAGATATTTTCAGCAAATCAAAAGAAGGAAATTACAGTCCCGGTAATTCTACAGAACTCATCGATAGAGTTTCATGGATGCTCAGTTTATGACAACTTAGATATGTACATACGCCATCCCGCTATTTCCGTGCGAGCCCTAGCGTGACACAAATTAGGTGTCTTCACTTGTAATCCCTTGAATTCCTTAATAACTTTTGTTCCCAATTTTTTATTTCACCTCTCTTGAGTAACAATTATTGCAAGCTGTCTGCCATTTTTCATCAACTGGTGACATATATTTTTCTTCTATGTTTTCTATTTGCTGTATTTCACTTTTGTCGTTCCCTCTGAGAACTTGTGCTTATTTCATAGATACTTCTGTGCGACTTACAAGGAAGCCTGGATCTTTTCACCATTAGTTTTTGCCATATTTGGGCCAGCATTATCGTGCAAGAGCTAAACTTTTATTTGTTACGTGATTTCATAACGTACTGCGTCCGACAAATTCTGAGGTTGTATAGCGCATATGTATGTCACCTGTCACAATGGTGCCACTACTCGTGGAAAAGGACTACCTGTTAGTTCCACCAACAGCATAGGAGGTTTACCTCTTTCTGCAGCTCGGTTTTTGGCTGAGTTCGAGCACATTCTCCAAAGGGAATTCACTGACGCTGCTGTGTACGATTGAAGTACAGGACCCAGCTTTGCTCTCCAGTAACGATGTTTTTCTTGTGGGGACGAAGGAATGGCGACTCAACGATGCTCACACGGCATGACTTTTCCAATTCGCCCAGGTCGGGTGGTATTGAGACAACTACACAGTAACCACGGCCATGAAGGTGGTTTCGATAATCACATAGTTGCAGTCTCCGAGTCTCGGAGACTGCAACTATGTGCAGTCTTGGCAGCTCGCGAGTGTCGTTGTCTGACCTTGTCTCCAGTTCGGCTTGTAACTTGTCTATGCCAAGAGCTGTAGGGTGTTCAGAACGTGGCCAATCTGCAAACGAAATGTCGCCATCCTCGAAAAGCTGATACCAACGTAACGCGGTGGACTTGACTGGTGAATGAGGAAATCCTTGAGTAGAGCGCAGATACTGGCGGCAGCAATTCTTGCATGATGTCCCTGGAGGAATTCATAGTAGACAGTGAAGAAGAAAGACTCGGCTACTATTTCTTCCCAAAGATTGGTCTGGCTTCCCTTATACATATGTATAAGGAACAAACTGTACCTGGATACGACTTTATCTCCCATGTTCGCGTTGCTTTTTAGGATTTCAAAAATGAGATGTTCCAAAACGAAAAGTGTCCTGCACGCAATTTGGTCATAGAGAAGACTAACAGGCTGCAGAAGAAGTGCACCTGACTCAGCGCTCACTAAAATATGTGGAAGCAAATGGTCTATTGGGGGAGAGGAAACTTAATGCTTCCGGCACCATCTTGCGCTTGATGTATTTTCTGGTTCCTCCGTTTCCATAGTTTTCATTTCCAGTGAATTGCTTTGAAAATGTTAGAAAACATGATTCAAACTCCTCCTGAATTTCTTGGGTTTTGACGAGTGTGCATTGTCTAGAGAAACTCCTACTCAACATATTTTCTCTCCCTCCTTGAATCTCTTCCGAAAGAGCCTGCTGCCTGATATCATACGTAGATATGTTCCGAAATGAACTCCCCGCTTTTCATGCGCTAAGAATTAAGACGCCGGATGCTGTCAGCCATCGGATGCTGAAACGTAATCAGTTTATGCAAGTAGAATGAACTCCAAACGGTCATAGACAAGGGCCAGGATCTCGACGCGGTTTTCCTCCGTGTCTCTGCCCAGCAGGCCTGCTGCTTCTGTACAGCAGACAACCAGAGTGCCCGCGCCGACGTCGGCCCTTGTCTACGACCGTTTGGAGCTCACTGTAGTTGAGGAGCAGCTTCACTATTTTACTGAATGAGTTGTCCCTCAAGTTCGATCAGTCCGCTGCAAAACTGATAATAATGCCGCCTCTTGCCATGAAACCTTCTCATTTTTCCTCTTGAAATGATGTGTGTTTGAAAAAAAGACCATCATGCAAGCTGTGAAAGAAGTGAGTGGCAGACGATCGAATGAGAGAGTGGCTGTCTAAGACGAGAAAATGTCTACTGAAATTCGCTCACCTATCTTTAAAAAAGTGGTAACAGCAGGACATACCCGTGCTACAAAGTATGAAGTCCCAGGGGAAGAGGTCTCTCCCATTTCTTAGTCTTTGTTCCCATCATAACGTTGTCAGCAACTTCTTCGATTAAAGATATAAACATTAAAGTTGGCAGTAATGTGATTCATTCAGATGTTGGCCAGCAATTTATGTACCTCTATGTACCATATTTTTGGAGACACTGGATCGGAAAATATTAGCAGCTCTCAATTTGCTTATATAGATTCTCAAACACCATTCCTTGGCCAGACCCATAAAAAGATACCTCAAAACAATATTTAGGGGAATAATGAGGTGAAGGAGGGGGGAGGGGGAGGTAAGATTGAGGGAGAAGTATAAGCACGTGGTCCCAGTCCATCCTTCTCTGCTAGGCTTTGCGCTGCTACCTTTTGTGACTACTAACACGGAATACAAGGAAAGATCGAAAACAGGACTGTTTCTGTTCTGGAGGCTGTTTCTGGTCTTCCTGCATGGCTGGCTGTACGCATCGTCGAGAGGCGGAACATGATTGATTTCAGCTCAGAACATGTGCATTTCAAGAGTTGCGTGCACGTATTTGTGAAACCGGTCATGAAATATAAATTATTCGCTCGAATGCGCTGCTTCCTTACCCCGGAATGAGGAAGAAATTCTCTCCAGCGAGGAGGGGGTAACGCACGTATCGGAGAACCGCCGGTCTTGCCCACCTTCTACAGAATTGTCGCAGCAGTTGCATGCATGTAACCCAGGCTGCGCTACCTCGGAATAGGAAATCCGTAAAACTAAGATTTTGATGAGATGAGCGAACGGTTTTCATCCTTCATCGCTTTTCTGTACCCATATTCGCCAGTTCCTGGGTCAAGCAAGACATGCTCATTAGTATTCCTAGAAGTTATCATCTTCAGGTTCAGGGCGGATGGAGCATCTCAGAGCACTATTTCTTCTCTACCAAAAATTATAAGCATCATTTTTCCAAGGAGGTTGGATTTGTCCCGTGGAATATTGAGTGCTAATAAAATTCCTTGTTTTTTTCGGTTGTTTCCTTGTCCCAATTGTTATATGTATTGTAGCAACATCCCTTTAGAACAACGAATTTTTCGAAAGATTTTTGCTCTACAGAAAAATTGTAAGCATCTTTTTTAAAGAAAAGATGGCCATGTCCCGTGAAGTATTGGATGTAAGAATAAATCCGTTTTCCTCTCGTCTGTTTTACCGTTCCATTTGTTACCATCCAACAATGTTTCGCATAGATTTCCAAACCGCTTTTTTTGCTTCATGAAAAAAGTTGCTTGCGTTTTTTTTTTGAGGTAATTCATTTTCTTTAAATATAACGGAAGTTGGGAAGAAGCTCAAAAAAGTCAATCTATTGAGAACATTGAAGCTATAGGACAGCTGAGTCCGGGGGAAGTGTTCTTTGAGTCTACGGATCTCTGTGGATCTGTCCAATAGGAACGTGGCTGTATTTTGCCGTTTTTTTCTTGACCTCGTGCTATGGTTCCTTCCATATTTTTAGCTCACTGTAATCAATTGTCGCAACTTTGTGTGCAGTAAATAAGTGAAGAAATAAAATAAAACTATTTTCACTGATATTCATCGCAACTCGAACGCACCCTCCTAATGCCGGTAGTGATCTTTCACTGCTGTTCCCCCCTCACAGCAACTTTACAAAGGAAGCGTGGTGAAATGTCTTTAGCAATTTGAGGCATGCTTATGGCAGAAGTTTGACTGCAGCAGCAGTCCTGTATACCCTTGGGAGAATATTTCAAAGAATTTCCATTCTCTTCCAGCTGGTTTTTCATGCAAAAGAAATTCTAAAAGATTCCAGACAGACCTTTCCTTGCGAGCTAATATTTTTAATAACTTCTGCTTCGGTGGATTTCTCTGTGATAAACTCCACTCATGGTTCGTGTGTACTTTCAAGCTTTTCTGCAGACTCACTCACCTACTTCCTACTAGCGACGTGGAAAGTACATTTCAAGACTTCAGTCTCGTGAAGCACTTTAGTTGCGATTTCCGCACATGTGCTTCTTCTGGAGTTCATATGCAAGTTCTATTATGGAATAAGCTGAACTCTCATCAGCATTCCAGCAATAACCTTGTTCCATTTTCGGTTTCGTCGAAATATTTGGTACAATCACTCGTTTTCTAGCGAAGTCATTCTGCGAGGTGCTCATGCCCACTATGCAATTCTCAAATCTTGCATGACGTTGATGGCCGTCAAGAGATCGTTCTGTTTTTGTTTAAACATGAAGCATGGCGGCATCTCCCTCGTCTCGTTTCTATTTGACAGCTGCTGTTAGCATTCTACAATGAATTCTAGAGGTGCATGACAGTTTTTTTTCCTGAGGAACACTGTGTGTCAAACGTTTCCGCAATTTTCGGGCAGTTTCGTGAGATGTCTGAAAAGAAATGGGCACAATTGCGAAAAGCTTCCGACAGCAGAGTTTACAGCAGTTTCCTTTCCTTTCACTTGCGGCAGCGCAGATTTTCTCAAAGGTTTGGTGCACATTCTGCGCTCAAAGGTGTCTCTTATTTTTTTTTGGTCTTCTAGGGCGTTCCACTTTGTTTGTAATCCAGCAATTCTGCGCCAGAGGCACACCACAGCCTTTTGCCCAGAGTGGGCCGGTGGGGGGACTTTGTCTGCAAATACGACCGCAGCGGCAATTGGCTAATTTTTACACCTTTTCTGTGAATTTTGATTTGCATGAGGTGTGATTCCTTCAATTTCGATGTTCCACCACTGTCTCCTTCCAGACACATCCAGCGGCGTCCTTCTATTGAGGGAACCAGTGTGCGGTCGTAATTGCAGTCAAAGTCACCCCAACGGCCCTATTCGAGCAAACATACTATATAAAAGTTTCTCCAGGAAAATTGTGCCTACCTAATCTCTGTTACTATTAGGTTGGTTTAGGAATCTTGCCCCAAATTTCGCAATTTTTCCAAACAATCATAACATTATTGTTCATGGATTTATCCTGGTCTGCCAATTTTTAGTGAGAACTTGAGAAGTAGCAGAACATTCTACCGCAATAGATCGCGAAAGAATTTCAAAACCAAGAAAATTCAAACCAAGAAAATCTGGATCATAAAATAGGCATTAAGCAGGACTTTCGGACCAACCTAATACGTTTGTAAACCATATGTATGGTGAGGAAACAGACGCAAACGTAATAGAAACTTTCAAAACTACTTAGATAAACCCCGTAAAGCTCATCTCGAGAATACTTAAAGGCTTGAGGTAAGCAGTTTCTGTGAAGCTTTTGCTTCGATTTATTGCTGTCATTTATTTTCTAACTTTTTCTCAATGTTTCGATGCAAGCTGCCACTCGACGACGTCCGAAGAACCGCACTACATATTGTAAGAAGCAGCTCAACTTTGAAATGCTATATTCCATTGTCCGATTGCTTTCTCATGGAAAAAACATTCCATAAACGTGTGTTCGATATCGCTATATCGTGTGCAATGTAATAACATATACTACTGATTTTTTTAGCACAAAAGATCTTCTATTTGTTCTCCTCATTACTGCACATATACAGTGGCGGCCACATATTTAGCACGCTGCCGATTTTAGGCGATGAAAATATAAAATCTGTATCTCAGGATTGGAATCAGTTATCAGAACAATATTTGAGTTTGTGATAAGGTACAGCGTTCTCCTTCTTGCCTCAATACTGTTGTTCAGGGAAATCTTTCCGGATGGAATTACACTCATTCCTAGCATTCAAGGCTCGAAAAGCCGTACTTTTGGAAATATTGCCGTTTTTCTCCTAGATCACGTTACTAAATCTTGCTAAAATGTGATTTTGTTCTTGATAGAAAAAGAAATGCAAAAAATTCTGTCGGCCAAATTCGTGGGTGTGCTAAATATGTGGCCGCCACTATAGGTATGATCACAGAAAATTGTGAATCTAGGAAACCTCGATTTAACCGCGGCAATCATTTTGGAGGCAGTGATGCAGCTTATTCACACATCCCACTTCCTCTATATTTCTAATTTTCCGCGTTTAGGCGCTGGAATTCAACACCCGGAAATTTTTGAATCTCCAGAATTCCTCAAGTCCTGGACTGTTCGAGCTTTCGAAGTTTCCACCCATTGAAATCCACCGATTTTCCGAGTGTTTGAATGCCTTGATTTTTGAAACCTCTCGCTTTTCGAACATATGATCCTTAGAGGCAATGCATAAAAAAGAATCTGTCAACAAATAACTGCACTTATCCAGATAGTCTTCTTAGCCAACTGAATTGCACGAAGTAGTTCATGTCCCATTTCACCTACATGCATTCGAGCTCTCATTGCATGCTCATAACGTTGCTTGTTATTGGGAAACACTCATTCATGGTTGTCGTCAGGACAAAAAAAAAAACCTCTTTCAACGCCTCTTCTTTTCATTTGTCAAAGTCATGCACTCTGAAGTCACATTCATCGTGCAAAATTTCCATTTTTGTTCCTCTTATGCTCTTTTGCTCTTGCTCACACGCTTTTCGATGAAGCTGCATATTTTGCTGGTTTTCTCAGATTTCGCATTCAATCCAAACATCCATTTCACACGATCACTTCTTTTTATTTCGAGTGGACATGCTCTGGAGCACCCTCTCATACATAGTCTCTCGTAGAGGCAATTCCCAGGCGGAGAAATTAATAAATCTTCTTTCTTTCTCGCCCGTTTTCTCCTCGCGCACAGCTTTCGAAAAATGCATAGATTCCAGCGAAAAGCTATCTTATCCCTTTGAAAAACTGTTATTCCTTTCAAGATCCTTCTCTTTGAACCTCCTGGCATTTGGTATGCATTACTCCATGCAAGACGTATCAAGCAGGCATTTCTCAAGTGGACAAGTCTTGTTGAGAGGTGTAAGTAGGCGTTCCGTTGGGGTCGACGGTCAGAAAGTGGCCGTGGGCTAAGCCGCTAGGCCTTCATTATTCGGCATCACTTGTCCGTAATTGTTTTAGGACACTCTCATGTTTGCAACTCTTTCAAGGCCATAACGTCCAGTAGTAGAAATTGAAACTAGTTGACCTGACTATCTAGTACTAGTTAATCTAAAGTATGTACAAATCGTTGATTGTGGATAATTTTTGATAGTTATCCTTTGTGCAGCTGACAGAATGAATCAGTATGTAATATTTATGTGCTGACTTAATTACTACTTGAGTGGAGCATTATGTAGATTAAATGCTTAATGTACTTAGTGCATATAATACTAGGTTAGAGGAGAAATTACTGGATGGGTATACCCAAACTGTGCGTATTTCCCGCTGCTCATTTTCTGACTCCGTATGCTGTGAATAAATTCATGAGCATTCTCTGAAACTGCTGCTGGACAGCACAAAGGAGAGATTTGCAGCAATAATATTACCATTTATGGACAATAGAATAACTAGTAATGACGAGAGTACTGCTAATCGCTAAATACATATGTTTTGTTATTCGTTGTTTCTCATGAACTCCTGCGAAGCATTTAGTACATACGAAGATGTGAAGTACTCTAGAAGTTTCCTTATTTGGTCTACTCTACATATTGTTGCTTGCTATTCTAGTTTCTCGTTTCCGTATTTTCTGGAACACGTCCGATTTATACACAGTCTGCTTCCTGGGGATCCTCTATCATTTCTGGGAATATTGCTCAAAAATCAAAATTTCTTATAACACCCAGGTCTTTATAGTTCTTTTCTTGAAGGACCTGCCAACCTCGAATCCACACTCGGATCTACAGGGTGCGGCAAAAGTCTTTGGACAAGCATAAACGCTCGCTAAAATCCCACGGAAGAGGAAATTGGAGAATCCAGTGGTGATTTTCTCTTCATGGCCTAGTTGTGAGCATGAAAATTATTCTGGTTCCTGAGGTTCCCTCCTCTTGTATGGTCACAGCCTTCAGAAAATCCAGGTGAGACGTGGACTCCTGCGCGCAGGTGCTGGATATATTTTTCCACCCACCACTTCATCTATTTGCTACATCTATTCTGGGAGATTCCAAAGTTTTTTCTAGATTCTATGGGCTGTGACCTTCCTGAAGCCATACAGGAATTTAGACTCACTTCCGGAACTTTGGAGAAGGCTCGACATGAATTTGGCTTCACAAATGTGCGCGCCAGGCTAACGTCTCATCTAACTTTTTCCAGGCCTGGGTCGCTACCAATGGAGGAAATTTTGGAATCAAAAATATTATTTATGCTAACAATTGAGCCGCTAACGCACAGAAACCACCACATTCTCCAATTTCTTCTTCCTCATGTTTTGAAGATCGAATATACTTGTCCAAAGACTTTTGCCGCAGCCTGTACGCACATAAGAATCACTCCTCCTTTCACTCCATCGCCAGACAACAATTGCTTGGAAATCGTTTGCAACATAGTTTCGGCATTGCTCCTGGCTGAGGGGGGGGGGGGGCATAGCACGCCTTGTTCGTGGCAAAACTAAATTTTGCATGATTTCATTTGCTACGGAAACATACGAAATTGGACCTTAAAGGCGAAACACGGCGTTGGGGCAATTCCGGCTCCAAAAATCTGATGAAATTTTAGGCCTAGCGAAAACTTCTTGCACTTCTTCCGCCTAGCAGGTTGTTTGTGCGTAAGCTATGTAAGTAAATTTATGTTTCTCAATGTTCCTCTTGCCTGATTTCAAAAAAAAAAAACCGCCCAGCTAATGCTTGAACTTCTGCCGACTTCCTTATCTTCAATAAGGTAGTTGTGAGTCATAACAGAAACGCAGGTGGTTATTGTGACATTCGTTTCAATGGAGAAAAGTTCTCCTTTGCACTAAAAATTGAACCTCCTTCATTTTGCAGTCTCTAATGCGTGTGCACTTTGCACTTTACTCATTCCCCTAAGTGTTTATTATCCTTGCAAGGAAGGTAATCTGCAGTTCCAGGAGTGTCCTATTTAGAGCAAGGCAGAGGAATTATCCTTGCAAGTATAATCCGCTGCTTTTAGCGAATTATCCTCTTTTACTGGCAATATTCGGACTACTAGTTAGCACTTACGTAAACAAGCGAGTCAAAAGCTCCCTCCTGACGTTGTCTTTGAGGTTGCTAAGTGTGTCTTGGACAGTTAAGGTGAAGCAGCCGCACCGAGTTGTAGGAGAATTAGTATTTAGTTAAGTACCAGCCAAGTGCTCTCATTGTAAAACAACGGCCACGTCGTAATGCGCTCAGTTGCTCATCATTAGCTCAAGATAGCCAAAGGAGGAGGAGGAGGGGAGGGGGAGTGTAGTGTAGTTACCTGGGAAGGGCAGGGCGGTCAGGCTCTGCGATTGGCCATTGGGTTGAATTGACCAACCAGAGAGCTAAACCTCTTTCCCATTTCTACGCAAAGTGTTCCACCGCACTTGAAGAGTAGCGGTCGGTTTGGAACTTACCCTTCCAGAGCCAAGAGCCATTACTGAGCGTAAAAATGTTCTATCATACCTATAGTGAGGAGAAAGAGTTACAGCAGAGAGGTGCTATTTACGAGTTTCCATTCGGTGATATCTGTGAATGACCCTGAAGTTTCCTTCATCCATGTTACAAAAGCAGCTCAACTTCAAAACCCTCTCAATTTGAGTTATTCCGCTTAAATTTTGAGGTGGATCGCCAGCGGTGTTCTCCTTTTGAAATGTTATACATATGTGGGAAGTTCTTTTGGAATATTATATGTGAGAGCATTCTACTTCTCGTGTTATGCTAGAAATTCACTGGAATATGCGAGAGAACAGGGAAGAAACACCTCGGATTCCCTTCAAGTTGAATTTCTTTGATTCACTGCTCTCATCAAGTTCTGATTCTTCAATTCGGTATTTCATTTCTTTCTTTATTCGACTTGCCTATGAAAATACATTCTTACTCACGTCTGCAATTTCTAGTAGTTCGACATTTTCTTATTGAGCGCAACTACGTCGGCATTTCTCTAATCGTGGGACTTTGATGCCGTTCCTCATTGTTAACTTCTGAAGTTTTGTCTTCTATTTCTGAACAACATAGTTTTTGAAAGATGTTATGCTTTTTCAGGAACCTTTTCGTCGTGCTTAGTCACCGATGAAATTGAATGCAATGAATTGCGCAGTTAATGGGAAAAATCCCTCGAGATGCAGACAAGTTAAGAAAAATGACATCATGCTGTCGAAGCAGCCTCCCACCTCACTTTTCACTTCATAAGATCAAGGGTTCTGGATCTCCTTTCTACGTTGATCTCAGCTGTGTTAATCCAAAAGCACAGAATTGTCGTAGACACCATCCTTGCCTTCGAAGAACTGCCGATTTCTAGAAGTTTTTCTGGCGGTAGGAACAATGCGGACGGTCCGCCACATCTGCCGATCTCGTCCAGCAGTACGGTTAATACCTCCGCTCTAAAAACAGGTTCATTGGCTGTTTTGGAAACTTTTATGTGCACCAATGAAATAAGCGGATAGGAGAGACCAGGAATCCGTTGATATCTCAGACGTAAAAATGAATTTGGACTTTGCCTTCGAGCGCACAAAAGCTTTGGGCTATGAGCCCGTTTCAAAAACGACTACAGGAGGGGGAGGGTTTAGTTTTTGTACAACGTTTACCAATTTATCTCTCGTTCAGAAACCCCTGCTTTATTCAGATCTTCCCTCTGCTGGATAGGGAAGGTTTAAAGTATCTTCTAGTGAAACCCGATTTCTGAGAGGCTTCTGCTTTGGACCTGTGGGCCTCGAAACGTGTTCTCGAAAAAAGCGGGTTGTTGTGGCATGTTTCCCTGTAAAATCAACCAAATCTTTGAGAAGCGGTTTACAGCTCAGATGCTTCTTGAAGCGCAAGAAGTGATTTTTCCATTGATATCCTGTAGTCGAGTATTTGTGCCTATGGTCTGCGTTTCATGCCTGCCTCTGCGACTGCGGTGCTGTTTCTTGCGTTCTCTCTTTCTCTAATATCTTCACTACTTTATTCTCCTGTGAAACACATTGTAGAGTCTATGTGCATGATATTTTTCAATTAATTCTATGCAGGTGGCTACCCAAGTAGGGTATAACTACCCAAGTAGGGTATAGCGTACTCAAGGTGTCCACCTTCTTTCTAGGGCGTTTTTGGTGGCTACAGATTATAAATGTAATGTCGTTTTTGAGAAGAACCAGTAAAATAGCATTCTTTCGCAACGTTAATCCGTACGACGTGAACGGTTAGCACGTAAGCGCACGATAATTCTCTTGCCTGTTGTGAGCTATTTTCAATCCTATCACTTTGGAAATTTTTTACCACTATCAAAATCCTGGACATAATGCTAATGTAATGATAGGAGAGCGCATTGTCCTTCTGAGGATTTACACTTCGACAAAGAAATAAGTCCTCAAATTGTCTTATCATGTCGCACTTTATCACTTGCTTTAATTGAAAGGTGAAATAAGGGAATGTCGAGACGTAAAGCTTCTCCAGAATTTTCACCTATCAGACATTACTTTATGTTATTTTAGCATTGGTGAGATGTTGGCATTATCAAGCTGTAACTTCTTATTGTTTGCGAAGCTTATGAATATAACAGCACTCTTCTTTGAGAGTGCTTGTAAAGAACAATTACGGACAAATATTATTAGAATCGTGTAGAAAAAACTATTTCACAAATGGACAAGCTGGAGAAAACGTGCACTGTATGATTTCCATGATATTTTATTGCCATAGTTCATATAAATACAGCATGAATAAGTAAATAAATGAATAAACGAATTAATTGAATAATTGATACCACTTGCTCTGAGTAAATATGATATGTGAGTTCCCAAAATGAGCATTCCAATGAGCATTTCATGAGGTTGCCTCTGCAAGCTTTCAGAATACTTGTCAGGAAAATGTGTCTGGAATCATTAACAGCATGAACATGATCATTGGAGTCTCACTCGAACAATGTATAATATTAGGTGCATCCGATATTCTAATAGTCGAATTCGATTAAGTCGACGAATTGAAATATTCAGGAAAGCAGAGCCCTAGACCTTAGAGTAAGTGGAAGTGAAGGCTGTGAAGCTTTGTTTTATTTTTTTTTGATTTTTTTGGATTGATCTTTGAGTTGTTATTCAAATTAATTGGATATATTCGATTTTTGTTCAACACTCTAATGTTGAGTATCTCCACGTGGGCTCGGCCCACGTCTTTGAATAAATAAATAAATAAATAAATAAACAAATAAATAAATGATTAAATAAATAAATAAATAAATAAATAAATAAATGCACATCATAATTGTATACTTTGCTCAACCAATTATTTAGAAGGATTCAGATTCCCCTGCACCTGCTGCAGTTCCGTGAATTTTGACGGGCTACGGAGGCAAGCTGTTTCAAAATTTATAAGTTCATTCGGAATTCATTCCATTCGGACAAAGTACGCGGAACTGCAACCTTGACATTTCCAGCAGCATTCACTGTTTCGTTTCCTTGTACAATGTGCTATGAGCAACATCAGTAAAAACACCTTAATTGATTAAATACGAAGAACTGCGATTAACTGGGAGATATTGTTGCTGATAATTCAGTTATCCTCGATATTACATTCTATGAATTCGTCTAGGCAGATGTGTTGCACCGTACACGATTTCCGAACGGTTTAGTTCAACTCACAGAACCCTCATTGATAACGGCACTTATTTTCATCCTATTAATTCAATGCTTTGCTAGTATGTCGTGTTTTGGTTTCGATGTCTTCTGACAACTTCTCAATCCGGAAATCACAGAGTCGAAACAGACGAACTTTTTTGACTGTTTGATCCAGCAGGAATTCGGCCTCTCGTCGTCGTTCTATTCGTCCGTGATCCAGCAGTTATTAAAATTTCTGCATTATGTACATTCGACTCATCCTTGTGTACAGTAGAGTTAGATATTGGTACGTACATAGATGTACTCGTACGTGGGGTTGAGAACCTGCATAAATCTAATTTTAAATTACATAACGCAACTGCACTACTTGTGAAGGGAATATGAAAAGATCCCATGTTAAGTATGATGCTGCGCAGATAATATCAGGATGATGCTGAAAAAGACGCACTTTGTTTTCGAAACTCATGACTTTATCTGAAGAAAGTATGACATCTAGATATACGGTAACATTCTTTTAGACCGAATCCATCTCCTCTGTGATAAAATACGATGATATCAACGATGTTCGCTGCAGTTTTGTAGTAGTCGCGAAATCAATTAAAAAATTCTGAAACATCTCGTTTCCGTTTTTTTTTGAATGTTGAGAATTTCCATGTAACATCACAAGTTCTACACCCCAAAACATCTTTGTTGTTTTTGTTCAGGAGTTTACTACGTATTCCACATCTGAGTTCAGGTGCTACTGCGCTGTTGGGTGAGCGTAGATTAGCACTTTTTGCTGCATTTTCTTTGCTGTTTCTAGAATTCTTGTGATGTGATTCATTCCGAGCTCTTTTTTGGGAACCTCACCCTCGAAAATATCCATTGTTATCATTTGCTCCAAAAAGTTCGTCAACAGTCTGCAAGAAAATGGCTCAAGGGCCTATTTTCTGTCTCCCAGCTGTCAGCCAATAGTTGTTTCCCGACGACATCAAAAAGGGGTTCTCCCGAATTTTCGCTCCGCACTCAAGGAGTCCTAGGAGCAGGGTAGGGTGTGGATGACCTGCTGATCCAATGGACGGTGGTGCCTGCTAATTGGAAAAACTTTTGTCTGTCGTGATCACTGTTCGTTATTAAGGA
This sequence comes from Ancylostoma ceylanicum, assembly GCA_000688135.1. Taxonomy (NCBI): domain Eukaryota; kingdom Metazoa; phylum Nematoda; class Chromadorea; order Rhabditida; family Ancylostomatidae; genus Ancylostoma; species Ancylostoma ceylanicum. Next base: position 204,157 of record JARK01001439.1, on the reverse strand, counting down.
AAAGATAAGGCGTACGCAAAAGGTACCATTTCATTTGTTCCTACGTGCAGACGTACCTAATGACTGCCTTTCACCTCAGAAGTCGCTCTCAGGATCTGCAAAACTGTGGAATCTGAAAGAGTTGCTCAGAACAATGGCATACGTACGGTTCGCTCCGCAGCCAGTAGCAAATGGGCGCCCCAGGGCGACCCGGGGTCGCCCCTCTGCGTCCCTCCATTAAACACTGAGTTAATGAGGTTAAAAGTGAGTAACAGGCTCGAATCACTACTGCATTTTTATGATGTGACCATCTATAGAGTGCATGCAACAAAACAAGTGTAGCACGAAACTTTTGAAAAATTTACGATTTTGCACTTTTTCATATTTTTCGGATTTCACGATTCTGGTTCAACCGAATTTGATGTCGTGCAGAAACTAGTACCATGCAGCTAGTTAGAGTGAAATGTGCTCTACTAGGAACACTAGAAAGAAAAGATAAGGATAACTGTGACTCTACGTTTTCAGCGTGTGAATTCCGCTTCACGTGCAATGAGCGCTAGACGAAAAGTTCTAGAGCCAATTTCTGCCATTCTTTCAATGTTCTGGGAAACGAAAATGTTGATTATCACACAAATGCGAGGGATTCTATTAAAATACTGTTTTCTCATAAAATCTAAGAGATCTCTAAATTTGTCGAAAATCCTATATCTGTGCTCCAAGAATTCAAAGGTGATGGCAGCCGGCTGTCTCTTGCAGCGATGTAGGACTTCGGTGGGATATTTCGGAAGTTTTCTCAAGCTAAACGGTATAATATTGTGCGCTTCAATTCATTTTCAGGGGAACGTTGAAACACTTATAGAGATGATAAATACAACACAGAAGATAGCACCATTTGAACGAAAAAACCGCCAAATTGAGCTCAAACCGAAAAATCGAACTGATTTTGTGTAGCGAAGTATTCAGAGTACTATGGAAAATGTTGGCGTTGACTGATTCACGCAGCCTTACAGCCCAACCAAAGTTATATCATCAAAGGCGTAATAACGGTGGATCGCGAGGTCAGTAAAGTGATAACGAAGGCAACTGTGGAAGTGGCGCCAACCCTTCAGGCATTTTTCCTGTCTTTCTCTGTTACCTACAGGATCAGAGAGGTCATAGCCGTGGTTCTAGCATCACTGCTCTCCCAAATAATCAATATAATGTTGCGATAGCTCAAAGCAGACTGAAACATGCAAAGTTTTCTTCGTTTTTCGTTTGCTTGCAATTTTCAGTCATCTATGTACATATACCTGGAATTCATATTTCACTCTCAAGGAACTTTCAAACTTTGTTGATGTCTAATAGTGTAGAAAGTACGGAATTCGATCAGTTTGAGCAAGCTTCCGAAATATCCCACCGAGGTTCCTACATCGCTGCTAAAGACAGCCGGCTGTCACCAAGTTCGGGTTCTGGGAGCACAGATATAGGATTTTCGACAAATTTAGAAACCTCTTAGATTTTATGGGAGAACTGTATTTTGATAGACTCCCTCACGTTTGTGTGATAATCAACAATTTTGTTTCCCAGAACAGTGAAAGAATGGAAGAACTTGTTTCTCGAACTTTTCGTCTAGCGCTCACTGCACGCGATGCGGAATTCACACGCTGAAAACGTAGGGTCAGAGCCATCCTATTATTTTCTTTTTAGTGTTTCTAGTAGAGCACATTTCACTCTAACTAGTTGCATGGTACTAGTTTCTGCACGACATCAAATTCGGTTGAACCAGAATCGTGAAGTCTGAAAAATATAAAAAAGTGCAAAATCGTCAATTTTTCAAAAGCTTCGTGCTACACTTGTTTTGTTGCATGCACTCTCTAGATGGTCACATCATAAAAATGCAGTAGTGATTCGAGCCAGTTACTCACTTTTAACCTCATTAACCCAGTGTTTAATGGAGGGACGCAGAGGGGCGACCCCGGGTCGCCCGGGGGCGCCCATTTGCTACTGGCTGCGGAGTGAACCGTATGTGTGAAGGTGAACTGTTTTGGAAAAACTCGAAACCCTGTGTTCCGAAGAGATGTCCGGCTGTGGAATTTGAAGTTCTGAAGAATGATCAGCACATCATCAGAAATAAATTGCAGATACATTTCTCGACCATTTTGTAGAGTTTCTTGAATTAGAATCGTCTATTCGAGCTGGTTCCGAATCCACGAACATCTCAGAATGAGATGACGTACTGCCTTAAACACACCTTCGACGAAAACAGCCCTAACTTGTATTACACTAAGGTCTATTTAAGGTTTGTACACCCTCAGCATTGCAAGCAAGACTACTTTAGTAGGACAATATGAGCGTAATGGGCGGCTAATGGACTGGTGAATGCCAGGAAATGATTGCTGACGCGGTAGTATGAGCACAACGTTACATTTGGATGCATAAGAATAGTTTCCTGTTTATAGTATTGGTGGTTGTACACAGCTCTGTAGTTTATAATCGGTGTTCGAGAGCTAAAATTTTACTAAAGTTCCGGCCTTGGCACGCGAGATTTCAGAAATTGTCTGATAATTTCATCCCTTCAAATTGGCGACATCACAACAATAACCGCGTGGCTTTAACGAAGGAGATGTATGTACATAAGAGCACATCATAGAGCTGGTTTCAAAATTTTTCTCATGTTGAGTTCTGCTTCAAAAATCAGAGATGACGTGAAGAGCTTTTTGAAGCTACCGACTACCTTAATCAAAGAGAATGCACTCAGACTAACGGGAGGGCAAGGTTCCTGGATGACTCGGTGCCGCAGAAAATGAGCGGGTACCACAGAATTCTTCGCTAGGAGATCTACTTTTTTTTTCTCTATAGTGAAACAATACGGCCCATTTGTTGGTCGTTCCTCGATTCACTGGGAAATTCGCTGGGCAGAAATGGGCTGGATAAGAAACACCAGAGCTCTACGAGAAGTCGAGCTTAACCTGACCGAGATCGCGTCAAATTTTTAGTGGTTTGCCGAAAGGGTGGTGCACCACAGCTCTTCGAGCTGTGCACAGGGAGAAATTGCTTCAGAAATCTACTAAAATGCATCCGAAAATTTAGAAAATTTCGTTTTGATATCAGAATCAGCAGACCTCACGCTCACCGCCCGCTACTTACTAGAGCACATCAACAACTTCCTTCAAGGGAATTTAATCAACAACGAAGAGAATGCCGTGAATTCCTTGGAGAACTTCGTCGGTCTCAAGATGCGTCATTTGTTCTTCAAGGGAAATTGAGAACATTTCTATAATTGGTCATGTTTTGCTTCTTATAAAAAATTTCGTCCTTGAACCTAATTAGTATGGAGTAAATGAATAATTTAATTGGAATGCCAGAGATTTGAAGATGATAATATCAGTGCCAAATTCGGCTACTGGATTATTTTTGGGAAGAGTAACAGGGTCGTAGACCCTTGAAAAGGCGCTTTATTTTTGTGCCAACGGAAAATACATTCTTATGGAGCAATAATACACGAAAGTGGTAGGTACTAGCCTGTTAAAATGGAAAAATCGAGATGTAGGTAACTAATGTGCATCTTTGTGGACCAGAACTACAGGAGTGTTTGATGGAATTTTCTCACTCTACTGCCTACACTGTAAAAACCGCTTCACTTTGAAATTGAAAGACTTAGGGACTGAGAAATTTCTCGCAAATGATTCGACGTCGTGGACTGGCGCGCCGCAACATTCACGCGGCGCGGGCGAGCGCTGTAGATATTGAGCGTCGCCTCGCCAGCGGCGCGTGGATGTTGCGGCGCGCCAGTCCGCAAGAGTGGTGATCGTGATTGACGTTCTCTGTACAAACGTATTACAGACTATGCATCTTGCATTGTTATGTAATCACGATAAATTTTCCATATTTTCCCAGAAAAGCTAGCAATCGGTTTATGTGGATTATCATCTGATAGCAGAGATCGTTATTAGAAAGAGTCTTTCTTCCTTTTTTTCCTTTTCTCCTTCTTTGCTTCCTTTACGAAGGATAGAATTTGAACTCAATTCTTCAAGAAGTGAAGTTGAGAGAAGAAAAAAATTACAACACCGGTGAAACAGTGGCCGATCCTCTGATGATCACGGATAAATCCACATATACAAGTTTTGTAAGTTCTTGGAACTACACGCTCACTCCAGATATACACTATTGGTGGTCCATGTTGGTTCCCGATAAATTCACTCACCTCGGACAACACCAGCCCTACTTCAATATTCAGGCATATTTTCCTGACGTCCAGCTATAGTTATTCGTAATAGAATGTGAACATAGGTGCTTCCATACTCCCGGAAGTATTCAATTATTCTGCTCCGAAGTTTGTGAATTTGGGCGTGAAGTGGGAAGCTTCAAGAGCGTTAATCTACCAATGTGAATGATTTCTGCACTCCTACCCCTACAAAGCAAACAAACTACAGATTCCATTGTTTTTTTTCTCAAATTCGTGGTGCAGGTGGAAGATGGCTGAAGACGCCAACCCCATATTGTCGGCAGTTTATCGCTCGGATAAGAGTTTTTGAGGTTATTCAGAGTTAGCTCTCATCTATCCAATCAAATGCTGATTCCTTTTTGAAAGGCAGCACTCACGGCAATTTTTGTGCTGCAGATTCCGCAGATTTTGAAGATTTTTAGAGGTGATGGACTCGTAGAAAGTGATGAAGCTCCCACTGTTGTGATTGTTATAGTGGAGCCTGCTACACAGTAAACAACTCACCTCGAAAGTGAGAGTTCCGGTGAGAGATGTCTCAAACCAAACAGAACTATTACCTATTAACAAGAAGATTGTAGAGCTGAGGTTCCATTGTCTCCGAGAAGCGCTCGTGGTCCAGCGTTCGTTCCGATTTTTACTAAAACCACCATCAAGAACCATCATGACGCGCCGGAAAAGGAGCTTTCAAATATTTTCTCTAATGGTGCTGTTTTACTGGGTATTACCGCTTTTTTTTCAGCTGCTAATCCCATGTAAACGACGCTCAGATGGCTTCCGTTGGATGCTCCGATGCATACCGCGGGAGACCGAAAAAAGAATAGCGCTAATGGACCACTAACGACTGCTGTTCACACGAATGCTGTCACTTCGTCACTCGGCTTTGCTTACCACGGAGCAGCTGTTTTAGGAAGAATATGCTGGTTGTGTAAGTGAAAAAGGCTAGCTTACCGCATTCGCGTAGAGGGCTACCTTAGCATAAAAGGCTACCGTAGGGCTTACTGCTCAGGTGGTCCTAATTTAGTGAACATATCTGAGGATTAAACGGTGACAGCCGGGCGAGAGCCAAATTCCGACTTCCAATGTTCCATTTCTTTTGTCTCAATGTTCAATTCCGGGCTTCCGAAAAATTCTGAGCTCTGGATGTTCATGAATATCTCGTTGGGGATGTTTTTGCAATGTTGACTCAGCGTTTTCCATGACGAGAAGAAGCACTACTACGAAATCCGAAACAATAACCATATGGTTTCTAACTAGTACCGTCTGTTTAGAAAGTAACTAGCCTGTTTGTCGTGTTCAACACTTTTTTCTCAACTTTTTTGCTCAAATTCTGGAATTCTCAAGCATGGAAAAGCTGACCTCTCACTGCATCCGGCTTAAGCTCCTTGCATCATCCACTATCTCCATTATTTCGTTGTTCTCGAGCTTCAAACTTTCAGCTCTTGATGCTCCAACTTTTGCTTTTTTTCTCCTTATTTGTGATTTTCTGCAGTTCGACTTCCACATCTGTACTTGATTTTTTGTTAACTCGCTGGCAACCGCCTGGTTTTGTCGATGAACCACAACCTCGTTGTCAACTCCTCACCTTCATTACAGTCTGCTCACATAAGACTGCCGTCCCACCAAACAACGTAGTGTAATACGCAGTGTCCTGGCTTTCATCCCAATCCTGGTTTCTTTCTTGAAACCGTGGTGACAATTTGAACGAAACGGATTTTTTTTTTGCCTACTTATTCATTCATTTAAACACCTACTATACTTTCTGAGGTTTCTTCGACTACAGCCAAAAGAAGAGAACTCAGACCTTATGTTTCAGTTGTGAGACAGCAAGTTAGATCGAAATTTCTTGTTCGGAGAGTTCTAATGATTACCGAGTGAAAATGAGTAGTTTTGTAAAAACGGCTGTGAGAGCTTCCAGAAAACTTTACACATATCAATGTGTGCACGTCTTTGCCGAGTTTCTGTAATTTTATGCTTTTTAATTGGGTCATGTAGGTAGTGCTCTCTGCTAATAATTGAAGTTATGCCGCTTGTCAAGGAAAGATGTAGCCGTGTAATATTGTTTGGTGCATGTATAAAATACAACATTATACAAAATACAAAATACAACATGTACAACATTTTACATGGGGTCTCTTTCCCCCGTCTCCAAATAAATAAATAAATAAATAAATAAATAAATAAATAAATATAACAAAAATAAGAGATTCACGTATTATTATGTGGAAATAAAAGAACACACAAACAACCTGTTGTGGAGCTCGTTAGGTAGCTGTAAAGCATCTACGTAGAAATGTGTATAACATTCACCACATCTTCATTACTCTCTCAATGTGACGACAGTCACAGAAATGGGCATAATTCCTGTTCATCACCATCCCATTCGCTCACTATGTGCACCTTTGCATAAAAATTTTTTCAGCTTTCTTGGTACTAATGCGAAAGGACCATTACTCACATCCAAATCTGCTGAGTTGTTTTCGGCGTGGGCTATGGTCTGACGCAAAAATTTGTCACGTTACGATGGACTTGAATAGACAATGCGAATACGTAAAAGCCTGTTACCCTCGATTCCATTGAGAGTGGCCAACAATGTCGCTTACACGCTTCATTTAGGAACATTTTTTCGTACACATTCAGAATAGCTATGCTAATGCCAGGGTTTACTGCAAGAATGCTACCATATCCTTGTAAATGAACTTCTGAGATTTTGTTCTTTTTCTATGTACTACCGTCACTTTTTAATACGTAAATGTTCGTATGTGTTTTCAAAGAAACTCTCAATCTCAATGTCGTACTCGAATAACTTCACATTTTATTTGTGAGCATTGAGAAGAGATATTAATTCTGTAAGGCTCCTTTAAAAGGTTTTCTGGAACATTTCCCCGAGGATGGCATCTTCAAGCGTGTAAAGAGTTGCTTCCATATAGAGGTCTTAAGACTGTTGGCTGTTATGTGCAAAACCTTAAATATTATTTCTCATCTTGCAGGCTGACTTATTCTTCAGCATCTAACAATGGAGTAACGTATTAGGTTGTTGCGAAAATAATTGCCGTTTCACGGTATGCTTGAAAAAAAAAAAACTTTTTTCTTGCCCAATTCAGCAACTTCAAGCCAACTTGTGCTAGCTTCTGGTAGGGTTTGTTCTGCTCTTTCAGATGCTTCTTCAACAGTCTGGCTAGCTCTTCCCTGAACTCTTTTATAGGGTCGCGAAAAATGGTGAGCCGACGCGATTTTCGAGTGATCATGTTATACGAGTTCAAACTCAGCCATTCTGCAGCGGAAGCAGCCCGTAATATAGCGCTTGCTTTTGACAAGGACTCTGCTCCCGAAAGGACAGTGAGGTGCTGGTTCGCAAAATTCTCTTCCGGCGACTTTGATCTCGAAGATAAACCCGGTCGTGGTCGAAGGATGTCGCTGGACGATCAAGCACTGAGAGCAGCGGTGGAAACGAAACCCGATACTACTACTCGTACGTTGGCCGCAGGCCTGGGGGTTCACTATGCTACAGTTTCAAAACATTTGGCCTCCATTGGCATGGTGAGAAAAATGCAAATGTGGACACCCCATGATCTGAGCAATGACCAGCANTTGATACGTCAGTGCGTACACAGGATAAGAGCACCAAGTAATTATCATTCGAAGTCAGGGAAACATCGGGGCCGGGCTTGAGTTTGGACCGCGGCAAATTGCCGGGATCGGAACAGTTCGGATCTCGGCAACTAGCCGGGATCGGAACTGTTCGGATCTCGGCAGTTGGCCGGGATCGGAACAGTTCGGATCTCGGCAACTAGCCGGGATCGGAACTGTTCGGATCTCGGCAGTTGGCCGGGATCGGAACAGTTCGGATCTCGGTAGTTGGCCGGAATCGGAACGGTTCGGATTTCGCTGGTTTTTTATCCAGGTTATTTTTTTTTCTAATTTCTCGACAGTTGCACAACCCTGTTACCATAAAACGGAGCATTGTGCAGTAGTTAAAAAATTTCTGGTAGAAGTCCAGTCAATGTACACTTTTTTCTATATTCCTCAATATCTAGCATAGCAAACCTGTACGGCGAAATTTCGGCCCAAGAGCTAATTTTCGCAATTTTTCTAGGACATTTTAGTTGGCAGCGTCATAATATGGTACTGCCACGTAATAAAGTGTTACATAATTCCTATTTTACAAATACGCATTTATACTTAAATTCAACGCAAAGACGCAAATCAAGTGAAGTGCGCACGCTCGATCTACGTCGTCCTCGACGCAAACGGGAATAGACCTCTACGGGATAAGCAATTTTTTCACCTCCCTCGCCCAAATCCTCTACTTGTTCAACGCTTGTCTCTCGAGTACCCATTCGAAATTCCATTTGCGTACAGCATTTGCGTTGTTTATAGTTACAGTTATTTATTCTCTATCGCACAGACACGAATAATATGTTCCGGTCATTTCGTGCGGAGAATCTTGGAGATCCGGCACCACTGAACAGATCTGTCCATCTTCCAATCACTTCCTTAGTTCATATTATTTCCAAATTCGCCAGTCGAGCTTCGGTGGCGATTGAACGGACATTCTTCAGGCACAGCCGCAGCCGATCCGTTCCTTCTGGCATACGGCCCACGCCAGCCAACGGTGTGTTGGACCGGGCTTCTTCCTTCTTGGTGTGGTAGGGTACGCATGGATGAGGGACGCCGGGACTTTGCAAATTGTTTACACAACTTTTTTGTCACTGCCAGTGTACCTTTAGGGGATTTCGAAAGTATCCCGAATATTTTCTTGTGAGGGAGCAATTTGTTACACAGATTCTCCCACACAGGTGAGTGTTCAGCACCACAAGCTGCCCTCGCCCACATTGGTCTTCAATGACCTTATATGATCTTCATTCCTGTCCAGCCGTCGTGTTTCGGGTTCTTTCCCTATCATCCATGGTGTTGTTCACAGCTGGTTTAGCGACTGAACGATGGTCTCTTCTTAGTACATCACTATACCAGCGTAGCCGAGCCTCCAACATCTTCAGCTCCTTAGGTATTTCTCTATATTGAACTTACGTCTTCGGTTTCTCACTCTGTGCAGACGCTTGACTACCTGAGCTTGGAGGAACACCCTCATTTCCATTGTGTGAAAGTTTGTTCATGATTTGAGTTGGTCGAACAGCTTCCTACTCCACACAACGCAACGGGACAGATTAATGTGCCGTGAAGCTCCGATTTCTACTTTACCAGGATCTTCATGTCGGAAAAAATGTCCGTTATCTGCCCACCCCATTTGGTCTGTGCATGAATGGTAGCTCACCATTCAGCTTCTGAAGAGGTGGTATTTTTGGCTGGGCTTGGCGTGTCGACGAAATCGACGAAAAATTAGATGTGATAGAGATTTTAGTGAAATGAGTGTAATTAAAGATTGATTTGTTTCGTTTCTCGCAGTTTGTTATCTTGTGTTAATCTCCGTTTCGTTGTCATTCTTGTCATCCACATAATGTATAAAAGATGGTGGTGGCCAATATCGTGGCATTCGAAGCGAATAAAGAGTTAGATTGAAAGCTCTTCTTCACAAGTAAAGTGGCAGAGAAGTAACTATATTCTGACTACAAGTAAAGCTTTCCTACATAGCGTATGTTTCGCGCTAATCGCCTCTGTTGGAAAATCCTGGCAGATGCGATTTTACGCGCTATCTACGCATGCAGATAGTATAAATTAAACCAAATGTATCCAAAAAAATCACTGAGGAACCCGAAATGAAGTCGAATACGGGGTGCCCTTATGGCAGGCATCAACAGTGAGTGGTTTTACGGTCAAAGTAACGCGCTGACTCGTGCGCTGCCCTACGTCCCTCATTTATTAGGCTATAAACTCTTGGTTCGTATCCAATATCGAGCCATGTTAATGGCTATAAATGGGGACGTGCTTGGAGCTTAACAAAATTCACTCATCATCTTTTGGAAGAGTCTCTTGTAAATCGGAACGCGCTGCGAACAAAAGCGGCGAAGAAAACGTCCTCATTCTCAATGGTCCACCGCAGTGCAACGCTGTCTAATACAAATTTTCTAACGAGAAAAAAAGAGCGGAAAATGTTGGCCGTAGAAAATCTCCATGGTAAAAATGGACCATGACTTTGATAGTACCCGGAAGTTTGACCGCAGTTTCGGAAATTCAACGAAGGAGGTGAAGGAAAACGCAAACTCTCACCGAAGTGATTCCATCAGAATACATCAATTCACGGAGGAACTGTGTGCAGCAAGTGTAGCAAAAAAAAAACTTCGAGTAATTGGGTGACATTCGCAAGGGGTACGGTAAAGAGAAAAAGGGAAATTGTCGAGCATATTCTTGAAAAGGATATTCTCTCTCGTTGAAGGTGAATCTTTAAGAAATAAAGGCAATTGCTCCAAGAGAGCAGTGGAAATGACACATACAACTATTCCTGAGCGGCATGTGCCGAAACAATAAGACTCATTTTAAAGGACAAAGGTATAGAGCCGTTCGAACATCGTGCGAACTCAAACGATTCCTATGAATAGCACACATGGGATTTTCTTTGCTGCGAGCTGTTTTTCAAAATTGAATGCAGTGACAAACACAATGGTATTTCTCTACTCCGCAGTAGGAAAAGTTGGTGAGAACGGCCTCCTAGGGAAGAAGAGCAGAAAAGAGCAAAGAAGCAAGTAAGCATAATAAAGCAAAGAAAGACTCGCAAAATACTAACGTACAATAAGTAATACGTTGGAATATCGCAATGAAATGGAGGAGTTCTGCGAAGGCTCTCAAAAGCTCAAAGATGGCTGCTGATAAAAGAGTGGGAGACGTTGCTCAACCAACGGATATCTGCTGGTAGGAGGGACATCTGTCACAAATTTCCGCAGTTCAAAATTGTGAATATGTCAACGAAACACTTACGGCAACATAGAGGAAGGTAAGAAACAAGTGAACATTGTCGTTAGAAGATCTGGACTTCCAGTGCGGCAACTATTAGGTTGTTGCGAAAATAATTGCCGTTTCACGGTATGCTTGAAAAAATTTTTTTCTTGCCCAATTCAACAACTTCAAGCCAACTTGTGCTAGCTCCTGGTAGAGTTTGTTCTGCGCTTTCAGATGCTTCTCCAATAATCTGGCTAGCTCTTCCCTGGACTTTTTTATGGTNACCACGCTCCTCAACGCCACGCCATTCAACGACGCCTAACGCCATCCAACCCCACACAACGCCACGCCGCGCAATGTCGCACCACGCTACTCAACGCCACGCCACGCCATTCAACGACACACAACGTTACTCAACGCTACGCCATTCAAGGACGCCTAACGTCATCCAACCCCACTCAACGCCACGCCACGAAACGACGCGCCACGCTACTCAGCGTCNCCAACCCCACTCAACGCCACGCCAAGCAGCACCGCGCAACGCTACTCAACGCCATGCCACGCCATCCAACGACACACAACGCTACTCAACGCTACGCCATTCAACGACGGCTAACGCCATCCAACCCCACTCAACGCCACGCCAAGCAGCACCGCGCAACGCTACTCAACGCCATGCCACGCCATCCAACGACACACAACGCTATTCAACGCCACGCCATTCAACGACGCCTAACGCCATCCAACCCCACACAACGCCACGCCGCGCAATGTCGCACCACGCTACTCAACGCCACGCCACGCCATTCAACGACACACAACGTTACTCAACGCTACGCCATTCAAGGACGCCTAACGTCATCCAACCCCACTCAACGCCACGCCACGAAACGACGCGCCACGCTACTCAGCGTCACGCCACGCCATTCAACGACGCCTAACGCCATCCAACCCCACACAACGCCACGCTACTCAACACTCCGCCACGCCATTCAACAACACACAACGCCACGCTGCGCAATGCCGCGCCACGTTACTCAATGCCGCGTCGCGTTACCCAACGCCACGCCATTCAACGACACGCAACGCGATCCAACCCGACACAACGCCACGCCACGAAACGCCGCGCCACGCCACTCAGCGCCACACAACGCCACGCCGCGCAATATCGCACCACGCTCGTCAACGCCACGCCACGCCATTCAACGACACACAACGCTACTCAACGCCACGCCATTCAACGACGCCTAACGCCATCCAACCCCACTCAACGCCACGCCACGAAACGCCGCGCCACGCCGCGCAATGCCGCACCATGTTACTCAACGCCGCGCCACGCTACTCAATGCCACACCATTCAACGACACCAGAAGTCCCGCCACTCAACCTCACACAAGGCTACGCCGCTCATTGCGCGTCACACTACTCAACGCCATGCTACGCCACGCAGCGCCATTCAGCGACACACAATGCCACACCACGCCACTCAGCACCACACAACTCTCCCTCTCTCCCTCTCTCTCTCTCTCTCTCTCTCTCTCTCTCTCTATTCGTAGCCACTACCGTTGAATAAAATGCACTCTAATGCTAACATAATATTATGAATCTTTGTCCTATCCTTGACACAAATTCTCATTGGTTTCTGGATATTTGGACAGACAGACAAAATCACAGTACTAAATACAGTAATAATAAAGGGAGAGTTGATAACAAGTGAAATTCTCTAGGGGAATGAGGTCAAGGTTTTGCATTTGGAATAGAGCTTACGAAACAAAAGAGGAAAGAAGCTTTGTTTCAATCATCTGTGACAGCTAAATCCAAAAATTGCTCCCGGAAGTTGAATCTACGAAAAGTGAAACTGCAGAACACCAGCTAAGATGAATAAAAAATCTCAGTGGTAGAAATAGGTGAAGGGTAGCAGAACCTGGGCATTTAGATATGAAAAGAAATAGGAAGAAAAAGAAGAGAAAAGAGGGCTTGAAGGCCAGTCTTATGTTATGTATAACGAATAACAAAATGATTTGAAAACTGAGAGATTTGAAAACTGTTCAATTTCAGCTAGGAGTCGCTGAACTGAAGACTTTCACATCAAAGAAAACAAGCATCTTCGAGCAACGCATGAACAGAAATAAAAGAAGGAATTCATGATGAGCCTTAGTAACGCAAGATCCCAGCTCCCGTGTAAATGGAGAGGGAATCGGTTTTTAAAATTCGTACCTGTATTCTTTGAAACAATGTGTTGAGCTCGATGTCCTCATCGATTTCCGTTGATGCTTTCCGCGTTTCCGTTGGGCAGTGCTGCGACGACGCTGAAAAGCCGGCATTGACTCGGCACAAGCGGCGTTCTGCTCACTCCAATAGCCTCAAAATGTCATCGCAGGCCTAATTTTCCATCTTTTTCTGTTAGTAACATTTAAGCCACTGCAAAGCATAAAGATTTGTCGCAGTTTTTCCTCATCAGACCTTTACGAGAACCACAAAAACAGAACTCGTTCTTTGAGACCATGATGAGTAATTATCTCTCTCTACAGCAGATTTAAATTGTTTTTACCTTGCTTTTATACTTACCCAGTGGCAGAAGAAGCGCGTTTATCCGAGACAACATCTGCAAAGCGCTGATGGTAAGGGGCTTAACGTCTGTAGGCTACAATGAAGCCGGTCCGCGTTTAATTCGTGCTGGCGACTGCACCAAGGTGTTCGCTAGCTCGTGGTGTTCCAGCTCAACTGCTTCACACTATTAAGTGCACAATATACCTCCTACACTCAGGCAGAAGTTCAACAGATTGGCCAATAGCAGGCTGACCAATGTTTCACAACTTGGAGAATCAGAAAGCTCTGGTGGGAACGAGAACGTCGCGAATTGTATCGTTAACATTAACCAGCCTGCCAGCTAACGCCCCGCACGAATCCCAGGAGGCTCTGAATGTTTTCAAAATATAGTCAAGGACGACAGTACTATACAGTACCTCAGGGAAATTATCTCGTATCTTGTGTTTTAGTTCGAAAAGAATGACAAAGTGTAATGAGGCTGAGGACGTTCTCAGGAGCTCTGGACATCTGCCAACATCGCTCATTAAAAAATTGATTCGATTTAAGTATTGAGGGGAGTACCCCCGGTACAACAGGCCCGCCACTACTACCTGGCAAATACGTATGAATACCTACCAAAGATAAAAATGAGCTATCCCAGATATTCTTACCAGGTTCAGTAACAGTATAAATGCGGTGTACATCAGGCGAGGCGTATGCCATAACTGAGCTGAAGAGCTGAATATGTTGAGCTCTTTGACTCAGGCACGACATACAGCTAAGCTGTGCTTGATTTTCAAGCAAAGATTAGAGGGAGTGATTTCTATGAGATCCTGCTATAAGCGCTTCAACTGAATAGAGATCGAACCTTATAAATAGTAATGAATACATGAAATGTACACTCGATTTCCAGCTTAAAAATTACGTTGAAACAGCTTGTTCAGCAGACTGGACTTTTAGCCTTGTCTACTTTTGCAAAATATCATTTAAAAGGGCACTCACGCTGAAAACTATGCCCAGGAAAGAGGGCCCAAAAAGTAAGACAACTTCCCTACCTGCTGCCATCCTCCTCTTAAATACTGCTGAGACTTCCCTCTTCTCACTCTGATAAATGTGCAGTAGGGGCGTAGCCCGAATAGAGGGAAACATCGAGTACGAAGCAGAGCGGGACCTCCTGTCAGTTGCTGTCATTCTCCCTTCAATTGCTCCTCTAGCGTTACTTCTTTTAGCAGCGATTGAGGGGGAACGGCAGCAATTGAGGGGAGGATAGCAGCAGCGAGGGGAGCAGATGTTGCGTTATAGAAACAAGTAGGGAGATATGCGCATGGGCTCCTAACCCCACGTACCCTTCGTGCCACACAACTACCAAAGTAATACCCGGATTGTATTTTCTGTGCTAGGCTGACTTAGGGAAGATGAGGATAAAAAATCCATCCCAGACATTTCAACCATAAGAGTTTACCACATGGTGAGTTATAATAGTTACAACAACCATGGGTATCTCTTTCATTTCCAAGTATTTATCTAGATCCTGCTGAAGCGTTCGTAATCAATTCTCATAGTAGCTCATCACTTTAAAAATCTCTTTTACAAGAGCTTAGTCTCTTCAGCTCAGCTGCGTTACAACACGGCCGATGTACTCCGCCTTTTCATTGCATCTAATAATTTCGATACGACACCTCGGATGAGCTCTAAATCCAGAAACGCTGCTCTGGTTGCTGATCCTAAGTCCTGTAGATCGTGATCTTCGGGTCTGGTGCCTCAAAATCTGCCCAGATCACATCCCATTGCATTCCCTGCACAATTAAGAATGACAGTGGAAAATCTGTTGTCTGTCTGTCAATCAGTAATTTGCGTGAGACTTTGGAATGTAAAGAAAGCTCCTCTTCACTCTGTAATAAGCACTTCTTGTGACAGTTATGGTAGCCCATGTGAAGACGTCTCTGGAGGATCGTGTGAGTAGCAGGCAATTAGTATCGATAAAGAACCGCAAAAAATGAGAGAGTGTGGTTTCCTCCTGTGTGGGCTTCCAATCATTAGAATTCTTACTGAGCTTGAAATCTTCGTAGCCGCGGAGCGGATCAAGCGGATTATTCTCTTGCTAGTCCTGGCTAAGAAAAATTCTAGAAATCAGCGACACGTGGGAGTCACTCTTTTCCGCAAGATGACGATAAATCCAATCCGTCAGCCATTTGTCAAATTGTATTTGGATTCCTCACGATGCAAAATAAAGATATCAGAAGAAGTGATTCTCACTTGGAACTGCATGAGACGTCAGTAGCTCCTCTTTTTTTTTTGGTTGGCAGTGGGCAAGTACTACTGAGACATTCGTGGGGGTGATCGGCAAGTAGGACCCCCATCGCCCCGCCCACTTTTTGAGTTGAGGGAGCGTATCTGGACGTCCAAGAAGAGCAGAGCGTGCTGCCCATAACCCCGGTCGTCCCCCTATCCGCCGGAAACCAATAATGCGCTCGGGGGACAACTGTGAGGGCACGTGGGGGACCCATTTCCACCTGCATTTCACCCCCACGAATGTCTTAGTAGAACTAGCGCACAAAGGACTAATCTTACACACGTGGGCTCGTATCCAATAAGCTTTATCCAGTCGGATAAACA
The DNA here is from genome assembly GCA_000688135.1 of Ancylostoma ceylanicum. NCBI lineage: Eukaryota > Metazoa > Nematoda > Chromadorea > Rhabditida > Ancylostomatidae > Ancylostoma > Ancylostoma ceylanicum. The sequence goes on along the minus strand of JARK01001439.1, from coordinate 187,998 downwards.
CGCTCGGGCGAAAATGTTTGGGTGCTACGAATAATAATGGACAGCAGAATGGAAACTCGTTCACATTCGGGGTGGTAGTTATCCACACAAGTTCGTCACAACATGAACGAGCTAGGGTTGTAGCAGTTGGGAACAAGGCGTGAGCATCTCACGAACTAAGCGCGAGAGTGTCACGGGATGGCAAGCCTCTCTGCAAAACCTTTGCACGGCCAGGGATCCGAACGCTCACGCTTGCGATCCTGTGGCGCGTACATGTTCTGCGCTATAGCACATGATGTACAGGTTACACTATAATGGCCAGTTAGATCATATAGAGTGGCTGACGTTGAGTGCACCTTGTTTTGTTTGGGGAAGGTCGGGCTCTCGATCAGCGGTACTGCCCAGTAAGACCATTAGATCAAGAAATCACTCATAAAAGACACTTCCATAACTATCTAGAACGTGAACCTCCGAAAATTAGTGAAAATTCGTGTGTAGCGAATTTTCAGCGAGCTTTCCCCCTAGTAGAAGCCGCATGATCAGTGCCTTTGAAATGAAAATCGCTAGTGTACTTCCTTTTACGAGCGCCAACAAGTGTGAGTGATGACATTTAGGTTAGTGCCGGCTGCTATCACGCTTAATGTGATGAGTTTGATTCCCGTTGACAGAAAGCCGCCACAGCGTTGAGATTTTGCTCATCCCAGCACAGCATGCTTCAATTACCACCAAATTTACGCAAAATACGTTTACGAGCCCTTACAAGCTCGGTCATACACGAGGGTAAGGACTTCGTGACACTACGCGTCTAGCGGTTCCTACTACTATTCCTTCGCGTAATGCCCTTCGTTTGTCAGGTTGTCGCGAAGTTCATAAGTTTGTAATAATCTGACAACCTCCCAAAGACGTGACAGATTCGCAACACCTTCGTGCTGCTACGCTCTCGCGTGGTTTAGCATGCGGTTCGGCGCGAACCTGGAAACCCCCGCCTCGAGCCAGTCTCGTAACAAGATGCGCACATGATGTTACGACATTACCACCCGCGCTGTGTCTTCCATCCCATGGCTAAGTATGATAACGGTCGAGCATTTGTGCAATAGCCTCAGATCTTTGCCAGCAAACAAGCTCAGAGTGCCCTAATACTAAAGCAACCAGATTGGACCAAGCAGCTAAATTGAGTTAACCAATTGATTCCTACATGTCTCTTACCTATGCCATATTCTGCCTTTTTCTCTCCTCTACAATCCTTGTAATTTTTTTCACCTTTAATCGCATGATTGCATGAATTCAAACGGTTCAACGGAATAAAATCCATGAAAATCGAACAGAGGAAAGGGCCACAAAGATTTGTCTGTTTGGACGATGCGGAGAAGTAGCGTCGCTAACCGGCAAGCTGCATTTGGGTAAAAAAAAATATCGCAGAGAATAAAATTATCTCGTTCTAAAGGAGAAAAGACGAATTTTACTGGAATAAAGCTCTCCACTAACATTGCAATCCAGACGGACCAGCCGCCATGTAGTCGTGCTGTTCACCTCCACTCCCTTCCATCTGCTCCCAGAAATCGATCTGGAATGTCAGAGAATTTTTTTCAAACCAGACCAGCCTTCTTTGGAACGTACATCTCCAGACGGCGAACTTGAACAGGCCGAATTACTGTTGCACGGCGATGTTTCGTTGCTGCGGTAGTGGTTATATGGCGAGTCCTTTTGCCACTGAAACTGGAATCTCAACAAATTTCGTTTATGTGAAATATTGAGTAAAAATTGCTGATGAGACCATCATAGCGTAAGAGCAAAAAGTGAGGAGAGGGTGAAGTAAAGATTAATTGGAAATTCTAATTGGGAATTGAAAAGTGAATCGATTGGGAGGAGACCATTGATAAAAAGTCACATCCACGAAAAAACCGAAGAGATGATCCTCCTTTTCGACTTTGTAATAAGATAATGGGCTGAACTCTATTGGAAAGATCATCATCTATCAAGATCTCGAGACCATTTTATGTCCGAGGCAGCCCCCCCCCCCCTGTCCTCTAAGTGAAGTGCAAAAACGAGGGATTGCCCAGGGAGCCTGGGTCTTCAAGTGTGTTCTGCTCAAGTTTCCTCGATTTCGCTTCGAACTATTGAGCTACAGAGTAGGCATAATACGCTCAAACTGGCCGAGAGATGGTGTAGTTACGATATCCTTGGTAAGTTTTACGTGATTAGTTTGAAGGGAATGTTTCTCATTTTAGTTCTTGGTATGATAGCGTGATCAAATCCTCCTATGCGTATCATTAACTTGCGAGTGAAGTTATTCTTAAAAGTTGTCTATTTCTTCTCAGCGCTACTCGTACGTCGGAAGGCTGCAGCCGCGACGCGCATATAAATGGACCAATGACAGCTGAGCAGCTAACCTTTTGTCATTCATCTAGATCATAGCGCGAAAAGAAAAAAAAAACATTGGAAGCTTGTCAGAATGAGTGTATTACAATCACTAACGAGCTAACCTTGTATCAGAATCTTTGCGGATTCTGATCTATCAAGGTAGATTTCAAAGGTACAGTATGAAAAGGAAATAAGAGTACAGTTGCTAGTATCAGCAGTCTGGTTCTTACTAGGCCCTTCTATGAATTTCTATGAATTTGAAACATATGAATTTATTCCGTTCTACTCTATTTTTACATATAACATGTAGTTATCTATTTATTCGAATACTGCCTCGCTTCATGGGTATGTTTTAAAAATGTTTGAGAAAGAAAGCAGTTCTGCTAGGTTCTTCCACCCAAGTACGATGATAGTTTTCTGGAATGTATGGCTGCGAGCGCATTAAAATATGACGGTTTTCGACACTCACAGGTCGCTCTGCATAGGCGGGTCATATGCTGATGCGTTCGAAATTACGCCTATTGTCATTTTGGAGTTATTTCATAGCTGAAGTTGAACACTGGGTACTGTGACTTGCAGTGGCTATCCTGAATATGGAAAGGAGTGGGTACCCGAGGTTGAAACAGCTCGAATAATTCGGCCAATCGCAAAACCAAACACTGATCATTCCACACTTGACCCTGTGCCCGAATAGATGGAAACTACCCTCTCGACATTCAGTGAGGATATTGAAGAACGATAATCCTTCATCCGAGGAATACTCACGCTACAAAGAGTTGCTAGAATAACTCCATAAGAATCCACAACAACAACGCTGTAGTAGTGATACAAAGGCGCTAATCCTCGATGACGTCGATTGGTGTCTCGACGGATTTAGAATGACAGGTGTTGAGATTGCAAGATTTTGCAATGGCCTGTCTGTTCCTAATAAATGAAAATATCCATCAGCATCACTGAGAATGCTGTATATATGACGATGCCAACTAAAATGTCTTCGCATTTGACGAGAAACTCTAGTTCTGATGATTTTTCTGGCAATTTTCGGCGTCGATTTCATCTCATTTTAGTTTTTTCTCATTTCTCTGTCAAAATTCAACTAGTGCTGTTTTAGTGTCCACGGTATGAAGCAAAACCAAAGCAGCAAGTTTTTTCTGTCACCTTCATCACCAAACGACAGCATTTTCCCTTCTCATAGGTTTTGCTTATATCTCTGACATCTCCTTGAGTGTCGTGATCAAAATGGTTTCGACCTCGGCAAACTGCCGAAACTCGAACCGTTCCGATCCCGGCTAGTTGCCGAGGTCCGAACCGTTCCGATCCCGGCTAGTTGCCGAGATCCGAACAGTTC
>JARK01001439.1:151369-180185 GCA_000688135.1 Ancylostoma ceylanicum | reverse complement strand
TTTTTGGCACGGACTCTCCTTCCGAAAGGACAGTGAGGTGCTGGTTCGCAAAATTCTCTTCCGGCGATTTTGATCTCGAAGATAAACCCGGTCGTGGTCGAAGGATGTCGCTGGACGATCAAGCACTGAGAGCAGCGGTGGAAACGAAACCCGATACTACTACTCGTACGTTGGCGGCAGGCCTGGGGGTTCACTATGCTACAGTTTCAAAACATTTGGTCTCCATTGGCATGGTGAGAAAAATGCAAAGTGGACACCCCATGATCTGACCGCTGACCACCCGCTACGAGATCTGTTCTAACCTCCTCTAGAAAAACGAGCCATTTCTTCACCGTTTATTAACTGTAGATGAAAAATGGCTCCTATTCGATAATAAGAAACGTGGTTATGTATGGGTGGACAAGTTCTCCACCCCTCCAAGCTTCGCTAAACCAGATCTTCACCCTAAAAAGGTTATGTTGACAGTTTGGTGGTGTTGTAAGGGTGTTATTCATTATAGCCTTCTGCAAATTGGTCAGGCTGTTACATCAGAGTCTTACAGTTGTGATTCAGACCTGACGTAGGAAAAGTTGCGACAAATGTGGCCGGCAGTGGTAAACAGAGGTGGGCCTGTCCTGCTCCAGGATAACGCTAAGCCTCGCACTTCAAAACTCACCCGGGAAAAACTGACGCAGTTAGGCATCGAGGTTCTCCCTCACCCACCTTACCCTCCAGGCCTCTCCCCTACCGACAATCACTTTTCCCGGACTCTCGAAGCAAACCTGCGTCAGCAGCCGTTTCCTGATTTGGAGCATGTTGAAATTGCCTTCCAAGAGTTCTTAAAATCTTGTGATCTCAGTTTCTACTGTAAAGATATAAATGAATTACCGGATCGTTGGCGGAGATGTGTAGAATCTGAAGGATTTTATATTGATAAATAAAGTTAATTTTGAACAGAGTTACAGCATTTTGAACTGGACTGTCTATTTCGGCAATTGATTTCGCAACAACCTGATATTTATATAATTCAATATGCCCCCCCCTTCCTCCTTCTTCCACAAATGCTGATGTAATCTCGGATATACGAAAGTGGATGCGAAAGTGGACGCTGAGGACTTTCACTATTGCAGTGATCAGAAGACCTGCCACTCACTTGGAACAGTGTACATGATCACTTGCGCAAATGATGCCAGCGATATATAACAGAGACAGGGAGACCACTGAATGGAAGACTAGATGAACGTCGAGCGTTCGCCTCCCCCCAAGCATACCCTACTAATAGCTTCTCAAAACATCGCACAGCGGTGCATACCGTAGAATCTCCTCCATTGCTTAGAATAACAGTTTTGCACCGTCATCTTCGGCAATCACTCGAGGGGAAGATCATGGAAACGTTCGGAATAAGGGAGCATAACCCAAAGATTAATACATAGTAGTGATGAGATGGCTGAGGTCCTAAAACTTATTGCTTGAAAACGGCCGCTTCACTGGTCTGGGTGTCATAAATGTTTACTGTAGTTAACATTGTCCAACATAATTGTCACAATATGTACTGCATTACTACTTTCGCCCTTTCACCACAAAGATCGATTCATTTCACATGTCAATGATTGTTATGTTTAGAAGTATAGATATAGAGAAAGACATTAAAATTCACACCAATGGACTGTAGTGAGTAGACCTACTTGCATGATCGGCTACACTCACAAGAAGGCAAGTACCATAGCCAATTAGCCGTGAAAATATAATATATATACAGATAGTGCAGCGGCAAAAAGTTGTTTATAGTCGCCCAGTCCAGAAATTCCAACACGTGTAGGCGAAACAGTGATGACATTTGAATGGCAAAAAATACGTTTTTTGAATTTTTTTTCCACCTGAGCACAATAATTTATATCGGATAAGTGTTTTCACAGAGATTCATAGAATGAATGGGTTGGCTTACGTAAAAATCTTTAGTATCACGTCACAATGCACTGTGAGCTAATCCGCTACGCATTCACAGTTCTGCGAGAGAAAACAACAGGATTCCTGGAGTGTTTAAGCAAAAGTTTAAATACATGTAGTTTCATAAAAACGTAAGATACTCAGGAGTTCAGAAATATCTCTGCCATCAAAACGCGCAGGGCAGACATTAGAGAAACATAGGCGCGAGATAGTGTTACGTGCAATTGGTCGCAGAGAAACAAAGCGACGACGACGGTATTCGCGACAGTGACGTAGAGAGGGGGCGCACAACCCGACGGGTAAAGGACTAAAGGACTTGAGGTCACTAGTATTCCAGTATCTCCTAGGGGCTAAGGGTATTTGAGGTTAACTTGGTTAAGTCGGTCTAGTTCACTCAGTGCAGACTTATGAGGGGTGTGAATTCTTAAGTCATAATAAGTTTTCTAACTTCCTTGTCTGTTCAGATTTCGTTTCGTGCATGAACCTTATACGAAAACTGAACATATGGCTAGGTCTCCTCCTGCACTCATCAGTAAGGTAAGGAGACTTACTGAACTGAATTTTGTAATTAATGTTAATGTGTGCACATATTTGCAGATTTTAGCCCACGTTTTGGTAGCCGCGCTCCCTTTATCTTGTTAGTCACAGTGATTTTTGATTTCTTAATATAAAATACAACTGAAATGATGTGGGACTACATGGAACTCATTCTCAAAATTGGTGGATTGCCGAATATTTGGTGAACCAGTGCTTTTTCTTATGAACATATAAGTTTGGAACCCAATCTGAATTGATATAACATCCAACCACATATGTACATGGAACATTATGAAATGAGAGATACAAATGATATATAATCAATAAATGTTGTTGTCGAACACCGGTAGCTCTTGTTGATTAAAAATTACAGATCTACTTAAATTCGTAATATTATGCCGAGCTCTTAACCAGCAGAATCCAAAGCGATACGGCTAGAGTGATTGGTCAGCCGGATGAATCATCGGCTATACCGCTTATTCGAGCTATAATGCAGCGGACCTTGTATGAATGGCCCCCAGATTTCGGGCATCACTTCCCTTCGGACGGGAAAATGTCCCCAATATCACCCAAAAATGGTGAAATTTTTCTTGCAAGGATTGGGGTAGCCTCGACATTGTGAGCAATAATACTCTAGAGTATACCCCATATCAAAACACCTATCCCTCATTGAATTCACAAAACGATAGACTAGTAAAGCCGTAGAAGCATTTTCGGTGGTTCTCACCTCCAAAACAGTTTCAGCACAACTGCAAGTATGAATTTAGATTGAGATTCTTTTGCGAAGGTCATCCGCGTCAACATCTTTACGCAAGTCGAGTTAATTAGATACGTAGTAAACACTTTCTTTTACTAACAACAGAAAATAGTATCAGGTGCGAGATGAAAAGCCGCATCATATCAGCTCGGCACTGTGGGCGTTTGTTCGGAATGAGCGTCATCAGGCGTTGAATGAATGCGACTTCATAAAACCGGTGAAACAAAGAAGCATTTGTGGAGAAACAAGGACAGGCTAATCCTTCAATTCATTCAAGCTGTTCCTCATCGCATAAACAAATCCCACCGAGCTGTAGAATTGCGTATTACGTATAATCTGCTTTGCTTACGAGGGCGGGTTGAAAAGTTTCCGGAATGACAATGAAAACAAGACAAATCAAATTCACGCAATAATTTATATTTTTGCCCATTCCCATAGAAGCTCAACGCACTTGGTCCAATTTCTTCCAAGCCATCCGTTCTTTCCCTACAATCACCTCCTCTGAAGTACACAAAATAACCGTCTGTAGCTAAATTTCGCTCGCCGCTCAGCCATAACCTTTTCCTAAACAGACGAAATTTGATTTTCATGGATGAGCAGGAGTACGACGAAGCCAGTAAACAAAAATAAACAGATGCGGAAAAGTTTCGAGTTTCATATTTACAATTTTCCACAGAGGGATAGGCATTCTTAGGACGGTCATAATGTCATGGAGATACAAAGCTGTTTTACTTGACCGGATGAGGGTGCTTCGCTAGAATTCCCACTTCAAATATTCCCAAAAACATTGGTTTATATGATAAAATAACACCTCTGCCGATAATTAGCAAAATTCCTTTGCCGAGAGCGAGAACAGGTACCACCACCACCCCACCGCAGTGAGTGGACCTTTTCTTCTTCAGACCCTATTTTGGTTGTCTCATCCGAAGTTTTGAATATTGTCATGTACTTAAGGGGTAGTACTCAACTTAGCCTTCATTTACTACTACGGTTTCCTTTTCCAATCCAAGAGAGGAGTTCAATACAAGAGGCTGAGTTTCTGGTTGGGATACGTTCTTTCCAGGATTGTGGAAATGCGGCACCGTTCTTTCAAAAGATTTTCTGGACTTATTATCTCTTGTGAAATAAAAAATTAGTGTACGAAAGAGATGCCGGAACCTTCTCAATTTCATACACTTTCGATTGCCACCTGCAAGAACGATTTCAGGCATTTTCTCTATGATTTTTAGAACAGTTACCTTCCTTTGACGTTCTGCGCTTGGTTCACATTCTGTTCTCGTGTAGCTACGCTCTATTTTCCGAACCCAAAAACTAAGTCTGCGAAGTAAAGGTGATGAGGTGCTGAGACCACTACTCTGATGCGGTTTCATTTCCTTCCCATTTTCTCCTCTAAATATAAAGACTTAGTGACCGCCTAAAATCCGTCTCTATCAATAGCTGAATGCATTTCAAGTTGCTTGAACTAAATTGCTTGTGAAAAGCAGACTTTTTGTCGGATCGACCTGACAACTTCAGCCTTTTCATATGGAGGATTTATCAATGCAATGCCATAAAAATGTTTGGAGAACAGCGAATATATTCCGGTCATTCCGGAAACTTTTCAACCCACCCTCGTATATGCGTCTGAGTATGTAGATGCATCGAAAACGTTTGTCCAGATCGACGTCACCAAAGGCGGGTACCACGAAGAATGCCTTTCGTTTTCTTGTTGGAGCTTCTCGACCGGTTAGGTGATGGTTCGTGGTGGAACTTCGAGATATAGAGTAGTGCTTGTTTGAACAGTCAAGCCATCTTCGCATAAGTGAACGATGGGCTGATTTCTGAGGTAAGTTGTCAACTCTTTTTAGTGTATGAATGATCGCTACCTTGCAGGGTTGCAACTTTCTGACTCCACATATTTTTATATGTCTGTTCAGTGGGATATTTCTTCATTTTTCCCCTGTCCCACATCCAAAGCGTCCGTGACATCTATATCCGTCTTATTGTCGCTCCAGCGTGGCCGTTTAGGTCTGCCGCAACAATGATTGCGTCTTCCACAGGTCTTCTTTTACCTTGTCACAACAGCCTGTCTACGGTGTCTCCGGGAAGGAGTTTAGCCGTTGGTCTGCGGTGATCCTGCTGACCTTCAAGAGGCGATCACCGAAACGCTGCACCTCGGCCGTCGAGTCCCGGAAGCGTTGAGAGGCAACTACTACGCCCACATCGTTCCTGTTCTTGGTACTACCGTTGTAGACTACCTTGAAGCCGTGCTGCCAATTCACTGCCTGTCAATGTGCCGACGTTCAAAGTCGCAATACGTGTCTTGGCTACGTTGTGATCCTTAGCCCTTCGCTTGCTCGCCCCCCGACGCCACCGTCCCTGAAGCAACGAGGACCTTCGCACATTTTTTATACTGACCGAACCCTGGAAGTGCGCGCCGATTCTCGGAGACGCCGTAGCTCTATCCTCAGAATCATTCGACATCAGTGACCATAGGGTGAGACGTGTGGTTTCCCTGGACCGACTTGCCACGACGGCCTCTCGCTCGAACACGGGGGCCATGGCTGGATTCCAATCCAGGAACCCGAAGGAACGTGGTGCTCTAAAGCAGTGCCTTAGGCCTTAGACCACTCGGCCAACTCGCCCCTTTTGCTTAGCTGACACAAGAGAATTTACAATCTCTACCACTAATGTTACAACAGTTACTAACTTAGAAATGTATTTTATCCGCATTCTGTTACGTACAGAGGTTGACGGCGGTCCAAGCAATCAGAATATCTCCTACTGGATGTGAAACGTTACGTGAGGCACTACCGGACCCCTCGACTGGCGATCCCACGAGCTGACCAATTGCGAAGCTGGTCCGCACCGCTCCTCACCAGGTACAATACCCCATATCCGACAAAAGGCTACTTGTGACCTTAGTGTGGTCCCTGAATCACTTGCAAATAACGACGATGAATGAAGTGGGTGCCTTGACACAACGGCAACTATTTGGCAAAAACACTAATTCTTCGGCTTGCTTCATAGAATGAAGTAAAAGCTACAGTTCTGTGCCGATCATTCTGAGAGGCCGTGAAGGAGAAGAAAAGTGAAGGAAGCAAGAAAAAAACCATGGAAGTCAGCTAGTAAGGAATCCTTTCACCTTCCTGGACTGCGCAGCCTTCCCAGTGAAGACATCAAGAGGGTTGGAAACTAAAGGAGAGGTAAAAGAATGATGGAAGTAAGAACTATTGAAAAGCCACAGCACAGTGTTTTGTATAATACGAAATTCCGGGGTGGTAGGACTTAATGCTTGGGTCATGCGCGCTCCAATCGATAACTAGCGGCCCGAGCAAAAGTTTTAAAAAAACTTTGAAAGTTGAACAAATTCACTCGAATTCTTTGAAAATTTCTGGAATTGTCGACAACAGGTGTAGATAGAGGAGAACCCTCTGTGGTATCCGTGTAAGGGGAGTTTTTATGTACGCATTACTGAAAGAAGTGTTCCCGATGTAGCAAATATCCGACAAAAATGAGTCGCTAAGGCTGCTCTACTCAAACTTCTCGTCAATTTCGTGAAACGCTTTTAGTTCACAGTGTTCAGAAACAAAGAGAATATCTCAGGTTAACAATGGTCCATGGAACAAGAGCATCCGTTGGATATACTTCACACAAGGTTTAATTTGTCCACGTGAAACACCTCTGTCAACTCACTTTACTTGTAATTCACAAGGGATATTGTAAAGGGCAAAGGTAATGACGGAGAAGCAGCAGGAAATCTAGCCCATGATAGTTCCTTCATTTGCCCACAAAAACGAATAACAGTGGCTAGATTCAAATGATTTCAGGGTTCGCCCACACTCTGCCATGAGAGCGGGAGCGGTTATGGTACGCTTTCTGGAGCCAGCGTCTTTGTAAAGCATCGCAGCATGTTGTCGCGCCGCGTGCGACACCGCCCTGTGGCCGAGTCTCGCCGCTCACATTGAAGTACAGTAGTCCCCACGCACCGCTGACGCGTGTGAACAGCGCGGTGCGGCTGATTTTCAAAACCAGTCGCTCCCTTGCGGTCAGCCCGGACGGTCGGGCTCTGCCAGTGTCTCGTATCGTGGTTTTACCGTGCATATTTCGTGTTAAGGGGTTTTTACAGTTTTTGGCAAGTTGCGGCGCGACGCGAGAAACCACTCGCTGCGAGCTGAATTCTCGCATTTCAACTTGCGCTAGGGTTGCGGCAAACGTCGCAGGTTGCCGCAATTAAAGGGTGTCAATGTAGCATTGAAATGCAGCAAAATAGTTAGTAAAACATAAGTAAAATAGCGAAATAACTGTCACGAGGTGAGCACAAGCTTTATGAGAGAAATCACTTAGAAAAAACAAATATCAAATAAGAAAAACCTTCATAATGCATGCAACTGCGAAGAACAACTGATTTACCGCGTTGCCGCAGCGGCAAAGAATGTCCCTGAGCATTCCTTGCCGCAGCCCGCAGTTCGAGCTCGCAAAATGACGCGCCGCATGAAAAAATGTACAAGGACCCCTTTGCGGCATTTGACGCAGCGAGCTCGCGCTTCTCGCACTGCGTTGCCGCGCCCTATGCTTAAGCATAGAACGCGGCGCGACCCGTCAAAACTGTAACAACCCCTTTAGCGGTTCTTCTACATACGTTCCGGAGTTGCAGGTCCTCCTCCGGATTGACAACATTGAGCAGCAGTGCATACCTTCTACCATTCAGATCATCGATCTTATTCTTGTTCCATTCAATTAACCTCATCCAATATCATTTCATTGTGTTCTAGTAAATTATTAGTAATATACGAACTTTTTATTTTTTGAGAAGTGTAAAAACTAATAGAGGCGTATTCCCTATTTGGCCGTTCCGTTCCCAGTCCATATACGGGTAAATAGGCAAAATATTAAGTCCTTCGAGGAACTCGTCATGAAGAACTTTTCAAAAATCTTTCGAATAAAACTGTGGGAAATTCCTCACATCAAAAATGTAGAGACGTTCGCACCAAATAATTCAATAGTGAGACCAACGACAAAATAAAAATTAGCAACGAGTGGACTATCCCCTGTGCACTTTCACCTCAAACATCGTCTTTGGCATACTATTGAGGAGATGGCTGATGTGAGTGGGATCGGGGTCGTTCCTCGCATCCAAAATTACTTTTTTATTAGAATTTGATTATGAATGTCCACAGAATTATGAATTTCCGCTGTTCCGTACTGAAAAAAAATGTGAGTGTGTGTTCATCCTAATGAGCGATCAATTCCGTGTCCACTGATACAAGAACTGCTTAGGTTCCTGCAACTTCCGATTATCAAATGAATTTAGAAGTCGAGAGAAAAAAATGTGGAATTTTCTTCTGCATGTTTTATGAACTTGTTGAAGGAATATCACCGGTAGAACTGCACCATACTTCATGTGATGCCGTCAGAGAAAATTTGCTTTGCCCATCGGTCACATCCGTGCAGAAATCAACGTCCCGAAATTATCCCCAATCTTGCGTAACTGAACCGAAATTCATGACATCAATCAGTCTTTCGACGACATCTTTTTCCAAATTTGAATTTTGGCGTCCCTCAAATTACCGCCTTATAGCCCAGTGTGACATTATCAAAATATTGTTTGCATCCATTCACCAGTCGTTCCTAGGAGGAGAAAAACTTGAAGAAGTCTGACGGAACCAGAATTTGGAAGCGTCAGCATTTTGACCCAAATCGGACCGAGCTCTCTAACACGAGCATTGTTTTCTCTGTGGAAGAAGGTGAAGAGTCACTAACTGAGAAAAGGAGTAGCTCTTGGATTGGGCTATTGAAACTTTTTCGCGACAAGAATTTTTGTGCTCCTCAAACGGACATTTATAAATCCTCAACGTAATCGTTCATCAGCTGGAAATTATTGCCTATATTTACACTGCCTATTCCTCTCACCACTGCTCCCCAAACATTTTCTATAGGATTCAAGTGAAATCCGGAGGGCAGATCGCCCAGCCCAAAACAAAGTGATGGGAACTTAACCAACTCGGCTGGAGAAATTTGAGGTAAAAGTTGCACTGTCAGGAAAACAACTTTGTTGCAAAGACAGCGTCGTACAAAGGGCAGGAGCTGATCGAAGAGAACTTGCTGATAGTCACTGCTGTACATCCTGCAGCAGTGACTATCAGTAAGTCCAAAGGCTAAGGACAGTACATGCGGACTCGATATGGCACTTTAACACATGCAGATTCCCCCACCGAATTTCCTCCTCGAAAAAAAAATCAGCGGTTTTCTCTGAAACCTCCCCAGTATGATCTCCATTGATCCGGGCCATTCAAGCTCGACTTAATCAGCCAATATTTTGTGGATTTCAGTACAGATAATGGCGAACCTGATCTCAGTTTCAGCCATGTTTTTCTGCATATATCATCCGGAAGAGAATAATGATAGAACAACTATGGAAGAGCACCTGTATGAACGGGCAGATTGATCTTTAGGGAGGAGAGTTTATTGTTCGTCAGATTCGGTTTTGTTGATGAAATAACCTTAGATAAGATCATCAGTGATGAAATTTGATGAAGCGAATGGATGAGCGCAGTTTTATGTATGCTAGAGAAAAGGCTATAAATAGGCAAGTGCCACTTCGCAGTATTAAGGGTGAACCTTACCCTTAAAAATGAGCCAACAAAGCTACCAGTACTGCTGAAGAAGTCAACAACTTTAGAAGACATGGATCAAATTCACTGTGAAGAAAATAAGGGTAGCACGAAAAAAAAGTTGGCTGAACGCACAGCACTCGAGAAAAAAAATGGTATAAAAAGGTGGTTGAAGTATGGAAGTTCCTGGATATTTTTAGTTGTGCGTGAATCGAGAACTTTGAAAGCGTTATCAAGCGATGGCACAGCTGAGTGATTTGGAAGACTCGGTCGTTCTCCAACGATATCAGAAGCTTCGGCTTTTTCAAAGCCAATTTTGCAAACTCACCACAAATGTCGAACTACCTCCACAATATGGAGTCCAACACTAAACAGAAATGAGAGAAAAAGAAGTAGGAAAGGAAAAAGAAGATGAAAAACCATGAACACGCAGCCGACAAGGAATGGTATAGGCGGTGAAAAATCGAGTGTCACCTCCCCAGGCCTATGGCCTCAACGAACTTAGACGCAGTGCGTGTTTTCCACAGGATCCTGGATCCAAACCAAGATAGCCACAGCCAGCGTTCGTTCGGATATTCCGTGAGACAGCATAGTTGGATGGATGGAGAAACAATTCGAAACACACAACTCTATACCATTCCTTATCGGTTACACATAGTGTAGTACACATAGTACAATAAGAATTAATGAGAGAAGCGAATCCTGAAATAGTGCTCGAAGAGATATGTGCAATTCAGAGGGAAAAATATTTTAAAAAAAGAAAAAGGTTGATGAAAGCAAAATGAAAACGAAAAAAATTACCTCAGTTGGATAGTCGGAATCCACAAAGTAACAGCTGCTGTTACACGAAGACATCAGAATAGCATCCAGAAATCTTAGCTGAAAAGTCAAAAATGATTGAGAAACATAAAAATTGTCACGTGACGTGATACGAATTTCAAAAAAAAAGAAGCTTGTGGAGCCAAGAAGGAGTTCGTTAAAGTGAGGAAAGTCACGGTAGCGACGAGTGCAAACTTTTCATTAATCGTTAAAATGTGTTGGAACGCTGATATTCCTTGTACTGTGCACCACTATTTAATCTAGCACTGCTGGCAGTATCTTCAACACCTAACTGTTATCAATCTAGCAGTGACAATGAGAAGATTCTGCAGGGGTAAGTGTCATATGCATTAAGATCACCTATTCGTTTACTTGTTTGGATTTATACGCCAAATCTGTCGTAATTTTGACAGTGACTAAAAGAGAAAGATGTGAAGGAAATCACAATGGCCCTCTAAGAAAGGCAGAGAAATTCAATGGAAAAAAGAAGGAGGAAAACTGTTCAACAGTACATGGTTGGTGGCTGGTAGTAGAGAGTGAGGGAGAGTAAACCATGTCGAATGGAGTCAATTAACCAAATTGGTAAAATTTCTAATCCTGGACTATCCAGACTTCCTTCCTGAGGTGTGTTTCGCACACTTTTTAATCCCCTGTTGCATGAGCACAGTAAGGATTCAAATTTTACAAAAGATTTGGTATGGTAATAGCAAGTAAATTCCGTTTGAATTTCCGGTAAATCCCTCACAGCTTCTCTAGCAATTTAGGCGGAGTTTCTCACCAATTAAGTGAAAGACCACTGGGATAGAACCGCCAGAGTAGCCTTTGAGGATAACCAAGTTCATAGTTGAAAAAGCACACTGTGGCCTGGAAAAGCTTGGAAAACTTGGCGCGAGTGCAAGTGTTACTGGTGATGACTGAGGATGTCTTGCGAGAGAATGAGTGAGATTCGGCTTTATATTCCGCTGAGACGATTAATCGAAGTACAAGCGGTAATTTTTCATGTACCGTTCGAAAATCTGTGAATATCCGTTCTAAAAGTAACTCAGCGAAATCGCGCCATATCCTCCCTATAGTGCGTGGGCGGAATCGCTCGCATTAGTCAATAATTGCTGGACATTTGAAGAGAGTGCGAAAGAAGGACAACAGGAGAAACAGCACATGAGGAGGACTGTTTCCCCTGATGTCTTCATTTGGTTATCGCTTCACGGATCCCAGCCCTGCACAGCATCTGTAATCAACTTAGTGCAGGACTTGTTTCACTGATATTAAGACCCTAGGATGGTGTCACTGAAGTACACTTGCACCCTCTTATCAATCCCCCTGATTCGAAATGTTCAAAGAGATCGGAGTGTTTAACAGTGCAAACCGTAACCATTATGGTTACTATCTCTGCTCTTGGTTACGATCTTTGCTATAATGCAGTCAAGAGAACGTGTGGAATGAAATCAGCTGAGGAGATAAAGGCTCGATGAGTTTTCAATTGAAGACGAGGAGATTCAAAGAAAAGTTGAAGACTATTTGATTCCGGAGCAATGAGGCGTTTTATCCATGCAAAGATAAGCTACAGGAAGTCATATTACGAGTAAATGAAAGGGCATCCTGAACTTGACCTCACTCTAGCTACATGCCAAGGCTTTCCATTACTATGGAGGTAGTTCAAAGACTGCAGATCAGAAGAAACCCGGCACTGTTCCACATCTGAGGCCCCAAAATTTTTAAGAAACATCCTGTACCCAGCACTTGTTTGTGTAGGGTCACGGTAATCATACTGCAGATATGCCACCCCTAAGAATTTGTGTAGAGAGATTTTTTGAGGGTCTTACGTTCTGCAACTAGGACTCGTACAAGAATGAATGACTGGTATACAAACTGTTCAGTGTAAACAGAGTTTTGCCACTGAAAACGGGCGACTGGCAGTGAGGAATGCCACTACTCAAGGTTCATATGTAAAATGAGAATGTGATTGGATTGCTGCAACAATAGAGATGAAAAGATAAGGTGTGTGAATCAAAATGAGTGATGTGTTTAAGTACAGAACGTCTTGAGCTGCCACGCAACAGCTCAACCCGGACGACCCAGTCCGATAACGTAACCGTGCTATCACAAATTTGCACTAACGCCATAGTCGTGCGTCATGCCTGGGGAAAAAACGGCCTTTGAAGATAAGAGCTGCTTAGAAAAAATCACCAGAACGCGCCAGTAATCAAATAACAGCTCAAACGCGCCGCATAAGTGATGTGTGGGTGGACGTGGTGACCAACGATGAAGTGAAGTGAACTCATGAGGAAGTAACGGTGGGCGGGTTTCAAGCCTCGTTGAGCTTTGAGTCCAATGAATTCGATCTTCACTAAAAAGACTAGGTCAATGTGGTCTTTAGCCAGATTCAATGGATGCGGAAACAGAGTTCTGATCTACTGAAGAAACTCTGCGCTGAGAGAGTGCGGATAAGAGTAAAAGCTGAGCAGAAGGGTCATGAAAAGAAGGTCCAAAGAGAAAGAAAGAGATAAATACTAGGTTGCCGAATCGCTTCTCGCATTTTTTTAAACTCGAATCCCGAGTTTTTATGGAAGACGAAGGCTTGGTAGTCGATTTAGAGAATGGATAAGAATGGCGGATCACTGAGCTAACTCGCTCACTGCAGGCAAGCCCCGCCCTTTGCAGTTAGGCTCCGCCCTGTCTGACGTTTCTGAAGCAACTGGTGGCAATCCTAGCCAACTTCAGGTGGTCTCGTCAGCTATGACGTGTTTTACTTATATGACGCAAACGCTTCAAGTTGCAACACTCGGTTCCTGGCCACAGCTAAGAGAGGAGGATGAAAAAACCATGGGAAGTGAGTCTTTTTGCTGATCCTTTCAGAGCTTTAGGTTCAAATAAATTTGAGTTATTCTGGAAAATGATGAAGATGTGCTTGTAGAAGAAGTAAGAGTGCTTCTGTTGACTATAAAAACTTAGTAAATCACAGGAAAATCGAGGAAACGCAAAAAAAAAGAAATTTTAAAAGAAATTTTAAAAAACCGCAGAAATTTATTTGGTGATCCAATACCTGAAACTGCTTTGAAACTACTCGGACAAGGATGAGATATGGAAAGTATAAAAAATTGGCTCAAGTTGTAAATGCTTAGGTAATGAAGGAAGAAAAATGTGCTCTTGATTTTGAAAACGATGGTAAAGAAAAAATAAGAAAACTGGAAAGGAGGAAACCTTGACGGCTTCAAAACGAGTCCCGAAAAAGTTGTTGTCTTGGCTGTGCAATATCGTGAAGGAAAATGGGGCGTGACCAGGCTACTACGATTGGCCCATTGATTGATACGCCAATCACAGCAGCCTGATGACGACCCATGACGATGATGCACATCCGTTCCCTTAATTTTTTTTACCTCAAACCATCCGTAAAATCTGGGTATCCATGAATTTTGAAAAACAGAGGAAAAGGATTAACATATCACACAGCAAATGCTAGAAATGTCCTCTCTTAACTAGTTTCGTCAAATTTTAACTGGGAAAACGAAGTGATCTATGTATTAAATTGAAGTCATCTATGTAAATTCACCTGTGAAAGAAAAATGTAAAACGCGAAGTTCTAAAACTGTAAATTTACCCCTAAATGGGTAAAATTAACCCCTGCCCACGAACATAAGCCACACTTTGTAAGCAAGACATAGCAGAATGTTGGTTAACTCAACAATAATATAGCCTCAGGAAGCCACCGAAACCCCCCCCCCCCCTTAAAGCTCTATGAACACTTAGTAATGTCAACGAGCATCTGCTTTGGTTGTTATATATTTATGTAACAAACAAATGCATCTGCTGAGATACTAAGATAAGCAGATGTTACGTGTATTTGTGTTTTGTTCCGGAAAGACGTAATACGACAGAATGACGTCGTGAATTCAGGTAACCCGCTGCATGCAGGTGTTGACTTGATTGTGCTGCATTGTTGTTGTTGTTTAGACGCCGCGCCACTTCGCGGATACTGTAAGGCAGAGCATGTTGTGTTGTGTGACTGCGTCCGAGCGCCTAGGGTCGAGAAGCACCATTGGGCGAGGGCGTAATGAGAGGGAACGACGGACGATGGAGTATAGCAGTCATTGAGTGGCACCCACGTCAGAAGAAACGCTCGCTTGGTAGACCTCCAACCAGGTGGAGTGACTCCCTTTCAGTTCGATATAACATCCTTTATGACAGAATGAGCCGCCTCGTCTACTGGTCCACAAAAGCCTAAACCAGAAAGGAAAAGATGCTACAATAAGACAACCGCCGAGTTTGAAGCACGGATCAACAAAGTAACCAAGTATTGAGTCATAGTAATCTAATGATGATAATAAGTAATAATAATAATAATAGTAATAGTAATAAGTCACCTCTGTAAAGTTGGATAAATGGTAATTTACTGACAAGAAAGGTGAAAGGATGGATGAGTGACAAAATTCATGTGTTTGATATCCATAAAAGGTCAGTTACCTCTGAAATTTCCAAATAATCTGTTGTAGCAGCACGCTTATTATGCCGATTCGTAAACTTGAGGTACAGTTTTTTTAGTGGTAGAAAGAAAGGGAGGAGAGAAGATCTATGAGAAAAATTTTGAGATCAATTTTGCAACCAATGCTGTACTATAATATCTTAGGGAGGGTTCAGCTTAAGAAGTGAACATCAATCAGCGAAGGCGCTGGTCTAGTATCCAGAAAATCTTTGAAAGAATGCAAAAAAGTACGGGAAAAATATGGAGCAGAGGATCAGTTTACAAGGATTAGCTTTTCACTGGGACTACATTGACAAATGAAATAAGCAACTACTCGCAATGGTTATGGATTGAGGATAGCCCCGCTTAGAGCTGATTAAGCGACTGCAATCGGGACAACCAGGTAGGAGGGAGGGTTGACCGGAAATATTTGTGAACATCCAGTAGGTAAATAAAATTCCAAAGCATTTCAGGATTCTACCAAACGCAATTGTGTGACCCCGAAACGTAATAACTTAGCTTCTAATATACCAAAACACATAGTCACAAATACTTTTATAGCCGAAGTCATAAGAATCAGTAGAACTTGCTACAAATATGAAGACTCCAGGAACAGAATTGTAGATCTATGTACAGTAAGTGTCGAGAACGGATGGCTCTCATCAGGAATAGTCAGAGCCTTGTGTCACTCCTTCAGAAATAAACCTATCATTATGAGAAAATACAGCTTCAAAAGTGTGGTGCGCTTCCCTCTCATACAAGAGGTAAGGCGCAGATTACTTGCTCTAACAACAACCATGTGAACGCCTAGAGACGGGAAGCATCCAGATACAAATTTCAAGTAGGCTGCTATTCTAGCATCATCGTCTCTCGTCATATCTTATTCATCTTGTCTTTAAACTTATGCATTATACTCATCAACTTTGGAAGTCTCCTTGGGAACTACTAATGAGGAGCGCCAAAGAGACCACACTTCTGGTATACATAGTTCAAGCCCCGAAACCAGATTAGTGTGAAAATCTAAAGTTTATCCTCTTCAATCTTTCTCCGAAATTCGTCATTTTTACATATAGTTCTAGAATTACTGTTGCTAAATTCAGCATTGCCAGATATATCGTTCATATCATACAAGGTTTTTCAATAGGCGGAAGTAGACCAACCAGGAAGAGGTGCAAAAATTTCAACTGATAATAGTGCATTTATGAGGTGTACATGGAAGAGCAGAGCAGAAGCTTTTTTTTCGTACATTACACTCCCGTCCCTGAATGATAACATCAATTAGACAAAAGCCTCTTTTCTGCACAAAGTGTAATTTTTCAACCAAGGAGATTAGTTGAGCAGTTTTCGTTTAAAAAAAAAACGAGTTTTGAAATAAATTGTCCAGCGGAAATTTAGAATACTCTCTCGTTAACTTTTTTTTCACAAAAACTATGTACGTGAATGAACAGTTTCTAAATAGTTCACAATGTAGCACATTTCTATCATAGAGCCCATCGTTTATCAACGTCAATGCTATGGTTCCACGTAAGAATGGCCGAAGGAAGTTGAATAGGCATCATTGTAGACGTTCAAAGGAAACTTGTAAACGAAATAGAAAAGAACCAGAATTTCTCCCTACTTCTTCCTATGTGACAGGATACACCTCACATATTTTAGGAGAGCCAAAGTATGTAGAATCGCATGACCGTAGTGGTAATCCAGTTTAGCAAATGAGGAAGTTAAATACAATGGGCGGCGGAGGTGGTGGCATTTCCGCGGCCTCGAAAAGCACGCGACGCGACCGCGCCGCTCGAGCAGGAGTACTCTGCGGGACGATAGGCTGTGGTGTTTTCTTGATAGTTATTTAGTTATGTTTCTCATTAGTCAACATCAAATGTGATGAACAACTATCAAGAAGACCCAGATTTACCGCTACCGTGACGATTCCATCGTGAGCGGCGCGGTTGCGTCACGTGCTTGTCTAGGCCGCGGAAAGACCACCGCATTCGACGCCCATGGCAGGTTGCGTCCAAAACAAGTTAGAATGGGAAAACTTATGAAGATTTTTAGGAACAATTCTCTGGAAGAAATCTTGCCCACTGCCCACCCAAGCACTATATTTAGTTGCTGAGCGCATAAAACTTGGTTGGTCCTAGATCTCAACAGCAAAAAGACGAGCGATTTGTTTAGCAATCATTTGCGTGAGTAATTTACGGACTGCTATTCGTTTACGTCACACCGGCAGGTGAAAATTACATTGCTATTGCAAGTGGTAGTTTCCCGGCGCTGATTAGATTTGCTATGAGGAACAACGATTTGTCAAAACAGTGGACAAATTTAGACTAGTTATACTAAGACTACGAGAGGAAGTTAACCCTCCCCAACTTCATCAACAGTGCAAATCTGTCGCATCGCTAAACCGTATTTTTTACCGTAGTTTGTTCATTTGGGATCTTGTAGTGCAAGGTATCATCCGAACTTCGACTGCTACAGACGATTGGAAATCGAGTAGGGAAGCCAATTTCAGGTAATGTTCAACCTATACCACCAGGCACCATCACCACCAGTTACTAGGTTACCAGCTAGGCCAGCTCAACCTACTTCCTTCACTCGCACCCATGTTTCATTCTTGGAATCTGAATTCCCTGAAAGAGCCCTTCTTTAATAGAAGTAACCAATTTTACCTTTAAAAAAACCAAGTAGCAATAGATCTTTTTCTCTTTTCCCAGAAGATCAGGTTTGGGTACTGGGGTGATAACGCCCGCATACACAACCCTGATCTTCAAATTCAAATGGTAGTCAAAACGTAAGTAAACGCGATTTTCATGATTTCTCTCTATTTGATCCCTTCTCCGGTACTCGGCAATGTGCTCATAATTATTAGAATCAGAGTAAAGAGTAACAAAAATTTCAAAAATTTGAGAACTCTGAAAAAAAAAGCTCCCTAGCAGTAAAGGAGGCAGACTGGAACAAAAATGGAAACGAGGATGATGCTGCGGTAGTTACGAGGAGTATCATAGCACGCTTCACTTCTTCAATCCAAAGATTAACTTATACGCTGAAAGAATCCAGGAACTTGAAGAATCGGGTAATCGTGAGATTTAGGTTATTTGGTATACCATGTCCAACGGAAAAATTGCTAGAAGGAAGCGAAAAATGTAGGAAAATGCTGGAAGACCGAGTGAATAATGGCTAACGAATAGTGGAGAATGGATTAGTACAGTGGCAGTAGCACTGTAGACACTGTTCAGACGCGTGGGAGACAGTGAGCTAAGACGCGGTTTATATAGTAGAACAGATTTTGAGAACGTTATTAATAATTAGGTACGTTTTATGCGTGGCTGGCGGTAAGTGCACGTTTTTTAGACGCAATAGGCTATTGCATTGTTGATTGAATACGAATAATAGCCGGTAACAGCGTCATTTGTTCTTAGGACAAATTTACTCGATTGCCAGAGAAAAAACCAGCCGAAAAAGAAAATTCACGACGGAACCCACTCAATTCCAGTAAAATTCGTATTTTATATGGGCAGTTAAAACATAAATAGATTTCCAAGATTTGTGAGAAATTCAAAAAAAATTCTCCGCAGCTATTAAATATGAAAACGGAACACATGGTCAGATAAGGCACTTCTGCGCTGTTTTCCCATTTCTCCGTTTTTCCAGACCGACTCCGCCCGAATTATCCTCATGGGAACATTGATGGTCGTTGGAAAACAAATTATCCCCAGCTTAGAGCTAATTATTGATCATGTTTTGATCTGCTGTGTTTTTAATGAGGTGTAGACGACAAGGAAAAGCTATAGATGGACAGGGGTTTGCACAGGAAAATATCTCCGTAAACATAACCCAAAATGATCTAGATAGCGGAAGCGTAGCTAGCCCTTCTAAGATCCCTAAAGTTTAAAGTTTTTCTAAGTTTCCACCTACAGTTAAAACGCTCCTCATCTTTCGCTCCGAAATTTTTCATGAGACAACGTCTTGTAGTGCTCGCAAATATTCGGATGTGTGAAGGATAGGGGCGTGGCCAGTCGCACGGGGCGGAGCTTACCCGCATTTGACTGGAAGTCTTGTCCACTTGCAGCAAGATCTGCATAAACACCGTTTGTGCTAGAATGACGAATAGAGAAACAGTAAGAAGGAAGGATTTGAAAATAAGCGAGTCCTTCGAATCCATAAATACCTCTTTTTAATTTTTGAAATTGGTGTCCTTGACGTTATAACTATGATCCTTGAAAGTTTCTGAAAACATTTATCCTACGCTGCAATGTTCTATAGCAAATAGTTAATTTGTTTACTAAATAATTTCCTTCTCTCCGTCTAAGGGAAGGGATGAGACGGAGCCTTTCCTTCAATTTTTGTTTCTTTTTCTTTTTTCTTCGTTTCGTTTTACCATAAAACCCCCCCCCCCCTCGTTTATTAACAGAATACTAAAGTATGCGAATATTAAGGTGAAAGATCCCTAGTCTCTAGGTAAGGCTCTTATTAATTCAAAACATTTGCACCCACTTGTGAGCTAAAAACCTCTCAGACATTATTGACGCAAAAAAAAAACAAATAAAAGTTACTATAGAGCTGTAATATCATATGAAATCATTATGGTTTTGCTGTACTTTTTTGAGAAAAAAAAAGCTGAAATCGCTTTCTGTCTACGTTCCAATCACTGAAACAAATTAAAAATAACAACTAGCTCAACAGCTATGGAAAAATGGAAAAACGGGTGATTACGTAAAGTCTGGGAAACCTACGCGATAGTGCAATTAGCTGTAAATGTAAGTATGTACATATAATCGTTGTTGTATCACTAATTTCATAAAAGTGAGCATGAGCAAGGATTGTGGGCGTCGAATTCCTGAATATCTGGGAAATTCAGCAGATGCTGGATGGCTCGACTAGTTGCCCAGGAGAATCTCCTCGCTGAAGGATATATCCCTGTGTTAGACCATGGATCACGACGTGTGAACGAGGGTACGGTAGCCCGCGGCGTGGATGTGCCCGTTGGTTGGCGGGAGAGTGATGCTTGTCCACGCTCTTTATACCACTTCCATTCTATCCACATTATATTTAGTGTGCTGCCGGGAAAAAGTGGTTACGACGGATGACACGTGCGAAACGCCGCAGTCCAGCCGTCTGCGGTCGCTGATGATTAATGGGATTTCCTCCCACACTCACACCCTCGCATTTTCAGGAAAAAAATCCATGAATTCATGAACTTCAACGCTCCAGCGTGAAAGTCTTTTCCGGGCCTTTTTCATTGTTAGTCCCGTTTCTCACCAGTTTTTGTTCATTTCGTGTCCAGAAAGATAGCCCAGTAAGACTCCAAGGGACTGCACAGCTCAGCTCAGTAATTTTGGGTTGGTAGACGAAAGCAGGCCCCAGAATGCGGCTGCAGCCATTAAGAAGTGCTAGATTCTGCTCCGTTTATGTTAATAATTCATTCATTATTTTGTTTATAAGTTTCATAAGAAACATTAGCCTCAAACTATCTTCATTAGAAAGACGTTGCAAATTATTCGACATATGTATGATTCACAAGCTTTTGCATTCTCCTGAAATACATGCCAATCCTGATCTGTTTAAAATTGCACCTTCTATGTGTACATATGTAAGGCTCATAGTTGAATTGGCGCGGTGGTTTTTTACCCCCACAGAAAAAGGACATATACATGGTGGAAAGGATCCAGAACAACTTTACGAGAAAGATGAGAATAAGGACTAAAGGTTTCCAACACTTCAGAATCTTGAGCGAGGATGAGGAATACTTACTTCGATTTCCACATGTTTGAATCGAGACGGATAGCACTAGATATTTGCGTACTTTGCAAAATGTTAAGTGGCATGCTCGGAGTTGATCTTAGAAAGTTTCGCACGATCGTTAAGTCAAAAACCAGAGGCAGCTCGGAGAGAATTTCAGGTTCAAAAACAACAATTAGACGTGTATGTTCCATATGCTAAGTTGGTTCCTCTTACTTATTATCATTGAGATATGGTCTTACCCCCCTCCCCTTCAAATTTTATCTCTTTTAAGCGCATGGTCTCCAAACGATTGTTGACTAATTAGTACTATCTAATGTAACCGTCGATGTTTCTTTATTGAATTGTGCTTTCTTGTGATTATGGTCTTCCCTTAACCGCCGTTTTATTATACGTGTTCGCTTCAAGCAGCGTAATAAATCATTATTATTCTAGAACTAAGGGTGACCAGAAGTTGTTTTATCCATATGGTAAAACTATGCTTAGATCCGATTGTTTCTCTGTTAGAGCCGTAGTGGCATCCGTAAAACTAACCAAGGATATCATAACTACACCATCTTTCGGACAGATCAAGCGTACTATCTCTTCAAAACTACTCGAGCCATAAATGATTCGAAAATGTATCTTCCTGTAGAATGTGTCTCTATGTTTTCTCAACTCTCACCCGTTTTCCTCAAGAAACGTAATAAATAAATGAATAAATAAATAAATGATAGATATAGCTACGGAAAAAAGTATTTAAGAACCTCTTTTGTCCAATTCTCAAAATAATTCCTATAGTTTTTTATTCCCAGCAATTTTCGCTCATTAGACAGCGACATTGTGCTAGTCTCATGCAACATTTGAAATATGAATGGACAAATAAACAGATAAATTAGAATCGCTTGAGTGCCAATTAGGATTTTTTTCGGTGAGCTCCGATGTCACAAATGTCATCCCCATTTTCGGATGCCTCGAGCAGTGGCCGGAAATAAAACCCATTTGTATCTGTGTAGTGCGAGTGCATATGTTCCAAGCCTGAGCTTTTTAATTTTGGTCGGTAGGCCATGTACACATTAGGGATGTAGCTGCATCTTTCGTTGTGTACATTAATTTTTATACGAAAGTCCAGTTCTAAAAGCTTTACTTTAAAAGGTAATGATCCCTTATTTCCAAAGAGTGGAAGAAGTTAGCATGTGATACCCACTAAGATTTTGCAGACTATGTCTCCAAATCCCAGGGAAGTTCAAATTTCTTGAACTTTCCACTGAAGCCCAGAAGGGCACCTACTATAACGAAAAAAACGGAACGAAAAGAAAAGGTCAAGGCTCGTAAATTACCCTAGAACAGGATCCATTTCACCCGGTGCTTTTAAAAGTATACTACACTCTATTAGGCGTCTATCTTTCTGCATTGAAACAGTGGAGAGTGCAGAACAGCCCTTCTTTGACCCTAGAGTTCCACCTCTCTCTAGCGAAGTCTGGATGCATCACTCAGACTACACAGGGTGAATGTGTTGACGCCTTCCTAAACAATGGGTAAATTTGTGTGGTTCCAACACGGTTACTCTGGGTAATCCCGATGATGTATGCGCTCCGAACAGATTTTTTTAGGTCAGAGCCCTTCTGCGTCAGTTCGAAAAAGTATAGTTGGACTGCCTCCAATTGTCTTGCGACTCACTCTCAAGGAACCTGAGCCCCGCTCTCAAATGAACGACAATTACCTATTCAGTGGGTTAGCACTATGTTAAAACGTTATTTCTTCTTTGTTTCACTCGTCATTGAAGTATGGCTGGGATGACCTTACTATAGAATTTTTGCCGATGAACGAAATATCTATGGTCTTTCTTTACTCGCTTGCAGAACTCCATCTGACCACCACACACCCTTGTGTGGAGGGAACGATCTACGCAGTGGAAAGTGCAAAGGGCGGCAGCGAAGAAGACTTGGATGAAGAAAGTTCGGGCGGATCTAAAGACACTACAGTGCAGTATCCTCGAAGCTAAAATTATCACTATAAAATGTCAATAATGGAAGGGCGCTGTTCGGGCATTCCTTACTCCACTGGCACTTACAGCTGCGTTGAGAAGCCGGACCGCTCCTCCAGACGCCAGCTAAGAGATAAGTAAGTGAACTTGCAGGAAAATAAGAAGAGGTATTCTGAATTCTAAATGATGTTCTAGAAGTCAGACATTTCCTCGCATTTCACCAATCGTCTACGAGGTAATCTACAATTAAATTAAACATGCCACTAGCCAGGACTACAGTTGGATTGAAATTTTCGTGCTCGAAGAAGGCTCACAATTCTGTGAAATCAGAAACGTATACAGTTTATTTTGGGTTTAACGTCATCTCTAGCTTTGTTTCCTTTTCAAAGGTTCTGTGTGACATGTTTGTTTATTTTTTTCATTTCACTGCACGTTCTCATTTGTTCTGCGCATGCAATAAATGATGATGGTGATTTTTGTACATTTTCAGAATCAAACAGGTCTCTTTCCCATTCCATTTGTCCCGAGTTTCCAACAAAATTCTCTTGCGCGTGTAGAGAACGCACAGCAGACCTCATATCCGTTAACAGAAATCGCTAATCGAGTAGCGCCTGGCGACATTCTATGGAGGCAGATGGACGCCCACGCAAAGCGTTTAATGTTCCGCGTGTGTGAGGATCAGTTGCGCGCTCGGATGCACTTTTTCGCGGGTGGACTGGGTCTAAATTGTTAGTGTAGACTTTAATTACATAGTGCGAACTTAGAAAGTAGCGAGAGACAATAGAACGTCATTTTTGGGACGTAAAAAGCATTACAGAGAACTTGTCGCGGAGGGTAAAAAGCATTACAGAGAACAAGACAAAAGTTAGGAGGTGGCAATTCAGGGGAATTTTCAGAAATACAAGGAATTTGCTCAGAATGGAACAAGGCGGAATATCTTTCGCTTCAAATTTTAGTGGTATGTGAATTCTTCTCATCTAAGCATAAGGCACGTTAGCGAAATATGAACTTCCCACTGATGGTTATGGATTCTCAAGTTATGACAAGTTTTCAAGCTTCCTTGTCCGTTCAGTTTCCGTTTCGTGCATGGACCTTATTCGGAAAAAAACATATGAGTAGGTCTCCTACTGCGCTCATCATTAAGTTAAAGGAGATCTACTAAACTGAAATTTGTAATTAATGTTAATATGCGCACATAATTGTAGATTGCTTAAGGGCAGATCAGAAAGGTTTGATAATGAAGTTTTGTTACATGGAGATCGCGATAGTGTCTTCATCAGTCGCATGAATGAACGACAGTCCGGATGATACTATACAAGGTGGTCCGCTGAAGTGTGACGGCGTATAGAAGATCCATTTCCTTGGGGGATGTGGTAATCTCTTGAACCAAAGAAAACGTTAAGGACTTTGACTTGACCTTCCACCAAGATTGGACACCATCACACGGCGCAAGGAACACATTGGGATGGTGTGAGACCAATCTTCCGGATTTCCGGACGGAGAACCTTTGGCCGTGAAACTCGCCCAATCTCATTTCTTCAGATGCCGCTATCTGGAGCATCTTGGAGCAAGAAACCTGCTCTTTTGAACACAAGTCACTGGACTCGCTGAAAAGAGCTCTGGTGAAGGCATATAAAGAAACCTACCAGGGAATGTTCGCGCGCACTCCCAAAAAATTTTGTGGAGACATTGGATGCTTGTATCAAAGTCAAAGGTGGTCATTTTGAATGTGATGTGTGAGATCGCATGCAGAATTTTTGTGTTCACTCAATGAGAGTAGACATTTCCCATTTTCTCATTTCGTGTATAGTTATGGGTAGTTATTTTTTGGGGTCGGACCTCATGCGAATCAACCTACATATTTTTGATGACGCTTCAGCAACGTTGATATAAAAACATGGTTAGACTTATAAATAAAAATGAGCAGAAGCGCTAATCAGCTATGAATATCATCGTGGACGGACGTAGACCGAGAGGAAGACCGAAAACTCGATGGCTGGATAGGATAGAGGAAGATATGCGTTTACTGGAGCTCACAGACAAAGACGCTTCCAATCAAGGAAAATGGCGCAACCACACGAAACACCGACCCCTGCTCTCGGGAACATGGCTAGGAAGAAGAAGCATCGAATGAGGTGCTCACAATTTTCGGCCACCCTGTACATGTATTGGTGGCCCTGAACCTACCTTATAGCTCCCACACTTTTGCCCATTTTTATAACGACGCTGGATTCCTCAGCACGTTTCCATCACTAAGAGATCCCCTCGATTTTTTACTCCACACCATACTCGTTCCTCCGCTTCTATAAGGCCTCGTACTGGCTATGTCTCAGGCACATCCCGACACAATTGCATATATCCAAGCGCACACCATAAGTCATGGGAATGGAAAAATAGCTTGCGCTTGATTTTTAACCATAATCGTCACGCCTTGGGGAAAAGAAATACGGGAATTGCTCGATATCGCGGTATCACGCCTGATCGAAGTGAGATACAAAGCCGTAGTTATCAAATTTGTTCGTAAATATAAATAGCTCAAGGCTAGTTTCTTCACCCAGGTTGTGTCCCGTGTTAGAGATCTTATACGATTAAGCCTTGATGACGTTCCAACAGCTGTGCGACAGCAAACTCAACGAACCACCAATTTTTACTATACGGTAATCGAATTACCATACCGAGAATAGCCGACGTATTACTTTTATGCATTTTACCACGTAGTCAACAGTTGCTCAAATTGGTGATACTTCTTTGTATTGTACAGCGCATGCGTCCATTGTTCAAACGGCGATTCCCGGCTCCATGTTGGGAAGCGTAAACTGGGGCGTTGTTGGAACCCGTATGAATTTACATTTATATATCTATATATTTATATTTATTTACATGCTGATAAGTGCATGTGCATAATAAAACAGGTAGTAGTGAGAAATGAATTGCGGAATAAGCGAATATACGCAAGTTCCTTTTTAGATTAACCCTCTTTGAATAATTATTATCAACTATTTATTATTGTTATTATTATTTTTATTTTCCATCCTGGTCCCCAAAACAGCGGAGACCCTAATTTTTCCCACGCCCCCCCCCCTCCCGCCCACTTTTTGCGTCCGCCACTGGTAGGCCGACGTTTTTTTTTAATTGTCTATGCCGATAGTATCGATCTCAGACACGAAAATGGTCTGAAAACTTCACCGTTACGTTCAATTTGTAACGGTTTCCGAAAAAGTTGTGTTTTTAATCTTCTACCACAGGTGGCATTAATGGCAGATGTAAGGATATTCCTGTTCAAAAAAGCTACGAAGGTTAATGAGTGTCGAAAATTACCTAAGAGAGGTGAGGACACAACCTGCAGCCCTCTTTGGACCTTTTTTCTGACAATGTGACTATGAAAATGAGCCTTTTCACCTTGATCACCTTGACTCTCGTTGATCGTCGGGAAAACCGAGCGGCCGCCAGCAATCCTTCCATTTGTCCCTCTCACGTGGAAGGGTAGTCCAATCCGTTCTGTCCGTTCGGGAGACACGAAGAGCATCATATCGTTCTTTAAAGGACTTCGTGAAGAAGCCTGACCATCGGGCCGGTGGTCTTCCTGTCGTGCGCTTTACGTTCCGCGGAGTCCAGTCGCTGACGGTTCTCGTCCAACGGTGGTCGTTTAGGCGCATCACGTGTCCGGCCCACCTGGTCTTACTCAACTTGGCGTACACGGCAGCTTCCCTGATCTTCGACTGTTGACGTAGGGTGAAACTCCGTATTCCCGCGCTCACTTGTGTGAGGTGGGTCATTCCTAGCATCACCTTCTCGATGGAGCGTTCGATGACGCTGACCGCATTCTCATCCTGCTTACGTAACGCCCAGGCTTACGAAGTGTAAGTCAAACCAGGGAGAACCATGGTGTTGAAGAGGTGGGCACGGAGCCTGGTGTTCTTTGTCTTATGCGTCCTATATCTCAAGTAAAGTGGGGATAGTTATACGTCCTGCCTACACAGAGTCACGACAACCTCATAAATCCTCTGATTGGCTAGCTATCTTCACGTTCGAAAAATTGTTTGGCAAAATAAGCAGTACCCAAATGAGCTCGGACAAGGAAAATAAGAAGGTCGGGTATAGTTGAAAACGATGAAATTGACGTAATTTTACTTAGAGCATCCGAAAGACCAACAAGTGAGGAAACCGAAAACTGAATCAAGTGACCCAATTTCCAGAAAATTTGGTGAGAACACAGCGCTTTGAGAAATAACATGTGTGAAATTGGCTGAACTCATCCATCCATAAATGAAGAGGTGCCGCTGTTAAATATTGAACAGTTGAGCTGTTCTGCACGGAAACGAATATTTTGCTTAGAAAAAGTTCTAGCTGGTAATATTGAGCAAGCAAAAAGAAGATGAAGAGGTTACAGCCCCTACGACCTTCACGCCCCTGACCTTGAACGTAAACTGTAACCAAGAAGTAGGAAAGATGAGAGCGGAAACGAGCAAGGAATTATAAAGACACATGAGAAAGGGATATAACCCTATTATGCTTTCTATGCAAATTTTTGTTATGGTACATGATTTAGTCGTAGACAGAAGTCGTGTGAAATAGTCCAGGATTTTTATAATTCTATGCGGAAGAGCTGTGCATATGTACGTTCGGCACTATATCATGTCCAGTCCCTAGTTCAAATTGTCTACTACCATTCACTTAACAATGGCTCTGAGGAAGTGTGAGCTAGTGAACTGACCAGGCTGGGCAACAAGGATGACAAACAGCACAACAGCAAGTCACTGGACGAACGACAGCTACAGAGAACGTGACATAAGCGACTCAATCACGACCTCTCTACGTGATAAGCCCTACAGTATTCGTAAACTCATCACTGTTGTTCATTCCGTGAGTGAGACGCATTTATCGCAATAGCCTCAAGTAACTTCCTTTGCAAAGGATTTTCTAGTGAGTGCTGCACAGCTGCATAACTCTGAGGCCAAGCAGATCTTCTCTCTCGTTATGTAAAGTTTGATAGTGCGAGACAGTGCTTTTTAAGTAGATGTTCGTCGATGAGATCATGGAGAGGTCTTGCTGTCTCTCCAACACACCTTTAACCGCATCCTTCACATGTTACCATGTATGCCGTAGGAAAAGTGTAGGTTCAGTAATACACCAAAACTGTTTGATCACTTTTGCTCGGCCAATGTTTCGGCATCTTCCCTGGGCATAGAAAGTCAAGAACATTTGCACTCTACCCTCTCAAACGCCTTATCGCGCTACTTGATACGATTTAACAGAAAGATAGACCAGAAACAACACCAGAAGAAACGAAACCACCAGCGATGACCTGCGCAGCTGTAGTCCAACGATGTTAGGGGGACCGCCTTGTGCAACAGTAATACCGCTACTAGTAGTAGGGAGGTACCCCCCCCCCCACGCATATGAACCTGGAGATCAAAACCCGCAAAGCCCAGCTCGTTGGTCACAGCGATGCAGTCACTTTTACGATTAATTTTCGGATTTATCGCCATGATCCGAAACGCCTCTAAAGTTTTGCATATATACCGTTCTTCGCAACTGGCAGATCTATCTGAGTACATAAAACTTCTGGGTCAGTTCAGATGGAGATTTCAGACTTGCTAAAAGCAGTGGTCATTGTGCTATCTCCTACCTTTCAAACCTCTGTTTTTTTTCGGTTATGTGTATTCTGGAAGATGTTCCATCTATCAACTGATGAATAGTAGATAGGTTCCATTAGAACTTGTACTCACGATGACTCACTGAATCGTTTTAGCATTGCTGCACGGGTAATTTCCGCCCACCTTGCACAGGTATTGTGGGATCTGTCACGGGATGTATCACTTGGTGAGCGATTAGTACCAGATTTCTTCGCAAGAGGTGCAGTTCGGAACTTTTAGTGGTAAAAAGTCAATGGGAATAGTATTGAAAATTCTACCACCCCCCCCCTCGTCCCCCTACCTCCCGTCCCAAAAAAAAGGCCGAACCACTCCCTCTCCCACCAGCGAGGAGTAAGGCAGTTGATTATGAGCTACCCCCCCCCCCCCCCC
>JARK01001439.1:123461-151250 GCA_000688135.1 Ancylostoma ceylanicum | reverse complement strand
CCCCCCTCCTTTTTATGCTTCTCATGGCTAATACAAGTGCACCTTCGCCAAAGCATTGAATGTGTAAATTCATGGCCCATCCCACTAACTACCTGGCCAATCCTTACTCTTCGGACGGCGTATCTTCGGCTATCCAGATTCTCGAAGAATGGAACAATGTGCACTTTGATTTTTCAACATTTTGTAGAATAATTAATGAAGGAATGCAGACACAGCAAATTAAGTTTGGAAAAGCGATCCGAAAAAGCTCGCCTAGATGTCAATTGGGGCGAATCGACTCGGAACTTTTAGCTAGCAATATATGTATAACAATGTAAAAATAAGTATAATAACGTGAGTTGCAGGTCTACAGCGCAGACTGCTACAGAAAGAGATTAATAATATCACAGTATAATAACTATTGCAGAAAATCCGTTTGTAGTATGATAGCAGTACCACCTGTTAGCAAATGTGATAGGATTCTTTGAGAAGGTGGTTATCAGTCCAGTAACAATATTTACCGCAACAGAAAACAAAGAAAGTAAGATATTTAGATCTCGCATCTGATAAAAAATATTTAAAGATCCGAAGAGAGACAAATCCGGGGATAAGGGGTAAAACATAGCGGTATATTGGCTAAATAGTGTCCTTTCAACGCAAGACACGGGGTAGCTGATGGACTGGTGCAGGCCGCAGCTGCCGGCCCACACCGGGTGGAATGCGGGTCCGACTGGGTGCGGTCCTTCATCCAGGCGAAGGGGCGGGGACCCGGAACCCGAATTTCATTACGCCTCGCGGGTCGACATGATGTTGCCAGCCGCGTGTTTGTTCATACCGCGTCACGTTTAGCGAATAATTTTGTCTAGTAATTTAATTCGTAATTGAATTCCACACGCGTTCTGCCCTCCGCACCGCCCATCCGACCCACGCTGACGGCTTGCTGGGTTGTTCGCTGCTGCTTGTTTCAACTGTGATGTGTTGGTCCTAGGTGGAAAATTCGCTCACAAATCGAGTGGACAATCGAATTAGTGCAGCGCTGATGCGCATGCTTTTGTCGCTTCCAATGTGACGTCATTTCGCATCTCGTGGTTGCGATTCATAAAGCCCTAAGGATTCCGCATTACGTGGCACATACGAAGTAAATTGATCCTCATCTAAGTACTTCTTAATGGGACGCGTCCCATTTTTGGCGTTCACAAATGGCCAGCTATTCTGGGACATCATCGTGGCCGGCTTTTTGGCCAGCGGCGACGGTCATGACGTCAGCAACGGGAACCATGAATATTATTCTGGTTGTGCTATTGTGCCGTATAAGGGCCGAATGACCTCCAGGGTGACGATACCGATGACGTCAACGTGAATTCATAAAATTTATTTCCGAAACATTCGCTTTAACACTCAACCAGATAAAGTTGACGCCATTTCATCTGCGCACTGCAATTTGCACTTTGCTGCTGCAGTGCGGTTCATCCGGAGATCTGTGCCAAAAACGACAGTGTATGGCTATGACTTAGGGAAAAATGATGTTATGTGGCTCCAGCGCGTGGTCATAGAATAACTAGCTCGGAATTTGTTCTTAAAGTGTTCCATAGAGCTCAACTGCATCTGTGCATACTGCACCCACGCACCCTTTGGTCCAGCTTTTACGTGGCTACAAATAGCTCGCAGAGATTGCGGCCCGGTTAGTCCAAAACGAATTCTAGATTCGGACTGCGGAATTTATTGCGTAGAAAAAGTTTAATCTAACCTGGTTTAGCTAACCAGTTCAAACCAAACCTAAAAAACAGGTATACAAAGTGGTCCAAAATTAGGAAGGCCCAGTGCGATGCGCGTTTTTTTTACTCATCTCGAATTTCGGCGTTCTGCACCTCATCTATTGTTGTTCTTCCGTTGAATCGTACAACTTCTGTCGAAACAATATCTCACACATTGCTGGGATCAGCTGATCTGTCAGTCCACCCTATTGTTAGCTCCACCAATCAAGTACCCTCCATGTGTACTGAGGGCAGAACACTTGTGCTAATGTATAGCGTTTTGCGGAAGCGTGATTTATCAATGTATGAAAAAGTACAAGGAGTGAGAAACAGAAAAATATTAAAATGATGGTCAAAGACCTCCTAATGGTCATGAGATATGAAATCAGGTGCGGTCACTTTCCAGTTCATCACGCTCCGAACATGTATGTCGCTACTCATCATTGTCATTCATTGCATTTTTTCAATTAAGAAATAAAATAATTAGAATCAGGAAAATTTTAAAAGAAGTTTAGCAGTGGATCATTTTAAATTTTATAAGCTGTACCCCTTACCAAAAAATTGGGAGAAAGGTGCGAGTAGCCCTGACAGAGGTCAGGATTTCACCCTGTTCCTCTCCCGGAGGTCAAGTACACTCCGTTGCAAGCAGTATTTCCAGCTCTCCTTCAAGTGGATATCTCGCTTTTCTCAGCTAGGCCCAAAACCTGGTTTTATCCCCATAGAATCGTTGAATCTACAGAGAAAAAGCTTTCGGGAACGCAGAACTACTTGGGTAGAGGTCACCGCCCCGTCACCGTGGGTAATCAAGTCCAATTGTTTTCTCGCCAGTAGTAGGGGCATTCTTGAAATATGGTGAGGCATTTTATTCTCTACTGAATGAGAAACACCGCGTCGGAAAGGAAACAGTCAACTTAATTTTCTAACGCTCGATGTGAATCTCTTGGTAAGTCTCCATAATTTCAAAACACCCTCTAGGTAAATTCCCACGGTTAAGAATGGCACTTGGTCGGAACTTTTCCATAAAATGAGCCTCGAAACCCAGATGTGACCATCTAACACATAGAGGAATCGAGCTGGAGGAGGTTTATAGGGTTTAGTATGTACATGTATTGCTCCGGGTGTTCTTGTATAATTGTTGTCTTAGCTCCTAATAGGGGAAAATACTCATTTTGCTGACCGTTCTAGTACGTCAAAAGTAGGCAAAACAGAAATAAAACGGTTTTCCGGATTTTTCCAAATTCATCGTGGTAGTGCAGCATTTCACCATCCAAAACGGAAGATTAATGTACCAGAAGTTTCGGTAGCTTCTTAACATCTGAAGACGTAAATGCCACCTGAGCGACGTAATATTTCTTGATAAACTGTGTTTCTAACAAGTGGGTTTAAATGACATTATCCGCCGGTAAACCAAAAAAGCAAAAGATAGGACAGTTAATATGCTTTCTGAAGGCTCACATCTTCACATTTTAGAATCCGTTTCCATGCGTAGGTTCTTTTTTCAAAGATGGTTGGCCAGTTTTTTTTTTTTGAATTTACAAGGATTTCCTAAGAAAGCTACTTATCTTGAAAAATGAGCATTGAGCCTTAGAAACATCAAACATCATTTTTTCCCGAGATAATAAAATGCAGAATTCTGATGCAAAATGACCTAGTTTCAGCAAATTAGACATTTTTTTCACAGTGGTTTTAACCATAGGAAATGTTCCTCTCAAGCACTTTTCTACGAATAGCATAGCCTGAATGCGAATTTGGGTAAAGCGGCTTCTTTTTATAAGCACTTGCACCAGAAAAGTTCAAAGGGCACGGGTTCGGGTGATGCGGTTGTGGTAAGAGAATTCCAAATGACCTAATAGGAAAGGGCAAAAATTTCCGGCTGAAGGCAACGCAGCCGGCCACCCGACAGGTCGAAAACAGCTCAGCGCAAAGCTCACCACTCATGTGCACCCGCGGATAACGTCATTATTTCCGGCTGCAACGCATGTCTGACGATGACGTACGTCGCGATTCTGCCGCCGCGTCCGCCACTACAACGCGGCTCAAAATTAAATTTCACCAATGGCCGCCACAAGAAATTGGGCGGGTTCCGGGCGAATTATGTCATCTGGAGGTAATTAGGCGGGCGATTGTGGGCGGCTAACGAGTGACAGCGTCACTACCGAAAGTGCGCTAAGTGCAAAGTTATCTGACCAAGTATCAGCACGTAATTGACACTTGGACTCGGCATGATTGGAATAGCTCATAGAGGGGGGAACCGGAAAAATTGCAGCCCAGCAAACCAACCGGAATAATAGAGTACATCGCTGGAGCTGTGCAGATATGGTTCTTTCCCTGAATATTCATCAAAACTTCTGAAAATGCTGGAGAACGCCAGCAAAATTCGAGAATCCCCCTGAAGATCATAAGAGTTGGCACAATCCCACCAAAATTTTTGATGGAAAACTCTCTGAGTCCCCAGGTTTATCGTTTGCCATTACTACACTGTTATGTTTCTCCTTTCTTTTTTTAAATTTCCAAGTATTCTAATGCTGCCTTCAGTTGTCGCTCACTAATACCCTATTTTTCTTAGGCATATGTCATTGTTGTAGGCACGACATAGTTTGTGTGAAAAATAAATAAAAAATTTGCAATTACAGCTGCAATATGGTCTCTGCTGACCACCTGGTTTGATCTGGGTTTTATTCTCACCTTAGAAGTTTCTAATATGCGTATGATGTGATTTTATATGGATTTTTTCCTATTGTTACTCAGTGAAATCTTCTGCCAGGTGCATCCTGAGAAGTTCCCCTGTCGATCGAATCAATTATCAGCCGGCCAACATCGTGCTGTGGCCGTAATTGCAGACAAAGTCACAAATGCACTCGTTGAGTTACCACGCCATGTATATGTACATATACATAATATATGTCCGGTGGTCAACTCAAGCCCAACATAGCAATTTGAGATGAGAAAAAACGCCAAGGTAAGGTTTAAAAAATGACAACAAAACAAAAGAACAGCTTGGAGCTGCCGAGACATACAGTACCGGCCAAAATTATATAGCCTTTTCAACTTTTCTCCATAACTTTGCTAACGTGAATCTTGACTCAACGTGAAGCCTTGAAGTTCAAATTTTTGTGGTAGTTGCAGAGACTCAAAGTTCGTTGAAATTAAAAATTTAAACTTCAAAGCTTCACGTTAAACTGAACTTTACCTTAACAGAGGTTATGGAGGAAAATTGAAAAGGCTGTATAATTTTGGCCGATACTGTATGTAAGGAGAAAAATTGGGAAATCTTCAACCCGGTTACAAAGCGAGATGTTCTTGAGAATCTCCTTCACGAGGCTTGATAGAATTTATAGTTTACTGATACAAATTATAAATAATGGCAAATAATTTGCCCTATTACCTTGAAAAAAGTACATGACTGGCTAAGAAACCTCCCGGTGGCTGATTCCAGAACAGTCCATTAAGCCCTATAAGTTCTGCGTCCATTTAATTGCACATCACATTTTCAGGATTTTAACATTGCTGTGAGGTCAAGAACAGGTTGGAAAACGAGATCTGAAGGACGAGTTAAAACTATCCTGATTCTTCTAACAAAACGAGCAGTTCCTCTATGCTATTGAGCACAAAAAATTGAGTTCCCACCCAACGCCAGCCATGCGATGACAGGTTCATTTGATTAGAGGGTGGCAATTGTCCGATAACTTCGTGACCTTATTACACGACTATAGCTCAACGCATTTGCAGTAAGTCATTTTTATTTTATTTGCTTTTTCACGCATGCGCAAAAACTCGTTTTTATTTTATTTATTTTTTTATGTAACTGTGTAACTTATTTCAGAGTCCTGTGGCAAACACGTTATGAAAAAATCCTTTGCATATTACGTGTAGCTCATAATGGTGATCAGTTTATCGTGCAATCCCCTGCACTTCGAGATCTACGCACAATCTGTAATAGGGTTTTTTGACAGATTTAATGCTGTTCGAGTAAGAGCAGCGACATGTGCCGTGTCGAAATAATCTTGTTGCGGCTACTGTTTCCAAAGCTAATTGTAAGAGAGAAAAGCAAAAAGAAAAAGGAAAGACAAGTAAGAAGCTTGAAAAAGGAAGAGGACTAAGCAAGGCCCTCCCACTGGTACGGAAACCCGACTGAATTTGAATACATATGCATTAGCAATACAATAATACAGGTGAGCGAAATTTTTTACGCTCATTTTTGGTTTCACACATCAGCGACAATGTGTTCAACCGGTTGACACGCATGGCGCGACGCGTGGGACCGCGTGCTCAACCGGTTGGGCACAACCGCGTGCTTAAGGGACCGCCTGTGTCCCACACGGCGCACCATGTCGAGAGTGTGAGGTCTCAAGAATAAGCCATCATGCGAAAATCCGAAGAGGAAAAAGCGAAGAAAGTGAAGCTTTCCTTCTCCGTCGTGACACTTTGTGCACATTTTTCACAAAAATATCCATAAATATCAACAGCTAATATACTAAGTAACCTTTGACGCAACACTAGCAAAAAGACTCGGTTCCTCTGCTCATCCAGATGCGGCATTACATACGGCAGTGAGTGTGTATGGTTTTATTGGGTCCTTAGTTGGAACGAATCACCGCGCTGACTTCTATGGCTTCTCCGCTCTTCCACAGATCGCTGCTCTGCAGCAGTGACGCACATGGCGGATGACGTCATCCGAGGGACACGGTCGGTGGGGGTTTTTTCCTGCTGACCAGTCGCATATGTCCAGTGCAGCTTACGCAACGTAACATGACGTAATTCAAATGCATCGTAAATTTTTTTCCCAAGAAAAATGCCGCGAATGGGGAATGAGGCAAGCCGTCTGTCGGCACAAAAAAGTACATTTATGCGCTAGCACTAAGTAACTACGTTTTGCTTGTCGTAAACACAGTGTCGTACTAATAAAAGTGTGCACCTACGTACATAGCGATAAATGATTTGTCGAGCTTGGTACTTTGAGCTATATGTGATTTGCGCTATTTAAATTACGTTCTTCATTAATGCATTAATCGAACTGTTCGTACCGTCTCGCCCACGCATTTCTGCTTGTTGTTTTGTTTGCTTCACTGTTTTTTTTTGTTCAACCTTACCTATTACTGGCTAACTCAGCCATAGCCAGACTGCTCTGGTGATAATAAATCAGTTGTTTCCGCCTGGCTTTCAGAACAAGGGGTAGCTCTAATGTAGGCTGATGCAGATAAAATTCACCCAGGAGTCAGAAGTTCATG
Organism: Ancylostoma ceylanicum; assembly: GCA_000688135.1. Lineage (NCBI taxonomy): Eukaryota > Metazoa > Nematoda > Chromadorea > Rhabditida > Ancylostomatidae > Ancylostoma > Ancylostoma ceylanicum. Next base: position 144,289 of record JARK01001439.1, on the reverse strand, counting down.
GGAATTCGCCAGGATTCCAAGAAAACCATGCAAGACACAGTTGTCCAATCACATTACCGTAATATACCCAAAATATTCGCTTACTGGATGTACCGTAACGGAAAACTTTACACTTACTAGCAGATCTATGAGTTAGCTCACATTTCTCCAGATTCAATCATTCTAGTCTGGAACGAATAACTTCTTTTTTTCCCTACCAGGGTAGTTGTAATTTCAAATAGAGGCTCACATTCATTCATTCATTCATTCATTCATTCATTCATTCATTCATTCATTCATTTGTTTGTTTGTTTGTTTGTTTGTTTGTTTGTTTGTTTATGATTCATTCTGTTTATGATTCATTCTTTGCTCATTAACCTGTACAGAATCACGATCTCTCTATTCCTGACTTCGATATTTCGCACTTTATCTCTCATTTCATTCATTTATTCATCCATTGCTCAAATCATCTACTTGCCATTTCCTTCATTTGATTCTTCGTCCAATAACTTGTTCTTTCATTACCGAATATATTGCCTATGGATCTCCTATATCCACTAGCGCATAATTCCACTATTCAATAATATTTTACGTTCATTAAACTGCTATTTATTTATTTGCTCATGTGATATCCTTATACATCAGGTGATTATGTTTTATCTACTATTCTTCTTTACGGCACACTCTTTCGGTCTGTTAAATAAATAAATAAATAAATAAATAAATAAATAAATAAATAAATTCTATTAAATCTTTGCACTCAACCTCAGAACGAAAAATTGCTCTGTCATCTATTCATTCTTTATCTCGTTTAAGCTTTCGTTCAGTCCATATTGACCCTCTCATGCCTTCACAAACTCATTCGTCCACTCTCTTCTCCACCTGCCTCTTTCCCCTTTCTCCATTTTCATAGAACTATATTAATCCATTCCCTTGAATTATCAGTCAATTCAATCATTCTCTTTTCCCTCCCACATTTGTTTCCGCACTTTCTCCTTCATTTATTTACTGAGTCAAGAATCTGTTCTCTGTTCTCCGGAAGGCATGTGCACTATTATGTCCTTAGGTGATTACAACCTGTCGCTGACGTCTCAGCTAATTCTGTTACGCAAATTATACGCAACTAATCCTGGAAACGAGCTTAAAAGTGTTGTACTTTAAAAGTATGTAGTAGAAATGAGTGGGTGAGCGGAATGTGGATGATGTAGATCGAGAGAGATGGTCATGTAGAGTGACAATGCGACATGAGCAGAGAATGACAGTCGGACAGAATGACAAATCTGGATGCAGAGCAAATTGCCAGAAGTAATGATGGCTTGGCGTCGTTGTTCGCAGTTGATTTGGCAATCCGGAAGCGCGGCGACGGTGAGGTGTCAAATCGAGCGTACTACACCCACCCACCACACCGTCGACGCGAACCTGATCAACGCTACAAATAACAACAACAACAAGCACAACAGTCTGGAGCAGCGTGAAATTCGGGTGCGTTTTGAATTTCGCGCTGGTGCTGACGCCCACGTTGTCTGGATATGGGATGTGAAGCGAATAGAAGAAAACTGTGCGAATTTCGGTGCTCCTTCTCTAACGCTTCTCGGGGTAGAGCTTGGAATTACAAACTTCTCTTCATTTCGTGAACTGGTTCATTTCAATAAAATTATTAATATTATGGGAGGCGTTATATTGGATAGAATGAATTAAAATCATAAAGGAATTTAGCCCATTTGCCCGTTCCGTTCTCTTATCCATATACGGATGAGTAGGCTGAAAAATTAGGTCCTCCCGGTAACTTCTCAGCATGTTGAGGAGGACCTATCTTTGTTTAAACTTGATCTAATTTACTTCCCTTGATTTTCTTCTTCTTGAATTTAATATTGGGATGGTTTATAATTATATTGTTATATTGACATAGAAGAGTATACATATTATACTATAGAGGATGAGTGAACGAAATGAGGAGCTCTACTTGTATGAGACTAGTATGAACAAAAAAACGATGATAAAATGATAGTTGCTAGGTATGAGGTATAGCTCGAGAAAATTTCTTGTCCGCGAAGGCTCAAATCGGATCTATGCGTTAGCACATTTCGAATTCCGTTTAACCATCACGGTTCTGGAAAGATAGTCATTAACGTTAATGCTTTAAATCGTTGAATACTTATGAAGCCCTGTTCAGAATCTAGAGAAAGGTAGTATCGAAATATTTACTAGTTCGCCCATACAAGCGCTTCTCTCATCAAAACGAACGTTTTGTAAAACGATTTACAACAAGAATCGAAATTAGAAGGCACCATTAATGCGACACGGTCCCACCCTCCGGGTCCTACGAGAAGCTTTGTCGCACCCAGTAGTGCTGAAAAATTAAATCTCTCAGAAGCTTCTGGTTTTGGCACAGGATGTCACACTTCACGAAGTCCTTCAGAGAACATAGGCACCCATCGTTCGAACACCCTTCTAGGGCCGGTACACGAAGTTGTAGAAATGTGGCTGAATTTCCGGCAAAATTAGCACGGTCCTACTGGACAAAAGAAGACAGCTAGAAATACGTCTACTGTGTTTTTTCAGAAGTACACATAGTGTTCGTTTTTGGAATTTTATAGGAGATAGTCAGCTCTTCTCGCAAGTGACCTGTAGCTCTCTCAACATCGAGGTTTCCACAAAGCACAATGAAAGACTGTATTTTGGGCAAGCGTAGCGTAGGGAGCAGCGGACCTACAGCACTCGCACTTGCAGAGAGCAAAGTAGACAAAAAGTACTATCGCGTCCAAAATTCCCCCTCACTCAAGTCCGCTGGATCTGCGGCAACAGCATGGTCTAATAGCAACTTCGCAAAAAATTAGATGTCTACGGAAGAGCGTGAAGTTTCCCAGTTCTGCTTCATGATGCTTGATTTTGTGAGTTTTTGCCTCAATTTAGTGGAAACAATCAAATTTGAGCTTGAGTTCCAGTTCACTGCACGTGCTTCCGCTACTGCTGATCCGACCCATCACGCGCTATCGATCGATATATCGACTACTTGGAGGAAAACCAGAAAACGGAAAGTTCACCCCGACAACCAGTAGGTCATCGGAAAGATTTCCTCGAAACAAATCGAACGGTGACCAAATCGGTTTGATTGGGGCAGTTCTAAGGAAGTTATGGCAAAGCGACGGTGAGCGACGGTGACTCCGCGGAGCGACCGTCGGTTTTCGAAATCCCGTGAGCAGCATTGTACCAATTGCCATCCGGACTTGAGTACAATTTCTAGCAATGGAGTTGTCTGTCACATTTCCATACATATTTCCTTGAATTCAAAAAATATTTACCTGATATAATTGGAATAGATCTAGAAATTCAAAATTATCCCGACTGAACGTTCTAGGGAGACTGGGAGTTAGCCCCAAGGGGTTGCAGAGAATTGATTGAGGAACGTACAGCATTGTTGTACTATTCAATCTCAGACCCTGTTTCGGAAACCATATGTCATCCTTTTTCTCCTTTTTCCTGCATCTTTAGAGGAAACAATGAAAAGTGCGAGGAAAGGCTCTGAATCAATTTTCCCCTTCAAAAGTCAAGAGAAAAATCATTTCCCGACTGGTCTCAAAAGAAAAAACAGGCTGGAAATAGAAATTAAAGCACATAGGCAAAACATCTTCCAAGATTGTAAGTTCGAAAAAAGTACGAAGTTTATCTGAACAAGACAATGTGTCCAAGAAAGGAAATCGACAACTTATCAGTGACTCTAATCGGCTTTTTGACGCCAGCGGCAGAAAAATGAGCGTAAGCAGCCAGGCCTGCGACCAGCCTAGGCCTCTCCTTTCTTTGCAGTTCTTTGCTTGAAGCACTACCTTACTACCTTCCCCAGAAATTATTTGGTCGGGCATGTCTTATCAAACAAAGAGCAAATGATCACTTGTATGATGCTCTGTGCTCGATGAGAGGAGCTGACATCAAGATTTTCGGGAGGCTCTCAAAATATGTAGTTGTACGGAACTTTTCGCTTTCCATCTCGCGTGTTGATATTATTTGTCCTCCGATGAGGAAATTACTCTAAGTTCAAAGTGTACACGAAGATGTCATCAGGAAGTGGTTCTCCTACAAAACGATGTTTTTAGCTTTGAAATTCTCATTTTTTGTCGCACCCCCATGCGCCAAAAAACCTTTTGCTCCATCTTCCAAGTCAAATTCTGGGAAAATAACAGTCTCCACCTCATATCTAATTTTATGAATTCCGAAAATAAACCTAATAATTTAGGCCGGAAGAAACAGGTTTAGCTGCGAGACTCTGCCCTCTGGGTGGTGAGTTTTGAAAAGGCATGCATCATAAGGATTACCCAGGGTAAATGTGTTGAAACTTCCAGAGCTACCCTTCTTCACACGAGCTCATCCAGGGAAATCTCAGTGAAGCATATCGGCGATAAGTGTGTTGATCGAATATTAGATACATTCGACAATCGAATAATCGATTTCGAATAAATCGTCAGATCGAAACGTAAAAGAATGGGAGGCCCCATTTTGAGTAAAAGAAAAAGGAGCCATGAAATTTCGTGTTTTTTTAGAAGATTCGATTTTCTGGATGGACCTAAGAGTTGTTAGCCAAATTAATTGAATCTTTTTTCAATTTTTTGTTTGATTAATACTGTACCGGCTTACCGGATTCTGGAATTCTCAGAATTTCGTTAAACTAACAACAGAAACAGTAGAAATGATACGAATTCCTATCAGATTACATAGTTTTTGGTGGGACATGATTTATATTGGGACTAGGACTCCTAGACTCTTCAATAATTAAAATTCAAGAAATAACAGGCTATAACAGGAAATAACATTACAATAAATAGCAGGAAAGGACAGGAATGGAGAAAATGTCCTATCGTACACTATGAAAGTTTGAGGTAAAGGCAGTTGGGATAAGCGAAGCCCTCTGAGCAGAAGGAAAAAAAAACAGCAGAGACCCAAAGAAGCATCTCCATATGGAGTTTTTCCGGCATTTACAAACCCTTCGGCTCCCCCGCATTGCTCCTGCTCTTTGTTTGCGTCAGCACTAAAAAAACGGAACTAATTGCGATGACAGCCTCATAAAATAGGCTGAATGAAAGACTAGGGCTCTGAAGAAGAAGAAATACGGCAACATTTTGATCCTCAAGTACGTCATGCACACAATGGCTATTCGTCTGGAAATTTCTTGCTGATGAATAGAAATAGCAGCTGCTGCAAAGCTCTCTTTGTACGCGGAGTTCCATCATTAATCAAGTGCGAAATTGTTAGTGGAAGGGACACCAGCTCGATTTTTTGGATGAGAACAGAGAAGTTAAACGCTTAAAAAGTTAGGAGAACGCGGTGAGAGATGGGATTTAGGCAGCGAACATGATGGGTCATCTATGTACTGTAATCTTTTCGACCCCGTAGCAATCCGAGCTATACATCCGCTAAATAAAAACTCCCAAAAAATTACGTTGGGCACATCCTCATAGAACCAACGTGGCTGACGATTATAAAAACATGCTTGAAATTAGAGGGATCTTTTTAGTATTGTTTTACGTCTTTGTCCTCTGATTTTCTGAAAAAAAAATCCAGAGACAAAGCCTAATGCGGACACCTTCGTGATTTGCCTACATATTCTGGAACAGTGGAATTTTCAAAGACAAGTGGATGAAGCTAAGTAGCAAGAAGATGCTGCCAAGACATTGAATATTATTAACATTATTATTATTATATTAAAATTGAATATAGTTAGTACTGTTATATTGAAGTTAATAATCGTATTAAAAATTATATCAAAAAATATTATCAATTAACTGAAAACTACTTTGATGGGCAAAAGGTCTCGCGCTCCAATGACCAGGTAAATAGAAATATTCAAGGGCTGCGCAGCCTTAGAAACCCATGACGTTTCCTCGCACCTTCCTTCGCACCTCGTACTTCGCCGGTGGCAATACCCAGAGGTACCAGCCTATCGCGCTGTATCGGAGAGTTGTTAACGTCGGCTGTCACATCGAATTGGTATTCAGTCAAATTCATGCTCAAAATTTGTGCAGCAAAATTTATTTGTTGATCTGTTAAACATAGGCAATTTCATCTGGGCGATTTGAGTTAGTACCATTCTCCTATTTTTGACCAATTATTCAGTATTGAGAATTTTCAAAAGTTAGTGGAAATCCCGTGAAAATATCTGCCATACATTGGAGATGTTGAAATAGCACAGTAGAACAGTTCAAACTTCAAACAAGTTTTGTGCTGGTGCATGGAATTCCGAGAAATTGAGAAATTCAGATGAAGTTGCGAATCTTCTACAATTCTGATCCTCACTGTTGCAGTATATCTCTATCCATGAAGCTCCTTAAAGCTTGATTGTTGTCTAGAAGATCTGCGAGGAAAATGATGCTATTAGGTCGTCAAGTATGAAATGTCTGATTTTGAATGAGACAGTTTCGGGTAATGTTTCTCCAACAAGATTGGGTACGAGCAATCCAAATATGCCCCTATGCTACCGGCACAGCCTTGCCATCTTACCGGTAGCATGGTTGTGCTAACGGCTTGGAAGCCAGGGAAGCAGGCGGCAATAACGTGGCGAAGGGCATTTCCAACATGATGTTGAAAGTGGAAAATTTTTTCTACCAAGAAGCGGACTAATACTTGGGAGAAGTTGTGGTCAAGTAGAGCAAGGTTTGGCCAGTGCAACGAATGGCAGGCGGATTCCCTTCCTTGCTCCCCTGGTTTACGCAGCGCGGTTTTGCAAAAAATGGTCAAAAAATGGCACCAATTTTTGGGGATCAAACTGTGAAAAATTCGTTCATCGAGCCACTTTACCTTGTCGTATTGCCTTGAACACCTGAATAATATAGGGTTACGAACGCCAAACCTTGCTGCATATACAGGCATACTGTGGCTCCTATCCGCTCAAGCCACAGCTTCCAACGCATCATAATCCAGGTTCATCACAACGCTCACTTTGCAGGTTTATATCACCAGAAAGAAATTTCTCAGAACATCGGTGTCCCGTTCCTTTATTAGCCACTCTTTTTCCCAACATTTCTAGGGTATTTCGAGTTGTCCTCACTTTACAGGCTCCGTGATGGAACCAACATTCCAAAATGATACGGTTTTTTGTCTTCGAGTAGTTTCACAAAAGTTCCTCTCAAACAAAAATTTTTATATTCGTCAGAAATTAAATAGGTGATTTTGAGAGAGGGGGAATTTACCTTCATAATGGGAAGAAAGATAAGAGTGGCCTAAAGAAACCCCGAAGATACCAGCTGTCAAACTGACCTCTCAAAAAATCAGACATTTCATACTTGACGACCTAATATTTTGAGTTATAATCTTACATTTAGTTAGAAGTTGTTTAGTCACAGAGCATGTCATCGTCTGAAGCAAGCATGGGACGCCGTTTGAGGTGTGAAGTATTCCTTGTGGGCACAGGGCTCACGTAGCAATGTATCCTATGGATATGTTGTACTGTGAGTAATGGCATTTGGTCGCAATATATTTCTACTACGGAAATATTATTGAGCACCTAGATTTTAGCGAATGGCTAAGTTGGCCTTGGGAACTGTTTTTACTAAACAGCACAAAAACTGCATTGCATGGCTAATGTTTGCTTGGTCATCGGAAGAAATTTGAATTCGAGGTTTTGCACGACTAAAGGATTCCATCGAGCGAAATATTTCCGGGTTTTGTATCCAAAAACGAGTAATTTCCATTACTCGAACTTTGTGTAGGAACTCTTTTTCAGAATTTTTCGGAAATTATTCCCTTTATTGAATATTCCATTTAATCTCACTACATATGAGCTTTTTTTCTGAATAGAAGACTTTATCAAGAGACTACTCTCAAAGCTACTGAGAAGAAGATTGACTAATGATGCCTTCACTTGTGTGTATGAATAGCAATTCAGTTCAGCAGAAAACAGCATCAGTGGCTGTAATAGAAGATTTAATAAAAAGCGTGACTGAGTGGAACGAGTACATCAGAAGAGATTCGTTTACTCGTAACTTTAACGTAAAAAAAGGCCTGCCCAAATGGCGGGATTTTCCGGATTGACCCAGAACTAAAAGTTGAAGTCTCAAGAGATCATTAACACCTGGACATCCATGGAATAGGAAGTTCCTGGCGCCGGCGCGGGTATTTGCGGCCGTTGATCCGCTAGGATCTGCTCGACGGCCCCGCCCAGCTAAGGTGCACGTCATTATGACGTCGCAAGGCGTGGGAACACAAGCGAGCCTCTCCTGGTGGGCGGAGCGTGGCGTTTCAATGCCATGCATCATTGAAGACGATGAAAAACCGGCGAAAAATCTCGCCAGACATGGAAAAAACGCCCGGAAGAACCGCCAGAAGCCGGGAAGAAGGGCTTGTTTGGGACATTACTCTCCGGCATATAATGGGGAGGCTATTTTGCTAACTAAAAGGCAGGTGAGTCGAGTTTTCGGAAAGGAATCTGAGCGGAAACTTCTGGAGGTGAAGCGGCAAAATTTGTTCCCTCTGGTTATTTATCAATCGCTAACGGTAGTTTTTCCCCCTGCAAGCACTCACTCAAGCACCCTAAGTGAGATATGGCGATTCGACGCGTCACGAAACAATTGTCGCCGTCATCATCACCAGTATTGCATTTCATCGATGCCCGACATGACACCCACCCTCGCAAAATTCTAATTTAACGGAAAAAACAGCGTCTTGAACTGGAAAACGAGAATGTGGTGGGGGCGGCTGTCCAGTGACGTCACTAAGGTTGCACGAAACTACCCTCTACTTATGAATTGGAGTCTACGTAGAAAAGTGTATAAAAATAAGTGTTCCAGAATGCAGTCGTTGAAATCCGCTAAGGCGCTAATCTAACTTATCCCTGCGTCAAGACCAACGTCTGCGTCAGAAAACTGGATTGTTAACCCGATTTCATAAATCCGCTTTCAAAAATCACCTTGATTAACGTCAAAATTTGGTCACTGTAATCGCGTTGACTTCATCTTTGAGTCGACTCACTGAGACAGTCCTAGCTTTAAATTTCCGATCAACATTTGATGACCTAACTATGCAGACCAACTATGGCTGGCGTGATTGGTTATCCCTTCGTACCTAACACTGAGAGACGCAGGGTGCAAAAGGTTCCCTAGCCTGGTTTTGCATTCATGAATCCTAGCCCTGAATGGTTTTTGGAGAGGTGGTACGTACACAAATTGCATATCTAGCTAGATGATAGAAGACGTGCCAATAACGCAAAAAAGGTTGCGCATATGTGCAGCAGATAACGGTGTGCGTTGATGGCGGTGACTCATCCACGGTGTCGACAAGGGTGCCGCGCAACCGCGCTGCACGCGCCGGAATCGTTGTCGTCAGCTGTTGAAATACTATTTCTAAGCGCTTTTCTTCCTAATTTGATGACCTTTTCACTTTTTTCATGTTTCAATACGAGAAGCAGCATAATGGCAGCAAACGACATCGATTCCGGCTAGTGCGAAGCGGTTGCGCGGCGTGCTTGTCAAAGCCTTGATTGGGTCACCGCCTTCGACGCTCACTGTATATCGGAAGAAGCCGACTCAGTATGACCAATATGCATTTCTTTAAGTTTTAAACAAAGAAAAGAAGAAAATGTAGATGTTCTGGTTTCCATAATATTCTATTTGATCCACTTCAGAGGAATTTTTTCAAAACTACCATCACTGGGGCATTTGACTAAAAGGAATCAGTTGAAAACTATTAAATGATACCGCTCCATAGTGTGCGATTTCGCAAATCTAGCCGCTCAAAATGTACTTTTCGACCTATCCTAATAAGTCGAGTCGTATGTTGCACCAATGTAGTCGCGGGTATTCCCTGCACATGAGACAAGCGGTTTTTTGGCGACCGCTCTTCTTGCCGGGTGTGATTAGGTAACGGTAAGGTACCCTTTCGAATGCGTATGTCGAGTGTGCATGTCGGAGGAGGCATTTGGCGGACTAGTACGCGAACTCATAGAAATTGGATCACTTTCAGGCCTTTGAAAACGATGTGTTGTCGAAACGTCGGCCAATAAAAGTGTCATAACAACCTTTATGGCATGAACATATTGAAATCATGGTACACTATCAATCAAACATTGTCAGAGAAAAATAGATGAGTTCATCATAAGTTGTCCACGTCGTTTATAGTGACTTCTGAATTTTGCATAAGAATTCTTTTAATAGTTCAGGGGAAAGGGCTTTCGTATTTCTTAGGAGCTATGTTTCACAGGAATAAAATGGATAGCCAAATTTGCTCAAGAATTGGCCGATTTAGTATATGACTCATCGGTGTTTGACGCTGGATCGAAAAAACGTTCCATGTGTTTCCGCTTAAAAAAAGCATGTATAGTACAGGGGTATCAAAAAGTTTCCGGCCTCAGCTTGCTTGTTCCATATTTCTGTGCAATTTTGAGGGGATCGTGTAGGAGGAAGCCTTTCATGTTAGACTGCAAAGTTTCATGAGATTTCGTCTGCCCGTCTGGAAACCAGAACGTTTTGTTCAAGCTAAACTATGGGTACCTCCCAAAAATGTGGATCATGCGAAAAAGTGATGTTGAATTTTTGTTCCGTAAACAAGTTCTAATGAACGAAATCTGAAACCCACTCTTAAATGTGAACAAGGAGGAAGTCTTCTAGGATTCCCATGTAGAATTCTGGAACACGGAGTTTTTGAGGTAGCCAGAATCGGTCAGTAATGGGGCGACCTCTGATCAGGGAACAGAGTTAAGGCGAGGGCAGATTGTTGCAGCTGTGTAGAAAAGCGCTGGACAATGCAGACAGATTTTGACGTCAGAAATTGTGAAGGATTTGAGCTATCTGCAGCTATACTTGGAAATTCCTTGGGCAGTCATCCAACGATTCGAAGCTTCGAAGAAAATTGAGTCTCCAAAACCTTCTCAGCGCTCGACAGGAAAATCCTGTTCGAAAAAAATTCGAAAAAGATTTTTCGTCGTTTCGAAAAAAGCGGGAACAATACTTCACAGTGCTTCTTGACCAGCAATGAATAGCGAAGTCAGTGCCAAGATTTGAGCTCCCAAGCATGGAGTAGTAGATCGAGACAGGCAGATGTCCGAGATCAGTGCGATCGAACACGAAACTTGGACATGAAGACTTTTCGCCTAAGGTTCCATGAGATAGAGAAATTTCGTGTCACCTGACTACATTTGTGTAAACCCTAAGGAAGCAGGTAAGTTTAATGCTACTTTGTTCCAGCGCATTCTCAAAGCAACCATGAAGAATGAATGCAGAAACTCGACCGTAAAATTCACACTCTCCAACGGAACATTCATTTTCACGAGACTATTCCTTTCTGAGAATGTAGAAGCACATGGCCAATTCTGCCAATTCTTAAGCAGAGTTCAGGGCCCTGCTACCAGAATCTATTCGAAAATTCGAAACGGCGCTTCGGTGGAACGAGAACGATTACGAAATAAAGCTTAGGCCTGGTGTTTGTCCTCATGCGACAAAACTTCTTATAAAATTGGTAATGTTTAATAAAATGGGAAGATGGGAAGTGGGCTGACCTTCGAGAGATCTATATTTATTCACTCTAAAATTTCATTACAGTGGCTAAAGTGTAAGTGGTCTAGGCCGGAAACTTTTTGATACCCCTGTAGCTGACATTACTCTTCCTGTATAAGAGCATGTGTGTTATTTTTGCGACAATCTACAACCTTCTGCAGAAAATATTCTTATTTATGGCGAATCCGCCACTTTCTAGGAGAGGTCTTTTTGGTATGTTTCAAGAACATGAGCTTGCAACAGCAAAAAGGCCTGCTTTTCGAAATAACTTCGCAGGTAATGGTGCGCAAGACTGTTTTGGCCTAAGAAGTTCATCTGGTGGGCATTTTATAAATTTTAGATTGTTCAAGCAGCGCACATTGTTCAAGCAACTGATGAAAAGCAAACTGCACGTTTTGACGTCATTGTTTGAATCCAAGAATATCAAAATAGGGGAGTGGAGAGCAATCAGTGGAAATGCAGGATTTAATGCAAGTAATCCTAGTCTAAGATAGGGAAACCTTCAAGAACCTCATATGTTAATTGCTCTTCCAGGCGACCATCTTTGACAACCCAACGTTAGTGAAGCTTCTGCATTTCTGAGGCTTTGCAAGATAAACTAGCATTATTGGGATTATCAATGTGTTCGCTTAAGCAGCTGTTTCAGAATTATTTTATTTGGTCTCAGAGTGTTCCTGTGCAAATGTAAGCAAGTTCTTGATTGAAAAGCATTTGCATGTTATACATGCTTATTTCTCCGCAAGCAAGCACGCAGACTCGAATTCATGATACGCAGCTACTGCGGAAAAACTATTTCTCAACATATGAGTTCTACGCTCTCAGGTTTTACTCTTGAAGCAATAGAAGCTACCCTAGAACCTTGGCTTTCCTAGATTATGCGCAGTGCAGAGAAGCAAGAGGCTAAGCAGATCATACATGCCAAAAACTAAGAGAAATTATCAGTTGGCTTTCCAGAAAATAATTTTGATTAGCTAGACATTTGAAATTACACACTGTGTGCTGACTAGCTTTCAATCATAACGATGTGCGGATTTGCTCGATGAAAGAGAAGAATTCCAAGCCGAAGTTAAAGATTCATAGGTAAGCAAGTGTTGGAAGGACTGCTCAAAAATATGAGGCGAAACTCGCCATTTATATAATGTTTTGGGCGCATTTCTAGGAGGATATCAAAGAGAAAAAAAAACTATAAACGAAATTCCAATAATTTCGAATAGAAGGAGTAATTTTGAATTGCATGTGTTGTACTATTACACGAAGCGTAATGACGCTGCTAAAAAAGTGTTCATTGATTCGCGGAAAAATTATAAAATTACATTCTCTAAACAGCGTGCTCAATCCACTATTCCCCGCATAATTGGAAACGCTTGGTGGGGTTATATCAGGTTGTCACGAAAGTTTCTCGCCACTCACTTTGAAATCTTATATCTTATCACATGATTGTTTCATATCATTATATCCGGAACACATATGAAGGTTGGTCAATGGTCCACTTACATCAAACTTCTCACGGCTCCCGGTTTGGATTATGGCTGAAGAAATCGTCCTGTATTCCAAGCAAGTTCGACTACTTCTCCTTTATGAATGCAGAAAAAACGACAGCGCGAGAGAGGCGGAAAAAATCATACGTGAAGCGATGAGTCCCTCCATTGTCTCCTACGACACAGCTAATGCTTGGTTTTTTTTTTTTGAAACAGCAAGTTCAAAAATGAGGATTTTGACATGGCCGACGAGCCTCGATCTGGCTGACCATTTGGAGAAAATAAAGAGCGACTTCGAAGTTTATGATGCTGTGACAGTTTTCTCAGCGACGAACTCCACTACTAAGTCCATTGATGCGTGGATCACTATTCCAGTGTACAATGAAAATATGAACGGTGTACTGCACGGGTAGAATTGGACACCACGCTGCTGACGCAAGACCCTGACGACTGCTTCATCAACACTAAGCTGTGTCAGGCTTCCTTCAAGGGTCCTCGCTGAATTGCAAAGCTCAATCAGGAGCGCCTACTCGAATGAGAGAAACCCAACTAGAAAATTGGCGTCACTAATTCGAGAAAACGGGATTCGTACACGGTGAGCTAGCGAAACCCTGTCTAGATGAGGAACTTGTGCAGACTTCGTTATGGCTTGAGCACGGTTATAGACATTAGGTTGATTCATAAGTCGATGGAGAGTTGAATTGAACCCGTATAGAAAATAACGCATCGACGTCCTCGAAAATTTTCAAAGAGCATACCCAAGACTGGTATAGTATCGATGCTTCCCACTACATTTATTTATTTACTTATTCTTCATTATTTACTTATCTCAAAAATGAACATAAACAAATGAGAGACCTCCCTTGCTACGGGAAAGAGAAAAGGTGTCGATATATGCTTTCTTCACAAACTAGTTAGCGCTCAAGTAAGTTTACATTTTTCAAAATACTATGTGCTTAACACATTCGTAACAATGTGCTCAACCGGTTGACGCGCATGAGGCTACACCTGGTACCGCGTGCTCAACCGAGTGAGCACGCCCTCTTCAGAGTTGTATTTTTGTGAAACAATCATAATTAGTAAACTCCTACACTGGTATACTAACAAATGTTCAAGCGTTCTATACACGCGATGGGCAGAGCAGACATCCTCTCGTACTTCTTTAATGCATGGTTGGAACAGGCAACAGAAAGAACAAGACATATGAAGATTAACTTACTTATTTACCACCTCTTATGCAGGTACAATCCTTGAATTCGTTTTAAACTCGTGCATATTTGCGTTTGGTTTATCTTATTGTTAGATTCGCGCATTTTCGAAGTACTACGCAGCGGTAGAAATATTCCTTCCACGTGGGACCGGTTACATGAGATACGTTCCCCAGCTGTGTTGCGCCGGCCGCGAGGAGCTAGAGCATAGACAGGCAGAGTGTGGGTGGAGGCAGTACAGGGACTCATCAGAGATCAAAGACGCAGAAAGCGAGAGGACTACCGCTGCGCGGCCAGCTCCGGTCTTGGTTGGGGAACGTATCTCGTGCAACCCGTGGGACCATGTGCTCAAACGGTTGAGCACGGGTCCTACTTGTGCAAAAGCGCGTCTGTCTTATGTGACACAACATGCCAAAAGCGTAAGGTCATGAATGTGTTAAGCCTTGCTACGGCAAAGTGTCCACTTTTCAAGTTTCTTTGCCACCTTACAGAAATGAAGCTTTCACACATTAATTTCCTATCATGGCTAGAATTCCACTAGTTGTCAAAAGCTTTTTTTCAGGCAACAGTACTGCATGAAGAGATTATCCAAAAACTACTCACTGCAGCAAATCATTGAAGAGGTAACGACCACCCTAAGCACGTAAACGTACGCGGACGGTGCAGAAACGTGTTTCGCTGCTGCAAACATTACCGTAGCAATGAGTACCTCTAGTTAATTCTCCCATCGACGTGTCATATCTTGCCAAACTTCTAATCATCTCATCAGCAGTATCATTCAATCGAGAAGATCGTTACCAGGTTGACTAACGGGCAATTTCAACTAGTCACACGCACGCATCCATTTGCGAAGGATTTTCCATGAAGACTGATAAACGCGGCATGCACATTCTCAATCAAATGAACTCGCGGAAACTGCGAAGCCGTGAACGCGTGCGACTGAGCTACGATTGCGACTCGCACGCGCATCAGTCGCACGCAGCTGGTCTAAACTACCCTTAACTCTGCACCTCATTAAGAGTACTCCGACTGACTGTCTTGCACATCAGTTCGCTTGAAGAAAAGGTTTACTACGGGCTCAAATCTTAGCAAATTCCTGTTTATCGCGTGTTTGAAAGAGCTCCTTTAGACGAATTGGAACGTCGCAGATTTCTTCAACTGGAACAATTCAGAGAGATGGCATAGCGATGGTGAGTGACGTGACTCTGCGGCTGTCGGGTTTCCGACGTATTGTACTGCACAAGCTAGAGTAGAATCAGCTCACTACTTTCTCTTTCGAAAGGATTTCGAAGGAAAAGTTACTGCTGATTCCAATTTAGTTGCTTGTTTTGCTGAGGAGTTTTTCTTGTAGGAGGTGTTTCAACAAATTATTCACGTTTTCTTATTTAATCGTAGTACGTCAAATAGCATTTGAAAATCCACCTACTTCAACTTTCTATTAGAGGTCTCATACACTCAGTGTCTTTTGACAACAAAAGCGCCTCTAACTAGGGTAGTAGTTCTACATGAATCATTGAAGGCATGATGAATGTTGATTCCATGGACATTGCATTGTGATGTGAGGAGGACAAGAATAAGCCTTCGATATGGTAGACCATATGCACAACAAGAATAGAGAATAAACCAGATCTTTCAAGGATAAAAAAACACCTTAAAGTAATCTGATAACCTGCATTTGCATCTGTAACCTCCCTTCACTTCGTTTTCTCTTCTCGTATGCTTAAGTGAAGAAGATTTGGGAGGGATGGAAAACTAATATGCGAGCAGCGTCTATGTATGTAGAGTGCTAGCAATCCTATATTGAGTGACAAACAACTGTCACGAACAACAAATGGAGTAAAGGTGTCGAACACAGTCTGGAGGTTGCCATATTCCTTATATACTCACCAATGTAATGGGCGATTTTTGTGGTTCTGAGAAACTTTGAAAGGCGTACTCGGAAACTGTGGGTCTACATAATTTCCTTTTTAGCACTAAACTGGAACAGTGAGATAATTGATAGTGATAGGTGATTTATTAACGCGTAATTTTGAAGCTAGCAAAGAACGCACGGGCGGCTACAAAAACTGGTATTGTTGTTCGCAATGCACAGAGTATTCTGGGAACATATTGGTAAAGGAGAGGATGAAGCTGTTTAAAGGTACCTCCCACATTTCCCAACTCGAGTAAATAGGAGTCTACGCCTCCTATTTACTCGAGTTTCAAAAACAAATATTTGGATTACTAATGAGAGAAGATATGAGAGTTCCAAGGTACAGTCTGCCAGACAAGGATACAGGAACAAGGGAGGGAGGGAGAAATGGGTCACTAAATCATTCAAGAATAGATCCCAGGTTCGACTCTCTTCAAATCTTGGCATTATTCTTCAAGTTAATAAAATGTTAGTTATTGCAGCTGTGTTTGCCAAAATTGTCAGCTGTTTTATGCTCCGCAACGGCTCACGTTTCGACGATGTCGCCTTCGTCAGAGCCTGGAAGTCGAAGGCACGCTTTGGATTACCCTCTCAAACGCCTCATCGCCTTACAGAACGCATTCAGCAATCAGGAAGATAAAAACAGAAGACAACACACAGCCTGGTCAGTGTCCACCCTCGTTGTTGTTGAGATGGTAGAAGGGCAGAACGCTAACAGAGGAAACTGTACTCCCGTTGCCTTTTATAGTGTTGCTTAACGATCTGCCATAATCGATCAGAATCGGCAAAGATTTTGATATATTATAGAACAAGCTCGTGAGCGATAGTAATACATCCATCTTTCCTATTCATTTTCGGACTTTTGGTGGCAATCCAACAGGCTTCCAGTCTTTTTCGCGCTATTAAATCGGGCTCTAGCGACAAGACCATGACTCCAATTTGGATGGCTGAGTTTTTATGACGCAATATGCGATGTGGTATTAGCGGTCTGCCATTGTACCATCTCGGTGAGCGAAGGTGAGTACTGGCAGGGCTGTGTGTTTTTCATTGTTTTGAAAAGATGAGTGTATTACCATTGCTCACGAGCTTGCTCTGTATCAAAATCTTTGCCGATTCTGATCGATTATTACAGATCGTTAAGTAACATTATAAAAGGCGATGGGAGTACAGTTTCCTGTGTTAGCGGGCTGCCTTTTTACCATCTCAACGGCAGCGAAGGTGAGCACAAGCCGGGCTGTGTGTTTTTCATTTTTTTATATATCTGATTGCTGAATGCTTTCTGTAAGACGATGAGGCTTTTGAGAGGGTAATTCAAAGTGTGCCATCGACTTCCAGGCTCTGACGAAGGCGACATCGCCGATACGTTAGCCGTCGCAGAGAATAAAGAAAACTGACAATGTTGGCAAGCACAGCTGCAATAACTAACACTACATTGAAGAATACTTTATACAATAGTCAGTGTGTTGCAGATTCCCCCCCCCCCGGGCATACAAGCTTGGGTTCATCACTAAGTTCCCTTAGTTATGACGTCAATCAGCCGGGATATTCTCTTAGCGATCCTACGAGTTCCTACAAGGCTATTCCGCAAGGATCGCCACCTGTATTACATTCGATACCGAGGTTTGATTCTGCCAACTTTTTGAGGTAGGCTCGATGGAAACCGGTCACGTCCAAGATGCCCATCACCTGTGGACAACATCACTTTGGTCAGTGCCCAACAAGCAAAACTGAATGCCACCTCAGCTACGTAGCTGAAACTGCAACAGAACGTCTTCACGAGAATGGCTTCTGGAAATTGTTGTCGACATGAGTATCGCATGAGTTGCGTGACTAGTTCAAGGCGTTTCGAATCAACGTCTGTGATTCGCTCATCCTCCGTTCGCGAAGAACGAAATTTCTCTAGGTTATCGTAAGTGGAGATGAAAACCGGGTTATCTCTGTTAACCACACGCATCCGTCTGACAAGCTCCCCCAAAAGAGCCAAGAAGAGCTGGACATGAAAAGATGTTGCTCAGCTGCTGGTGGAATTCTCAGAAGATGCTCTACTACGTGTTCATGTTCTGGTATGACAGTCACTGTCGAGGTCTTTCCTGACTGTCCGCAGAAGGTCATCAAACCAATCTGCCAAAAACGTCTGGAACACGACAGTGTTCACCCCTTGTGCGACAGACCGCAAGGATGACGACGAACGCAATTCCAGACCTAGAATGGGTAGTGTTACCACATCCAGCGTATTCACCTAACATAGCACCATCCAAAAATCATGTTTCGAATCCTCGAACTGCATCTAAGAGGCAAAAACTGCGACAAAAAAGATCAACCCGAATTGGAGGTGTCCAGCTTTTTTAACTCTCCTAATTCTAGAAGAGGGAGAGGTCGAGAAACTTCCTCACAGACATTGACATGTCACTGACAACTATGGTGATTATATTTGAGACTGCTGTTAAAAACGAAAGAAGAAAAACAAATTTTGAAAAATACACCCAGTATCTTAGAAGAAGATGAGGATAAAGAAGGTTGAGCAAATCTATTGAATAAACTAATTTTACCGAGATCTCTAACCCTGACATAGGCGCTCATTCTTCGACATAATCTGCGATTTTTTGGTGGGAAAAGTGTTTTTCCCAGAGAGATGTCCAAAAAATATGAGTTGGGGAAAGAGCATGAATCGGATTTCGATTAGAACTCTCATTTACTTCATCACACATTACTATAATGTAATACGTGTCGGCCCTGCAGTGAGAGAACAGAACCAACAAGCTGGTCACGCAATCATTCTGCTCTCTTAAGCCATTCCTGGACAGGCTTATTGAGATTACCTTGGATAGATATGGTAAAGTATGTTAGCCATCTTTAAAAGGAGCCTTAGCACTTTTACCCTGGGTAATCCCCAATGGTGCATGCCGGCACTGCAGTTTGTACATGTATTCCTGCACCTCGCTCCCCTTTTAGCTCATGAACTTTGTTGTTTTTTCTCTTTCCTGGAGCTATGTATGTAAGATTGCACCATATATGTACGTGGTTGCACACACATTCAGTGGGTTAAATATTTGAATAAAATTCCAAATTCAGACCTCTTTTTCTTAAAAAAACTCGATTTTTCCACGCTTCAAATCATCAGATAAGGTAAGAGACCACAGAGCAAGACTATCTGCTGATATACTTTTTTTCAGTTTTGTTCAATTTATTGCAAGGTTTGAATAGCTATTTGTAAACGAGAAATACTTCGAAAAGGACTATTATAAATTCATGGAACACTCTCATAATTGATTGTCAATTTTTTGGAAAACACATAATTGAAAATATGCGGCTAAACGACTACTCTGGAAAAACTTTCTTCGCAATGATTATGAAGTTCGTCTTTTTGAATTAGCCAATTACGGAAATTGCTAGTCAGAATTGTAAAAGAAATTACGACGCGCCACATGCTTGTTCCGGAACGTTCACGTAGAGCCATCGTGCTAAAAAGTTAATTGCAGGTTTTTCGGAAGTAGTAAGAAAATAGCAGCACAAGAGAGGCACATTAGACGACTCGAGAAGATTTTTGAGCTCTTCTCCTTCTATCCGACTTTTGGAAATAATCACACATCCCTTACTGAGGAGAATCGGGTCTTATGTCAAAAATAATGGAATAGGAGAAGGTCATTTTGCCACAGAGGATATTTCATGAACAGGATCAAGAAATCCATAATATGTTCCATATGCTAAGTAGCTTGCCACTATGGTATTCCCTAAAATCTCGTGCGACTTGCTAGTTGAATTATTTCATTTGCTCAACATCATCATTACCGTTACGTAGCACGCCACCTTTTTTCCCTCCCGGAATTAGCCCATTTTCTCCCAGTTCTCTACAGTAATTCTATCCTATTTGCAAGCAGAAAATGAACATACGGTACAAGACGGGTCATATGTTCATCTGTTATCATATGAAGGAATGAATTTGCTACCAGCTTATTACGACGCGCAGAGCTTTGGGTAAAAATAACCTTATTGAGGTTCCAAGGTGGAAATGACAAGAACAGGACAAGATTCACCCTGGTATAGTGGGAGGTAATCATTTGATGACGATATGATGTTTGTGACAACCCTCTTTCCCACGGTGCATCAAGGAACTGCTCGGAAAATCTATTGAGAAGTAACTTTTCTTCATTTGCGAACTACAGGAGCAAATGATGCGGGTATAATCACGAATATTTGTATCGCACGTGTTAATGAGGTCACGGCAGAAGCTAATGATGCCTCGTCCTTGAAAATTTCTAACAAGAACATCAGTTTCATCGAATTTGTTTCTAAGCATCTCATTTTTCAAAACCTAACTCATTATCTGGTTATATCATTACTTGCTGCAAAAAAGCTACTCACAACAGCTGCATGGACTCTTCACTTCCTAATGAACTCTAAAGTATCAGCAACATTTGATTTGTGTGTGTGTGTGTGTCGCTGTGTGTGTCGCTGTGTATGCCGCCGTGTGTGTCGTTGTGTGTGTCGCTGTGTGTGTGTGTCGCTGTGTATGCCGCCGTGTGTGTCGTTGTGTGTGTCGCTGTGTGTGTGTCGCTGTATGTGTGTGTCGCTGTGCGTGTCTCGCTGTGTGAGTGAGTGAGTGTGTCGATATGTATGTGTGTATAGCTGTATGTGTCGCTGTGTGTATGTGTGTGTGTCGCTGTGTGTATGTGTATGTGTGCATCGCTATGTGAGTCGCTGTGTGTGTGTGTGTGTGTGTGTGTGTGTGTGTGTGTGTGTATGTGTGTGTGTGTGTGTGTGTGTGTGTGTGTGTGTG